>JARQOC010000001.1:199120504-199142316 GCA_033576535.1 Allobates femoralis
ACCAAGTGATATGTTCATGTTCTTTCAAAGGTTTTAATAGTTTAACAGTAAATATTGCAGGTTCCCAACCATCTTTTGACATATTATTTACATTGCTATAAAATAAAAGACCATTTAAGGCCTTTTTCACATCACTTTTTTGGGGATCTGCGACTATCTGTTGTAAAACTGATAGCCACAGATCCGATTTGGCCCCCATGTATCCCTAAAGGTACCTTCACACACAGCAATTTTGCTAGGCAATTTGCTGGTTGCAGTGAAATCATGGACACATTGTTCCATTTGTACACAGCCACAAAATAGAACAATGTGTCCATGATTTCACTGCAACCAGCAAATTGCCAGTGAAATTGCCTAGCAAAATTGCTGTGTGTGAAGGTACCTTTAGGGGATCAAACTGGTCCTATATGGCCATCCGACTGTGTCCAAATTGTCATGGAACCGATTGTGTCCGATTTTTGATGTACCCAGCATCAGAGACTGCTCCGATTTTGGGCAGAACTAACCAAATTGGACAGAATTGGATCCGGCGCAGTCCGCGGAAAATAACAGGGGGAGTCTATGGAGCGTGGTTCTGGGAAAAACAGGATTGTTTCCCGGGTCCAGTTTTAGTGTACTGAGCTCTGTTCCCATGCAATTTCATTGTAGCAGTGTATGTAAGTACACTGCTAAAGTGAAATTAATGTGAGCAATGTGTTTAAAAATAAAAAAAGCTCAACTCTCAGAGTGTCCCGCGATGCAAGGAGTCCACTTCCCATGGCTGCAAGACCTTAATCAGCTGACCGATGGCAACCGATCAACTGATGTGTCACATGAACGCATCAGCTGAGCGGTTTAAATCGCCTGCCAAAACCGATTGGTGGGAGAGCGGTTTACACCGCTCAGCTGATGCTATCATGTGACATGTCAGCTGATTAAGGTCCTGCAGCCATTGGAAGTGGACGCCTCGCATCGTGGGACACTCAGCGGAGGTGAGCATTTTTTTTTTAAACACATTGCTCAGTTTAATTTCACTTTAGCAGTGTATGTAAATATACTGCTAAAGTGAAATTACATAGGATCAGAGCATTTTTTAAATGTATTTTTAACCATTGCTTTCACAATGTAACAGCCCAGTCACACGCCATTGTCCTCTGCGGCGGGGTGGGGGCTGCAGAGAGGGATCAGTCCCTCCTCTCAGGTCACATGTGTGACCTGAGGGGAAGGAGCAGATTGTGCGCTCTGTGGTAAAGACAGGACGGCCATCCGATTGGTCCAGGACGCCGAGTGCGAAATAGGCCCGATGCTATTGCTACGGGAGCGTGGTGAAATGAACAGGTGCCGTAGAAATAGCCGCTCAATAGTACAGTCCTCTCTCCAGAAAGTACACTGTTGTTGCGGGATTAATATGGTGTATATGGTGGGTCAGTGGTTAGCACTGTATAGTGGGTCAGTGGTTAGCACTGTATGGTGGTTCAGTGTTTAGCACTTTATACAGTGGCTTTGTGGTTAGCACTGTATACGGTGGCTGAGTGGTTAGCAGTGTATACGGTGGGTCAGTGGTTAGGACTGTAAACGGTGGCTGTGTTTAGCAGTATATAAGGTGGCTCAGTTGTTAGCAGTGTATAAGGTGGCTCAGTGGTTAGCAGTGTATACGGTGGGGCAGTGGTTAGCACCGCATATGGTGGGGCAGTGGTTAGCAGAGTATATGGTGGGGCAGTGGTTAGCACTGTATATGGTGGGTCAGTGGTTAGCACAGTATACAGTGGCACAGTGGTTAGCACTGTATATGGTTGGTTAGTGGTTAGCACAGTATACGGTGGCTTAGTGGTTAGCACAGTATAGGGTTGGTTAGTAGTTAGCAGAATATATGCTGGCTCAGTGGTTAGCACTGTATATGCTGGGTCAGTGGTTAGCACAGTATATGGTGGGTGAGTGGTTAGCACAGTATATGGTGCGTCAGTGATTAGCACAGTATACGGTGGCTCAGTGGTTAGCACAGTATATGGTGGGTCAGTGGTTAGCACAGGATATGATAACTCTGTGGTTAGCAATGTATATGGTGTCTTAGTGGTTAGCACTGTATATGCTGGCTCAGTGGTTAGCACAGTATATGGTGGATCAGTGGTTAGCAGAATATATTGTGGGTCAGTGATTAGCACAGTATACGCTGGCTCAGTGGTTAGCACAGTATATGGTGGGTGAGTGGTTAGCACAGTATATGGTGGGTCAGTGGTTAGCACAGTATATGTGGAGTGGGGGTAGAGTGGAATGGGGCAGAGAGGAGGCAGAATGGAGTCGGGCAGAGTGGAGTGAGGCAGATGAAGGTTAGAATGTAGTGGAGCAGAGCAGGGGCAGAATGGAGTGGGGGCAGAGTGGAGTGGGGCAGAGTGGAGTGAGGCAGATGAGGGGTAGAATGTAGTGGGGACAGAGCAGAGGCAGAAATGGAGTGGGCGTAGAGGGGAGTGAGGCAGAATAGACTGAAGGAGATGAGGGGTACAATGTAGTGGGGGCAGATTAGGGGCAGAATGTAGTGGGGGCAGAGCAGGGGTAGAATGTAGTGGGGACAGATTAGGGGCAGAATGGAGTGGGTGCAGAGCAGGGGTAGAATGTAGTGGGGACAGAGCAGAGGCAGAAATGGAGTGGGGGCAGAGTGGAGTGAGGCAGAATAGACAGAAGCAGTTCAGGGGTAGAATGTAGTGGGGGCAGAAAGGGCCGGCTGCAGGTTTTTGTGGGCCCCGGGCGAAACAGTATCAGTGGGCCCCTTTAGCACAAACCATGATACATTAATATAATATAGAAGCTGCAGGCTGTGTATATATAATATAGAGGCTCGTGGGTGGGCTCTATATATAATATAGAGGCTGTTCAGGGCTGTATATATAATATGGAGACTGCCGGGCTGTATATATAATATAGAGACTGGGGGTTGTAAATATTATTTGGAGGTTGTGCTGGCCTGTATATAGTATTTGGAGGCTGTGCCAGGCTGTATATATTATTTGGAAGCTGTGGCAGTCCAGCCACAGCCTCCAAATAATATATACAGCCCAGCACAGCCTCCATATTATATATACAGCACAGCCTCCAAATAATATATTTATAGGCCATCGCAGCCTCCATATTATATGTACAGCACAGCAGCAGGCTCCATATACCACAGCACAGTCTCCATATACATCAGCAAAGCCTCCATATACCTCTGCAGCAGGCTCCATGTAGCACAGCAGCAGCCTCCATGTACCCCAGCAGCAGCCTCCATATGCCGCAATATACAGTCAGCACAGCCTCCATATACACCCAGCACAGCCTCTATATACCCCAGCACAGCGTCTATATACCCCAGCACAGCTCCTCTGTATACCCCAGCAGCACAGCCTCTGTATACCCCAGCACACGCCTCTGTATACCCCAGGACACAGCCTCTGTATACCCCAGCACACAGCCTCTGTATACCCCAGCACAGCGCCTCTGTAGACCGCAGCACACAGCCTGTGTATACCCCAGCACACAGCCTGTGTAAACCCCAGCACACAGCCTGTGTAAACCCAAGCACACAGCCTGTGTATACCCCAGCAGCACAGCCTCTGTATACCCCAGCACACAGCCTCTGTAACTGTATACCCCAGCACACAGCCTCTGTAACTGTATACCCCAGCACACAGCCTCTGTATACCCCAGCAACACAGCCTGTGTTTACCCCAGCACACAGGCTCTATATACCCCAGCACACAGCCTCTGTATACCCCAGCACACAGCCTTTGTATACCCCAGCAGCACAGCCTCTATATACCCCAGCACACAACCTCTGTATACCCCAGCAGCACAGCCTCTGTATACCCCAGCACACAGCCTCTGTATACCCCAGCACACAGCCTCTGTATACCCCAGCAGCACAGCCTCTGTATACCCCAGCAGCACAGCCTCTGTATACCCCAGCAGCACAGCCTCTGTATACCCCAGCAGCACAGCCTCTGTATACCCCAGCAGCACAGCCTCTAATACCCCAGCACACAGGCTCTGTATACCCCAGCTCACAGGCTCTGTATACCCCAGCAGCTTAGGGGCAGAATGGAGTGGGGGCAGAGCAGGGGTAGAATGTAGAGGGGCAGAATGCCCTCCCGCTTCCCCCCGGTGTTTCCCCTGGCCTCTATTTGGCCGTGCACTGTGTTTGCTGCCCCTGCCCCCTCTGTGGCTTCTTACCCTTCTTGGGAGCAGTGATCGATGAATAGAGGGGCTGCAGTGATGTGTGAGTCATGTGAATGATCACATGACTCTGACATCACCAAAGGTCCTTTTGGCTTGGTGATCGTAGCAGAGAGATGCGGGAGTGTGACAGGGCAGCATGATAGGTGAGGGGTGTATGACAGGAGAGGTGTGGGGGCAGCAGGAGAGGTGGGGGGTGTATGGGTGATAGGAGAGGTGCGGGGGCAGCAGGAGAGGTGGGGGGGGGCAGCAGGAGAGCTGCGGGGGCAGCAGGCGAGGTGCGGGGTGTATGGCTGATAGGAGAGTTGCGGCGGCGGGTGGGCAGCGGAGACTGCTTGCGGAGACGCTACGCGTCATCGCTCGCAGTGCCGCAAAGCATTTTGGGATTCGGCTACAACGCCCGAATCCCAAACTGCCGATTATATAAGTAGAAGTAGATAACAAACTATAACTGAACGAAACAGAACTGAGATAACAAGATAACAGCCAGAAAAGGCAACAGAGACGGTGCTGTGTCCCCAATTAGAAGCTAAGAGAAAAGGAATTTACCGTGAGTACACAAAATTCTCCTTTTCTCCTTCGCCTCATTGGGGTACACAGGCCCGTGGGACGTCCAAAATAAGTCCCTGGGTGGGATATATAGAAGTATCTTGTCATTCTACAGGTGGGCAACTGCCGCCTGCAGAACACGCCTGCCCAGACTCGCCTCTGCTGAGGACTGGACATGCACATTGTAATGTTTAGCAAATGTGTGCAGGCTGGACTAGGTGGCAGCCTTGCACACTTGATCGGCAGAAGCCTGGTGTCGAAAGGCCCAAGAGGCCCCTACCGCATGAGTAGAGTGCGCACACAGCCCAGCTGGAACGGGCTGACCCTTGAGTTGATAGGCTTCCATGATCGTTGTCCTGATCCATCTGGCAAGAGTAGCCTTGGATGCAGGCATTCCTTTACGGTGACCTTCCGGAAGAATGAACAGAGAGTCCACCTTCCGAAAAACCGCCGTTCGAGAAATGTAAAGGCGAAGAGCCCGAACCAAATCCAGCGAGTGCAAGGCCCTTTCTACACGATGAGCTGGCGCCGTACAAAAAGAAGGCAGAGTTATGTCCTCATTCAGATGAAAAGCGGACACCACCTTAGGAAGGAAGGACAGGACCGGACGCAGCACAACCTTGTCTTGGTGGAAGGAGAGAAAAGGAGGCTTGCAGGATAGGGCTGCAAGTTCCGACACGCGACGGATAGATGTGATCGCAACAAGAAATACTACTTTTTGTGACAAAATAGAGGAACGTCTCCGAGAGGTTCAAAAGGGGGCCTCTGTAATACGTCCAGGACTAGATTTAGATCCCATGTTTCTAAGGGTCTTCTGTAGGGGGGAGCAAGACGGGCGACCCCCTGTAGGAAGGTCCTGACCTGCGACTTGTTAGCTAATTTGCGCTGAAAAAGGACAGACAAGGCAGAAACTTGTCCTTTTAGAGAACCTAAGGAAAGACCGGAGTTGAGACCAGTCTGAAGAAAACCTAGAATAGCCGGCAGAGAAAACTGTAGGGGCGGCCAATTCTGGGAATTACACCAAGAGAAAACGGCCTTCCAGGTGCGATGGGAAATGCGGGCCGAAGAAGGCTTCCTTGCCCTAAGCATGGTCGCAATGCCATCTGGGAAAACCGGCCTGGGTTAAAACCCAGATTTCAAACGGCCACGCCGTCAAACTAAGGGCCGACGATTTCTGGTGGTGGAGAGGGCCTTGTGAGAGTAGATCTGGAAGACGCCAGGGGGAGTCGCCGAGCAGACGAACCAGATCGGTGTACCAGGAGCGACATGGCCAGTGTGGTGCAATGAGAATCACTGGCACGCCCTCCGCCTTGATCTTCTTCACCACCCTGGGTATCAGGGGCAGCGGAGGAAAGATGTAGCAAAGTCGAAATTGAGTGTAGGGCTGTACCAGAGCGTCTGCTCCCAGTGCTTGAGAATCGTGGCATCTGGCTATGAACGTGGGTACCTTGTTGTTCAATCGTGAGGCCATCAGATCCACTTCTGGTGTTCCCCACCTGAGGCATATTTGGGGAAAAACCTCGGGATGCAGACTCCATTCTCCCAAGGCGATGCCTTGGCGACTGAGGAAGTCTGCCGCCCAATTGTCCACACCGGGTATGTGGACTGCTGAAATCACTGACTTCGTGGATTCCGCCCATTCCAGTATTGGACGAACTTCGTGCATCGCTCTCGAACTGCGCGTGCCGCCCTGGTAGTTGACATATGCCACCGCCGTGGCATTGTATGACTGGACTCGTATGTGACGCCCTGCCAGCAGATGATGGAAGTCCTGCAGGGCTAGAAAAATGGCATGGATCTCCAGTAAGTTGATGGGAAGAGTGGTCTCTTGACTGGACCACCTGCCTTGGGTTGTGTGGTGACGATGAATCGCTCCCCAACCCGTTAGGCTGGCATCGGTGGTAAGGACGTCCCAGTTCACTGGCAGGAAGGACCTCCCTATCTGGAGAGAGGCAGGACGGAGCCACCAAAGAAGAGACTGTTTCACAGATTGAACCAAGAAAAAGAGGAAGAACAGCGCCTCACCAGCTGGTATCTTAAATCTTCATTTGTTTTATTCCGTCCACCAGAAGCACAACGTTTTGGTCAAAGACCTTTATCAAGTGCATAAATCCCACAGTGACATAATGTTATTTATACCATAAAACTCCACGCCCATTGTCAGACCACCAATCAATAGGCAGTGAGTAGTAAACAACAATAAAAATCCCACATTCACTATACAGAGACCAACTAACTATATCTTACCAGCATTGGGGCATAAAGCCCAGCCTGATCGCTTGTAAAGTATGTGCATCGCCGCTGTTAATGTCCATAAATGTCCACTACACACATAGGCAGCTGATAG
The DNA here is from genome assembly GCA_033576535.1 of Allobates femoralis. Lineage (NCBI taxonomy): Eukaryota > Metazoa > Chordata > Amphibia > Anura > Aromobatidae > Allobates > Allobates femoralis. The sequence continues at coordinate 199,127,586 of JARQOC010000001.1, forward strand.
CGATGATCGACCAATCATAGGGGAGCATTCTTGGTCGGCATAGTAACTTCCCCCACTTGTATTGCTGCACCAATCAGCACTCCTCCAAAAGTGCACATATCCGGCGCTTATTGCGCCTGCGTCGGCGTCCTTCTCCAATTGGACAAGATTCATGTTTCTCTCTTGCAGGACAGCAGGCGGGATGATGACGCATATCCGGTTTCGAGCATCCATGGAGATAGTAATAGAAACAGCAAACTAACAGAGCGCATGCGTTGAAATCCAATTCATATGCTGGTGGCGTGTTTTGAAACAGCAATATCATATCATATCAATATAAGGCTGTATCCCGGTGATTTTACCTCACATATAGAACCCCAATTCATAATGACATCCCAATATAAGCCACACTTAAAAAAAGTGAAATTTGGATAAATCGCATATTTAAAGGGCAGCACACAGTAAACCAAGGTATAGATGTTAATGTACAAAGGCATTACTTTATCCCAACATTTTTCTCTATACCAACAAGATGCTGATTATACAGAGCCATGTACAGTAATAATATTATACGATCAACATATATCCTATATCTCCCATACCTTATTTAATGCCCCAAGACACAGTATAACAATAAGTGAGGGGTCCATGGGTGCAACAGACATAAATAATGCTCATGCACCAACTTGTATCTAAATATAATGCTAAATTATGGGTAAAGAACCCCTTCAATCTGTACCACAGACCCATCACTCATTTCCTGTACAGTAACCATAATATACATACATTACCAGGTACACTCGTGTATATAAGACCCCATTTTCCAATCTTCCCAAAAGTGTGGCTACATTGCAAAATATTAATAGGCGGGTATTGCCATTCCATAGGTATAGTTAATCTTCCATCTAGATTAAAATATGAGACAATGTTAAAAAAATAATAAAAACAATCAAAGCATGAGGATAGGTACATCGAATCATCCAGTAGATCCCAGCAGACAACCCCGCTGATCATAATCAATGTTCATGCCTTTTGGAGACAAAGTGTCGAACTCAAATATCCATCTTAATTCTTTCTTTTTTTAATTGTGCCACACGGTCGCCACCTCTCCTAAAGAGGGTTACATGGTCTATTACTCTAAACCTGAGTTGGTTGACCGTGTGACCCATATCATGAAAATGTCTTGGGACCGGCTAATCAGTCAAACCCGTCCGAATTGTACTTTTGTGTTTTCCAATGCGTGCCTTCACCTCCATTGTGGTCTCACCCACATAGAGGAGACCACATGGGCAACAAATAGTGTAGACAACATAACTGCTGTTACAAGTATACCTCTTCAGGTTCAGAAGATCCCCTTGTCTGATCGCTAAAGCTTCAGTTTTAAATCTTACAAGGTTTTGGGTAGGTTTAACAACCAGCCTAGACGGACGAGGGTGTCCATGGTAATCTGAACATTTTCCTCGCAGTCAGTGAAAGATGGTGCCTTGATAAGGAGGGTAAGACCATAATTCCTCTGGAATGCAGTACCTTCATGACCGCGGCCACGATCTTCGTAAATACCCTAGGGGCAGTTGCGAGACCGAACGGTAAGGCTAAGAACTGAAAATGGTCCTGACCTATAGCGAAGCGTAGGAATCGCTGATGGGTGTGGGAGATTGGGATGTGTAGATACGCATCCTTGATGTCTATTGATGCGAGAAATTCCCCTTCGTCCATTGATACGATGATGGATCGCAATGATTCCATGTGGAAGTGACGCAGTTTAATAAACCTGTTGAGAAACTTGAGGTCTAGAATCGGCCGCACTGACCCGTCTTTTTTGGGTACCACAAAGAGGTTTGAGTAGAACCTTGTGTATCTTTCGTTTGGAGGCACTGGGACAATGACCCCTGCCAGCCGGAGGGAGTCAATGGCCTTGAGAAAGGCGCGAGCCTTTCTTGGCGATTTTTTTGCGGGAGGGGGAGGGGGGGGGAAGAACGGGAAGAAACGATCGGCCGGACAAGTTTGAAATTCTATGGAATAACTGGAGGAAATTACCTCCCTGGCCCACTCGTCGTCTATAACAGCGAGCCAGATGTCCTGAAAAAGAGAAAGGCGGCCGCCTACTGGGGAGGAATCTTCCGGGAGGGGAAAAGAGTCAGGAGGAGGAGAATCTTTGTGATCATGATCCCTTGGACTTTGACTGTCTGGAGCGTGACTGCCAGGTAGTCGAGGGCCTCTGAGAAGATTGAGAGTTCCTGTCTCTCCGTGGGGATCTGTTATTGGCTTGGGAAGGGCGGGAGGCCGACCATCCAAATGAGTTTCGAAAAGACTGAAAACGAGTCTGTTGACGCCTAAAAAGGAGTCGTTTTGGTTTGTGTTGTGGGAGGGAGGTACTCTTCCCTGCAGTGGCATCTGAAATTAACTTGTCAAGCTTTTCCCCAAAAAGTCATCTGCTGAGGTAAGGCAGACTGGTCAGGGATTTTTTGGAGGCTGAGTCTACCTTCCATTCTCGGAGTCAGAGTGCTCTGCGGATGGTTATAGAGTTAGCCGCTGCAATGGCTGAACAGCTAGCGGCATCAAGTGATGCTTGAAGCATATATTCGGCTGCGATGGCAATCTGGGCAGCCATGTCTGACCCTTCCGGAGACTGAGAAGTATCACAGAGGGAGTTTGCCCAAGAGGCAACTGCTTTGGCCACCCAGACAGAAGCAAAGGCCGGAGACAAAGCTGAACCGGAGGCCTCGAAAATTGACCGAGCTAATTGCTCGACCTGTCGGTCGGTAGGATCTTTGATAGATGAACCGTCTGAAAGGGAGAGGAGAGTGCGCGTGGCCAAGCGGGAGACTTGAGGATTGACCTGTGGGGATTAAGCCCAGTTTTGACTTACGGTGGGGGGAAAGGGAGAGCGAGATTACATGGCCTTTCGGTTGACAAAACGTTTGTCAGGACGAGTCCTGTGTTTGGTCATAAGTTCCTGGAATTCATGATGATCAGAAAAAAGTTTATGCGGGCGCTTTACTCGCTTAAAAGATATCGTGGATTCTGGTGTCTCCAATGTGGGACTATCAACGTTAAGCGTTTGATTGACAGCCATAATCAGGTCTTGACTCATAGACTGAAGTGTCAGGGTTGTCCGGGTCAAGAGACATGTCCTGCTCTGGGGCCGAGTCATATGGACCCTGGGATGATGGAGAACCTGGTTCCTGGTCCTGGGAACCCTGAGAGCTTCCCGAAGGGGAAGGAGGAGGACTCCTGTGGGTTCTTTTTCGTGTAGGAGCTTGTTGGGAGGAAGAAGACTCCTGCCCCTGGTCACAGAATCGTGACTCTCTGTAATGTCCTGCCTTGGCTCAGGGGGCCCTGAGGGGTCTGGTGTGGATCGGGTGTGCAAAACCTGAATTAGGGTCGAGGTCAGCCTCTCCATGGATTGGGACATGGAAAGAGTTAAGGACTGAGTCAGGAAAACAGCCCATTCTGGGGTGGTACAGGGGCTACCAGCTACGGCAGGGGCAATGGGCCCTGAGGAGATCTCAGGAGCTAAGGCTGCTGCATTGGCAAGTTCCGGATTAGATTGATCACAGGCCTGGCAGAGAGGGGTCATATGACCACTGGGCTGGTGTGCCTTGCAGGTGGTACATGAAGCGTAGAAGACCGCCATCTTAGGGCCCTTCTTGTTACCTCTGGAGTTCTGCATGTTATCGGTACCTGCTGGTGGTACCCAGAGAGGTGTAACACTACTGTATATGTGCTGCCTGGGGCTGTAGCTGGAGCAGCAGAGTGCAATAAGCTGAAGGGAGGAAGCCACAGAAGGAAACAAAAAGAGGGCACTAGCAGATTGCTGTGCCTCTTACCACTCCTAATCGACCGCAGACCAGGTCCAGTGTCCCCCTGAGAGAAGAGGCGTCCCTCGTGCTGCTCAACCCGAGGTGGCGGTGGGAAAAAGCGTGCAGATCTTGCGATAAGCGAGAAGCTCCAAGTGAGAGAGGTCCGCCCACAGTGACGCGGTCGGTATCTGCAATTCCCGGCCACGTGACGTCACACGGGGGCGGCGACAGGGGCGTTCCTGAAAGTGCAGGTGGGGGCTTGATTAGGTTCTTGAGGCTGAAAAAAAGCGCGCGTCGGTGCAGATGTCCGTAAAACGCAGCGGGGTGCTCCCGGTGCGGTCGTTTGTGTATATATGTATGTATGTGTATATATATATATACTAGCTGTGAGCCCGATGAAAATGCATCGGGTGTCTAGAATACTATACTTTGTATGAGGATTACCGCAAGCGCGCCGCAAGTGTAACGACTCGCTGGCGCCGACCAATTAGAAGCGCGGCTCAGGCAGCAACTCGCAATGGCCTCGCGGCCATTGCTCGCGCTACCTGACCGGTAAATCGTTAACTTTGAGGCCGAGCCTCTGGTTCGATTTTCGGACAGCGACTCGCAATGGCCGCTTCGCGGCCATTGCTCGTACTCAGCCTGCGCGAGCAATAGCCTCGCGGCCATTGCTCGCGCAGGCCAGCGACTCGCATTGCTCGCACTCAGCCTGCGCGAGCAATGGCCTCGCGGCCATTGCTCGCGCAGGCCAGCGACTCGCATTGGCCGCTACGTGGCCAATGCTTCGCCGTGCTGACGTCACAGAGTGACATAGCCACGGTCTTTTCGGGGACCGACACGGAAGTGCCTACGGCAATTATATAGTAGATACTGTACATTGCATATGGAGGGGTGAGGAGAGCGGAGGCTGGAGGGGAGAGCGGAGGCTGGAGGGGAGGGCAGAGGCTGGAGGGCAGAGGCTGGAGGGGAGGGCAGAGGCTGGAGGGGAGAGCGGAGGCTGGAAGGGAGAGCAGAGGCTGGAGGGGAGAGCGGAGGCTGGAGGGGATTGGCTGGAGGCTGGAGGGGATTGGCTGGAGGCTGGAAAGGAGAGGCTGGAGGGGAAAGGCTGGAGGGGAGAGGCTGGAGGGCAGAGGCTTTAGGGCAGAGGCTGGAGGGGAGAACGGAGGCTGAAGGGCAGAGCGGAGGCTGGAGAGGAGAGCGGAGGCTGGAGGGGAGAGCGGAGGCTGGAGGGGAGAGGCTGGAGGGGAGAGCGGAGGCTGGAGGGCAGATGCTGGAGGGGAGAGCGGAGGCTGGAGGGCAGAGGCTGGAGGGGAGAGTGGAGGCTGGAGGGGAAAGGCTGGAGGGGAGAGCGAAGGCTGGAGGGCAGAGGCAGGAGGGGAGAGCGGAGGCTGGAGGGCAGAGGCTGGAGGGGATAACAGAGGCTAGAGGGGAGAGCGGAGGCTGGAGGGGAGAGCGGAGGCTCGAGGGGAAGGCGGAGGCTGGAGGGGAGAGCGGAGGCTGAAGGGCAGAGGCTGGAGGGGAGAGCGGAGGCTGGAGGGCAGAGGCTGGAGGGCAGAGGCTGGAGGGGAGAGCGGAGGCTGGAGGGGAAAGGCTGGAGGGGAGAGCGAAAGCTGGAGGGCAGAGGCTGGAGGGGAGAGCGGAGGCTGGAGGGCAGAGGCTGGAGGGCAGAGGCTGGAGGGCAGAGGCTGGAGGTCAGAGGATGGAGGGCAGAGGCTGTAGGGGAGAGCGGAGGCTGGAGGGGAGAGGCTAAAGGGGAGAGCGGAGGTTGGAGGGCAGAGGCTGGAGGGCAGAGGCTGGAGGGGAGAGGCTGGAGGGGAGAGGCTGGAGGGCAGAGGCTGGAGGGCAGAGGGGAGGCTGGAGGGGAAAGGCTGGAGGGGAGAGCGGATGCTGGAGGGCAGAGGCTGGAGGGGAGAGCGGAGGCTGGAGGGGAGAGCGGAGGCTGGAGGGGAAAGCGGAGGCTGGAAGGGAGAGTGGAGGCTGGAGGGGAGAGCGGAGGCTGGAGGGCAGAGCAGAGGCTGAGGGGAGAGCGGAGGCTGGAAGGGAGAGTGGAGGCTGGAGGGGAGAGCGGAGGCTGGAAAGGAGAGCGGAGGCTGGAGGGCAGAGCAGAGGCTGGAGGGGAGAGGCTGGAGGGGAGAGGCTGGAGGGCAGAGGCTGGAGGGGAGAGGCTGGAGGGGAGAGCGGAGGTTGGAGGGCAGAGGCTGGAGGGGAGAGGCTGGAGGGCAGAGGCTGGAGGGGAGAGCGGAGGCTGGAGGGGAAAGGCTGGAGGGGAGAGCGGAGGCTGGAGGGTAGAGGCTGGAGGGCAGAGGCTGGAGGGCAGAGGCTGGAGGGGAGAGGGGAGAGCGGAGGCTGGAGGGGAGAGCGGAGGCTGGAGGGGAGAGCGGAGGCTGGAGGGGAGAGCGGAGGCTGGAGGGGAGAGCGGAGGCTGGAGGGGAGAGCGGAGGCTGGAGGGGAGAGCGGAGGCTGGAGGGGAAAGCGGAGGCTGGAGGGCAGAGCGGAGGCTGGAGGGCAGAGCGGAGGCTGGAAGGGAGTGCGGAGGCTGGAAGGGAGAGCAGAGGCTGGAGGGGAGAGCGGAGGCTGGAGGGGATTGGCTGGAGGCTGGAAAGGAGAGGCTGGAGGGGAAAGGCTGGAGGGGAGAGGCTGGAGGGCAGAGGCTTTAGGGCAGAGGCTGGAGGGGAGAACGGAGGCTGAAGGGCAGAGCGGAGGCTGGAGAGGAGAGCGGAGGCTGGAGGGAGAGCGGAGGCTGGAGGGGAGAGCGGAGGCTGGAGGGGAGAGGCTGGAGGGGAGAGCGGAGGCTGGAGGGCAGAGCAGAGGCTGGAGGGCAGAGCGGAGGCTGGAGGGCAGAGCGGAGGCTGGAGGGCAGAGCGGAGGCTGGAGGGCAGAGCAGAGGCTGGAGGGCAGAGCGGAGGCTGGAGGGCAGAGCGGAGGCTGGAGGGCAGAGCAGAGGCTGGAGGGCAGAGCAGAGGCTGGAGGGCAGAGCAGAGGCTGGAGGGGAGAGCGGAGGCTGGAGGGGAGAGCGGAGGCTGGAGGGCAGAGCGGAGGCTGGAGGGCAGAGGCTGGAGGGCAGAGCGGAGGCTGGAGGGGAGAGCGGAGGCTGGAAAGGAGAGCGGAGGCTGGAGGGGAGAGCAGAGGCTGGAGGGGAGAGCAGAGGCTGGAGGGGAGAGCAGAGGCTGGAGGGGAGAGCGGACGCTGGAGGGCAGAGAGGAGGCTGGAGGGCAGAGCGGAGGCTGGAGGGGAGAGCGGAGGCTGGAGGGGAGAGCGGAGGCTGGAGGGGATAGGCTGGAGGGGAGAGGCTGGAGGGGAGAGCGGAGGCTGGATGGCAGAGGCTGGAGGGCATAAGGGAGGCTGGAGAGGAGAACGAAGGCTGGAGGGGAGAGCGGAGGCTGGAGGGGAGAGCAGAGGCTGGAGGGCAGAGCGGAGGCTGGAGGGCAGAGCGGAGGCTGGAGTGGAGAGCGGAGGCTGGAGGGCAGAGGCTGGAGGGAGAGCGGAGGCTGGAGGGGAGAGCGGAGGCTGGAGGGGAGAGCGGAGGCTGGAGGGAAGAGGGGAGGCTGGAGGGGAGAGTGGAGGCTGGAGGGGAGAGCAGAGGCTGGAGGGGAGAGGCTGGAGGGGAGAGCGGAGGCTGGAGGGCAGAGGGGAGAGCGGAGGCTGGAGGGGAGAGCAGAGGCTGGAGGGGAGAGCAGAGGCTGGAGGGGAGAGGCTGGAGGGGAGAGCGGAGGCTGGAGGGGAGAGCGGAGGCTGGAGGGCAGAGGCTGGAGTGCAGAGGCTGGAGGGAGAGCGGAGGCTGGAGGGGAGAGCGGAGGCTGGAGGGAGAGCACAGGCTGGAGGGGAGAGCGGAGGCTGGAGGGGAGAGCGGAGGCTGGAAAGGAGAGCGGAGGCTGGAGGGCAGAGGCTGGAGCGCAGAGGCGTAGCTGGCATGCTCCGGGCCCTGGGGCAAGATCAGCACCCAGGACCCCCATGTGAGGACCGGGGGGGGGGGTGCTGTCAGACAGATGTGAGGGCCGGGGGGAGTGCAGACTCACCGCGGCCGGCGTGCGTGTGCTGTAGGAGGAGAGGAGGGGCGGGCAGAGCTGCCGGACAGGAAGTTCCGTCCTCCCTCCTCTCCGGGCGCACGGCGGCGGCTGGTGTCAGCACGGGGCCCCCCAGGGAGTGGAGGCAATGGGCCCCTCATGCCGAGTGGCACGATGCGCTAGGCCCCCCTGCCCACCCGCTAGCTACGGTACTGGCTGGCGGGCAGACGAAACTTCCGACCCAGGGGGGCGCGGGCATGACACGGGCACAGGGGCACAGGCTCCGGAGCACTGTGTCAGCATGTGCTGACAGCAGCTGCTCCGGAGCGGGATGACAGCGGCGAGGGCTCGCAATGCCCGCTACGCGGGCAATGCCTCGCACGGCGTGGTGACGTCACATAGTGACAAAGCCACGGCGTGCCGGGGTCCGACACAAACGTGCCTACGGCAATTATATAGTAGATATATATATATATATATATATATATATATATATATATATACACACACACACATACACATACATACACAGTGAGGCCAGGACTAGGGATCAAGGGGGGGGGGAAGGAGAAATTATATACAGGGTCCCGAGGGAGCCCTGATTACCTTATGGAGGCTCCTCATCCCAAAAGCCCCAGCAGGGAATGGGGAGGGCATCTTGGCTTGCTCGACCCATAATTCTGATGGAATATGGGGAGGGTTTCTGCGCTTAGCCCGGCGTCCGGTTATGCCCAGCAGGATCCTGCCTGTAGATCCTTGTTGCGAATGTCACCCTGTGATTCCCGGTGGGAACAGGAGAGAATCTGGGAACGCCGGCAGAGGGAAACCCAAGGAGATCGGAATGCGATGGAACCGTCGCCTTGCTTCCTATCCTTCGTGGCAGAAGGGGATACGTGGAGGTAACACCCCGCGTTCCCGTCTGTTGCTGTTTTTGGGAAATCTGTATGTGGGGAGTCTGTTGCCCTATAATGTCTTCGGAAAAAAGGAGAAAAAAATATCTAAAATTAAAAATATCTATCTATCTACTAGTATTGTGGTCCTTGGACCGCATCGTCCTCCTAATGACACTAAGCAAAAACTGGTGAGGCTGGAGCCAGCCAGGGTGTATATACTGCAGGGGAGGAGCAGCACTGTCTTCTTGTTTCAGAAGTATACTTAGTGTCACCTCCTAGTGGACTGCAGAATAACACTTATGGTCCTGTGTCCCCCAATGAGGCGAAGGAGAAAAATTAATTTCTGGAGGTAATCAGGGACCAGTCTAGGGGTATAAAGGGGTTCCAGAACCCCAATTACAGTATGCTTCAGGTGCTGGGCACAGGTTATGATGCACAAAAGGTGTGACAGGTTCACTTTAGGTACAACTAATATTTTCTAGGTGCTAATATCTTCTCGGAGCAAATACCTCTTTACTGAGCTGCATGATTAAACTGCCACAGCTTTTTGGGGGGGTAATACATAACCCAAAATTAAGTTTTCACATGCCTCCATGAAGATGAAGGAACATTATAGTCTTATATAAGCCTACAGCTGCCATAGTATGAGGCTTCATACTGGTTGCGATACTTACATTTGATAAAAAAAAAAGAAAAATCTGTCTTCAAGTTTTTGCCCCTAATCTGAGAGTAGCATATTTTCAAGGGATGAGTATTCGGAATGAGAATTATTTTGACTACAGGACAGCCTAAAATGGGCCTTCAATACATCTTGCTTTTTAACATGTTTTGGGCAAAACCAAGATCCATCCTCTCCGATAATCAAATGACATCTTGTATGTGACTACTGTTAATAATATAGGAAAAAGAGAATTTTGTTTACTTACCGTAAATTCTTTTTCCTTTAGTCCTTAAATCTGGGAGACCCTGACATTGGGTGTTATATGTTGCCCCCTGGAGGACACACCAATTATAGAAGAGATCTCTCCTCTGCAGCATATACGCCCTCTACAGGAAATACTGTCAGTTTGGTATATAAGTAGTAGGAGGAAAACATTGCACTGTAAAACCAATCCCGGCCAACCGGCCGAAAGGAAAAGTATAAGGCCAGAACAATGGCCAACAGCGAAAACCAAGTGCTGTACTAGAGACACAGGTACGCCCGAAGGGCAAAGGGGAGGGTGCTGGGTCTCCCAGATTTAAGGACTAAAGGAAAAAGAATTTACGGTAAGTAAACAAAATTCTCTTTTTCCTTGTCGTCTACATCTGGGAGACCCTGACATTGGGACGTCCAAAAGCAGTCCCTGGGTGGGAAAAACCACTGCACCCTGAAGGGCAACTCAGACACTTACAGGTGGGCAACAGCCGCCAGGAGAACGCGTCTGCCCAGATCTGCATCCGCTGAGGCATGACATGTACCTGGTACTGTTTAGAAATTGTGTGTAGGCTTGTCCAAGTGGCGGCCTGACACACCTGTTGGGCTGAGGCTGAGAGCCGCAACACCCAAGAAGCGCCCACGGCCCTAGTGGAATGCGCCTTGAGTCCCGTCGGGAGCGACGTGTGCGGGACCGAATAGGCCTGTAATATGGCTGTCCTGATCCAACATGACCATCCTAATCCAACGGCAAACATGGCCTAGGCGGCGGAAGAGCCCTTGCCGCGACTGGCTGAGAGAACAAAGAGAGAGTCAGGCTGACGCAGCGGAGCTGTGCGAAACAAATACCCTCACAGGGCCCTGACCAAGTTCAAGTTGTGTAGGGCCTTTGCAACCCTGAAAATCGGGTTTGGACAAAAGGAAGAAAAGGAAATGTCCTGGTTGAGGCGGAAAGGAGAGACCACCTTAGGGAGAAAGGAAGGGGCGGAACGCAGGACCACCCTGTTCTGATGAACCACCAAGAAGGGAGGCTTGCATGACAATGCCGCCAAATCTGACACCTGCCAAATTGAGGTGACAGCCACTAAGAATGCCACCCTTGCGAAAGGGTGGACAAGGGATATCTGTTAATGGTTCAAATGGAAGCTTCTGGAGAGCCGAAAGAACCAAATTAAGATCCCACGGTCCTAGAGAACGCCTGTGGAGGCTTCTGGAGAGCCGAGAGAACCAACTCGAGATCCCATGTTTCGAGAGGACGTATGTAGGGTGGGACAATGTGAGCCACCCCTTGCATAAATGTGCGAGCCTGTGGGAGCCTAGTCAGACTCTTGGCATAACGAACAGAAAGAGCTGAAATCTGTCCTTTCAGAGAGCTTAGGGAAAGACCAGAGTCTAGACCCGACTGAAGACACAAGAGTAATGTAGGCAAGGAGAAAGGCCACTGAGAATGGCCGTTATCAGAACACCAGGAGAGCGAAATTCTCCACGACCGGTGATAACAGTTCAGTGAAGCAGGCCTATGAGCCTGTGTTATGGAGTCCTGAACTTCGCGGAGAACAGCCGAGAAAGTCAGAACCCAGGATTCAAGGGCCAAACCGTGAACCTAAGTGCCGCAGAATTGTGGCGGAAGAATGGACCCCGAGAGAGGAGGTCTGAAAGATCCGACAGACTCCAAGGTTCGCCAACGGCGAGCCGGAGCAGTGACGGGATCCAGGCTGTCCTGGCCATAGGGGTGTGATTAAAATCACACGACAGTCCGCTCGTATCTTGCAGGGCACCCGAGGTAACCGGGCCAGAGGTGGTAACACGTATGGCGAGCGAAATTGGGACCAATTCTGGACCAGATAGACTGCTGCCAGAGCCCAGAGGTTGTGAGCTCTGGCTATACATGCCGGAACCTCGTCGTTAAAGAATAACGCCATCAGTCGACATCCGGAGTCCCCCACCGACTGTAAATGGCTTGGAATACTTTTAGGTCCAGAGACCAATCACCCGAGTCCATCCTAGACGGCTGAGACAGACCGCTTTCCAATTGTCCACACCCGGGCTGTGGACCGCAGAGGTGGAAGATCCTGTGGCCTCCGCCCAGGATAGTGTCTTGTGGACTTCTAGCATCGCCAAGGTGTTGTGAGCGCTACTCTGAAGATCGATGTAAGCGACGGCTCACGTCATCCGAATGGATCTTCACCTGGCGGCCGCTTAGGAGGACTAAAACACCAGAAATGCCGGATAAGCCACACTGAGGTCCCGAGTATTGAGGGAGGGAGGACTCTACCGGAGACCATGTACCCCGAGTCCTGTGGAGAGAAGACCCCGCTCCCCAGCCGGGGAGGCCGGGGTCCGCGGTGACGAACGACCAGGACGGTGGAATAAGAGATCGACCCCAAGACAGGGACAGATCTGACAGCCACCGCCGGAGGAGTCCCTCGTTTCGGGGGACATGGAGATCGTTCAATCCCAGGGCCTTGGATATTTCGACTTAGACTTGAAGGATGTCTAGCTGACCATGGAAGAATAGAGAGTACTCCCGCGTAGAGGGAGGCGGACTTTGCGTGAGGCAGTCGCGTCAGAGCAGCTGGAGAGTCGAATTGCATCCTCAGATACACGAGACTTCGTGTAGGAGAACCCACTTCGGAAGGTTGACGATCCAGCCAAACTTCCTGAGAGTCGACAAAGTAGTGGACACGGCCTGCCAGCAATCCTGAAGAGAGAGTGCCTCGACAAGGAGGTCGTCCAGATAAGGAACGATCGACAGCCCCTGAGAGTTAAGTACGGAGACCACTGAGGCCATTACTTTGGTGAATACTCGTGGGGCGGTGGCCGAACCAAAGTGAAGTGCCATGAATTGGGAAAAAAAAAAAAAAGAAGAACATCCCCAATTGCAAACCACAGGCACCTTTGGCGAGCTGGGACGATGGAGATGCGCCGGAGTGCATCTGTGAAGTCTATGGATGCCAAGACTTCCCCTTGAGACATCGAGGCTATCACTGAGCGCAGTGATTACATGTGAAAAGGTCTCACTTTGACGTGCTTGTGGAGGAGCTTGAGGACCCGAACGGGGCGAACGGACCCGTCATTTTTGGGCACCATGAAGAGATTTGAGTAAAATCCCTGAAACCGGTTTCGTACGGGAACTGGAACGAAGATTCCTTCCCGCTTTAGGGACTCCAGCACTTGATGAAAGGCGTGGTCCTTTGCGGCAGGTGGAGATGTCATGAAAAAACGGCTCGGAAGGACTGAGTGCAGAGCTATGAAGTAGCCGTGAGTGACAATATCTCGCGCCCATTGATCTAGGATCGGGCGAGTCAAGCAGAGGTCGTCTTAGACGGCTTCTGACCAGAAGAATTTTTCTGGCGAGAACGCCAGGCGGCACCTCGGCCTTAGGGACCTGTCAGGACTAAAGAAAATAATCCCGTTGGTAGAGGAGGGCTGTCTGGAAAACCAGGCAGAGGGACGAACTGGACAAAAAGAATGAGACCTGGCAGCTTCTGCTGCGCAGGCTTGTCTGCATTTTGTTGGGGCAGGAGTGTACTTTCGCCTCCTGTGGTGTCCTTGATACGTTCGTCCAGATGTTCACCGCAGAGACAATCCCTGATACAGGGGATCCCCGTAAGGTGCTTCTAGGAAGAAGCCCTCACCCGACCAATCCCGGAGCCAGAGAATTCTCTGAATGGTGAGGGAATTGGCGGCAGCCACTGCTGAACGACCGACCGAGTCAGGCCCGTGCCAGGCAGCTGTAAAGGCGGGGAGAAGAGCAGCGCCAAAGGCGTCAGATTGACTTGGTTAAGAGGTTAACCCGACGGTCTGCCTAGTCTCCCAAAGAGGAGCTGTCGGCGAAGGAGATTGTGTTCTGGTAGCCAATCCGGCTACGACCGGGTCAACCTTAGGGTAGGGGCCCGCTAGACAGAACTGTCAGGGCAAGCGGACACTTGGTATACGAGGATTTCGGCAGAAAACGTATCGGCGGGCATGCCTATGAGCTATTGCACCGTGTCCGAAAAGTCAGAATGATCAGAGAAAACGCAGGCAGATCATTTAAGATCCCTGCGCGAGACCTTGGTTCGCTGCTGAGACTGTGTCGGGAGCAGGCAGGTCTTGTTATTAATAGTCGAGACAATATTGTCAGCTAAAGTGTCCCCCGCAGGGACAGATTCAGAGACAGATTCAGAGACAGATGCAGAGGCGATCTGAGTCTGAGCCAGAGGACGACGAGTCCTCTTCCACGCTCTCCTCCAGAGGCTCCCAAGACTGGGGACTGGACGAGGAGGGGGAACGGTCTCGGCGGCGTCATTATAACTGGGCCCCCCAAGGACGAGGAGGGCCTGTTACGCCTTGCCGAAGGAGACGGACCCGGGGCTGAAGAGGAACCCTCCATGATCCTGTGCAGGGTCCTGGAGACTGGCCTGAGTGATGTATGCAGTCATGGAGGCCACAGATTGCGATATAGCTCGCGATACTGCCCGGACCACTGAATCGGACAATGACTGAGATGAGACGTCAGTCACACGAGGAGCCGGTGTTAAAACCGGTGGAGCGGACGCCTGATTCCCAGAGGGGGTAGGGACATCCACCTTGAGCCAGGTTCCGAGGATAACCAGGGAGCCATTCTGCTCACAAACCGTGCAGAGGGATTGATACTCTGCCCAGGCAGTGTGACCTTGCACACTGTACAAGGTGCATACAGTTTAGGAGCCCATTGGGACTTATCCTTGCTCATAAAAACACACAGCGTCTGACTCAATCCTGTGTATTAACTGAAGGGAAATGCCACAGAAAAAAAAACAAAAAAAAACAAACAAAAACTATCCCATGGGATGAATCTGATCCCAAAGTCTGAGTCTCCCAGAGCAGCATACTGCATATGCTGAGAAACTGCACAGAGAAGGGGGGAGTCAGAGGGAGGGAAGGACTGCAAAAAAGCGGGAACTGTAGCCCCATACAGTCACACAGGAGGGGAGAGGCCAGAGGCCGAGCCCTGTGTGCTGTAAGTTAAGAGAGAGCAATCCCCGCCCCCCTGCTGTTGATAGACATGCAGGGGCGGAATCGCGGCCTAGGCCGCCGGCGAAGCCGGGGACTAAATTAGAAAGCCGCGGCCGGCCTGCGTGAGGGTCTGGCGCGGTAGTTGCACATAAACACCTC
>JARQOC010000001.1:199142416-199214052 GCA_033576535.1 Allobates femoralis
TCTGTTCCTCCAAAGTGTCACCCATTGTGGTACTCCGTTATAGGGATATGACACTCCACGTTCTGATATGATAATGTTTCTCAAGCTAATGATGGAAGGGAGCTTCCTTTCCCACCCTTATGTTTATGCCCCCTTCATGCCACTCCCTCTTCTCTTAAAATGTAGTAAAAAAGGTTCTTATCCTTTTCTAAAACTTAACCCCTTGCAGTCATTGACCTCTTTCCAATACGTTTTGATGCCTATAAAGAAAGCAGGCTGAAAGTGAGCTCAAATTGGTGTCCAGTACAGGGTCCTACCATACTGGAGTGTCCAAACTTGCCTGAAGAAAATGGCGTCTGGTGAGTCAGCGGTATCCGCCACTGTGGAGGTTGTCATTGCGCAGGCAGGACTTCCAGGCTTAGACCAAAGACACACTGTGCGAGATGCATGCAAGATACTCGCACGAGTCGAGTCTCGCGTGCATCACTAGGCATGGACGCCGGCTCTCTGACCAGGAGCATGTCAGCTGCACGTGTATCTATGCAGCTGACACACTCTTGTCCAGAGAATCGCGGCCGTGCCTGGTGATGCATGTGAGACTCGTGCGAGTGTCTCTGGCCTTAAGAAGAGAGTTTGGCCAATCAGATCTCCTTGTATATTAAACGCAGGGCTCCAAAGTGCGCATGTGCTGGTGACATTTGTGATGCTGGAACAGAGTGGTTCAGCATTATGAGCTGTGTGCTGCTAGGCATGTGCAAGTACATAGAAAAAAATACAAGCAGGGATGCTGATCTGATGGCTCACAAAGTGATAAGCTCAGGTGGAGGAAAGAATAAGAACTAGGAGGTGCTGGTGCCATTAGTTGGTAGAGGAACATGACAGTGGAGGCATGACTGGGAGATGGTGATCAATTTCAATATTATTAAAAAAGGAAAATAATTAGGATCATATTAAAAATAGACATAATCATAAATTATTACAGTCAGCTTTAAAAACAAATCACAGACATCTTAAAGGGAACCTGTCAGCTAATTTATGCCTATAAATCTATCGCGATCTATCCGTGCAGCTTCCTACTACATCCCTAAGCATCCCTGTGTGACCTAAATGAGAAGTATAATGGTTGTAAAAAAGCTGTTTATAACTTACACTAGATGCTGTCCTGATGCTATTGATCCACCCACCGGGGCCGTGGGGTACTCGGAACAGAGCCCTCTCGTCATCGTTGGGGCTGCAGGATGTCACTGTGTCATGACCTGGCTCAGTGGTCCTGGGTGGTCAATAAAAGGGGGGGGAACAGTTTTTGGGATTCTACGTGACGCCACCCGTGGTTTACGGCTATGGGTAGCCGCTGCTGTACTCGAGATGTCGAGCCCCAGGGCCTGGGGTACTCTGGTATCGGGCTCTGAGGGGTTCGCGGGGATGTCACGGGTGGTGGTGCCTGAGCCTGTGGCCTGAGTGACACTTCAATAGAGGGTTATATACAGGGGATAAGAATTATTGTCATGTGATGCCACCTGTAGTACCTGGTGAGAGATCACCAGCGCTGCCACAGCCCTCCGGAGGGTGATGGTACCGCGGCAGGGATGACAAAGCTCCCTACAGGTGGAGCTGGTCCTCCGGGGCAGCGTTCCTGTAAGCAAACAGGTTGAATTCTGCAGCACAAAGACACGGGGCAAAGTCACTCTCCCGGGTACTTTACTGTAAACAGTCATCAGCATACAAGTCCACAATTCAGAAAAAGTTGTTAAAGAAACAGGTAGCTCTAGGGGTGGCTGCAAGTGGATGCCAGGTGGTATGGTGGTACCCGTGGTATGCCTTAGTTGACGAACCCGTGTCCTTTCTTCCCTGAGGTACAGAAATACATCACCAGAGCCACCAGAGGTACAGTAATACATCACCAGACCCACAAGAGGTACAGTAAAACATCCATATAACCCTCATCAGAACAGCAATCTATTATATAATTGCCTAGAATTCTATTTCCGGCCAAAAGCCAACTTTCGTGGCTTTGTCCGGAGATAAAATGTCCGGAGATAAATGTCCGGAGATAAGTGACGTCACCAGCGTTTATTACACCCGCTCAGGCGGACCAAGATGGCGGCCCTAAGCAGAGCGGACCTTAGGAAGGTCCGCTGTGCTTAGGGCCGACCACCAGCGGACATTCATCTCTGGAGCGGGCGCGAGGTAGCTGGGAGCCGAGCCGGGGATCTCCGGGCCGGGCAGATCTGCAGCTCAGCTCCGGGGAGCCGCGAGCCAGCCGGGATTTGCCTGGTACCGCCACCGCAATTCTGATTGGTCGCTCACAAGTGAGCGACCAATCAGATTCAAGCCGCGGCAAAGCGCCATCTTTAAAAAGCTAAGAAGTGGAAAAAATTTTTTTAAAAGATGGCGCCGTGTTTCTCGGCGCTCTTCTCATTGGTCGCCGTCAGGCGCGAGCGACCAATGAGAAGAGTGGGGCGGGCCACGGCGCCATATTTGAAATCCAAAGTTCCCCCTGGATTTCAAATATGGCGCCGTGCCCCGCCCCACTCTTCTCATTGGTCGCTCGCGCCTAGCGCTGACCAATGAGAAGAGCGCTGCCATCTTTTACATTTTTTTTTTTTTACATTCTTAGATTTTGAAACATGGCGCCGTGCCGCCGCTTGAATCTGATTGGTTGCTCGGTTGCGGCGCCACTGCCGGGCAAATCCCGGCTGCCTCGCGGCTTCCCAGAGCTGAGCCGCGGATATGCCCGGCACAGAGATCCCCGGCGCGAGGTAGCCGGTAGCCGAGCTCCGGCTATCTTGCGCTCGCTTCGTGCCCCGCTATTCTGATTGGTCGCCGGCAGCCGCGAGCGACCAATCAGAATAGAGGCGGACGCTATGCCGCCATATTTGAAATACACTGAGTACAGTGTATTTGAAGTATGGCGCCATAGAGCGCGGCGCTATTCTTATTGATTGATTGAATGTAAAAGATGGCGGCGCTCTTCTCATTGGTCGGCGCTAGGCGCGAGCGACCAATGAGAAGAGTGGGGCGGGGCACGGCGCCATATTTGAAATCCAGCGGGAACTTTGGATTTCAAATATGGCGCCGTGGCCCGCCCCGCTCTTCTCATTGGTCGCCGTCAGGCGCGAGCGACCAATGAGAAGAGCTCCGAGAAACACGGCGCCATCTTTTAAATTTTTTTTTCCACTTCTTAGCTTTTTAAATATGCCGCTTTGCCGCGGCTTGAATCTGATTGGTCGCTCGCAAGCGAGCGACCAATCAGAATTGCGGCGGCGGTACCAGCCAAATCCCAGCTGGCTCGCGGCTCCCTGGAGCTGAGCCGCGGATCTGCCCGGCACGGAGATCCCCGGCTTGCTCCGCCAGTGCGACGTTGCCGGGACCCGACCTCGGCTCCCGACTACCTCGCGCCCGCTCCACCGGCGCGAGCTAGCCTGGAGCCGACTTCGGCTCCCGGGTAACACGCGCCTGCTCCGTGCCCCACTCCGCTATTCTGATTGGTCGCTCGCGGCTGCCGGCTACCAATCAGCATAGCGCCGCGCCGAACTTTAAAATCTATTTTGTAACATCAGATTCAAAACATGGTGCCGTTTCTCGCGGCGCGCTTCTGATTGGTCGCTCGCGGCAGGCGCCAACCAATCAGAATCGCGCCGCACTGCGACACACTCCGCCCGCCATTTTAAGGCGCGCATTTTGATTTTTTACCTCAGACACAGTTTCTACTGCGTGGAGTCGGTCCCAGTGACGTCGCACTTCAAGCTGCTGCCTAATTTCGTCAAAAAGAGCTAAGACTATTTACCTACACTATATATATTTTGTTGTGAAGTGCTTCAGTGACCTTTTCACACCAATATTGAACTTCTGTTTGGTGTTTTCTCTATAAATACCGCCTATTGTTCACTGACTGTTATACTGAGAGACTGCCGCTTATTAACCTCTTTTGTGCCAACTCTGCACACTGGGTATATTGCTCTATTATTTGCCACATAAGGACATTGTCCATTATTGCTGAGCAATTTCTCTGCAATATAAACTGCCTATTATTAATATCTGCATTCCTGCAAAGAACTATTGCCTATTATTGACTGGCTATTTTCCTAATACCTGACGCTGCATCTTATTAACCTGTTGTTTGCCACTACCACGCTTAAAGCTCTTTACCTTTGCCAACATGAGCTCTAATAGCAAGTATACTAATGACACACAGCCAAAAGCTGCTGATGCCGCACGTAATATCAAATGTGATAGAAAGTATACTAATGACGCAGAGCGAAAAACGCAAACAGCGTGCTAACAAAAGTACAGAGGACAGATGCAAGACCCTGGACACTGTTATGTATACTAATGACACACAGCTAAAAGCTGCTGATGCCGCACGTAAGATCAGGTCTGATAGAAAGTATATTAATGACGCAGAGCTAAAAGCCGCCGAAGCCGCACGTAAGGCCACACAGCGTGCTAACGAGACTACAGAGGACAGATGCAAGCGCCTTAACACTGTTAATACTGCTTTCATTAAACGCGTCACTAATGAGTCTTTTGAAGAAAAAACTAATCGATTAACTAATAAAGCTGCTGCTGCACGCCGTCAACGTTGCAAACATAATATTTCCACGTCCTCAGTCATAGATTCTGCCCACAATACAGCTCCTAAAACTGCATTCATTGAAAGTGCGCTGCCTGAACCTCCTGCAACCGTTGGTAAATCTGCACGTAAGCGCAAACACTGTCCTACCGGCAATGATAAACGCCGTCGCCTTCACACCGTTAACTCTGCTTAGAATACATGCTTCACACCTGACTCTTCTAAGGCAACAAACAATCCATTACCAAATGCAGCTGCTGCACGCTGTGAACGGCGCAAAAAAACCCCTTGCACCTCCACATTGATAGACCCTGACCACGATACACCTTCTAACTCCTCAGTGATTAAATCTGTGGACAGTGAAGATCCTCCTCCAGGTCCACGCTTTATATATGTTGGCTTACAGAACCATTCCAATGCTTCGTTACCACAACCTCTACATCCTACAGGTTTTACTAATGATGACAGTACTGTAGTAGAGCACAACTGTGGTCCTATGAACTATTTATGTCAACATTGTGAAGCATTCCATTTTAATGCTGAGATACCAGCAGATAAAAATTTTACTCTGTGTTGTCACAAGGGTAAAGTCCATATACCTATACCCCAATATCCTGAGGTCTTTAAATGATTGCTGACAGGGGACAGTGAGTTCAGTAAGAATCTCATGGAAAACATCCGTAGTATTAACAGCTCATTTGCTTTCGCCTCCATGGGTGCCAATATTCCCCTCCACCCGGACATGGCCCTTACGGTTTCCGCATACATGGACAAATATAACATCGTACTGGAACACTACATCCCTCTGATGATCAAGTTCCAGCTTATGCCCAACTGTATATTTTGGATACCGATACTGCGAATGAACAACGTTTCAACTGTCAACAAAATCAAAAATGTCATCCCACTTTGATGAGTATAATTGCTCTTCAATTAGACAATGTAAATCCCTTTGTTGCTGCTTACAAAATGTTACGGGATGTGGAACATGAAGAACATCTTAAAGCTGAAGCTAATGGCACTCTCATGCCAAATATCATCATGGCCCTTAAACAAGATCGGAATCAAGACCCTCGCCGATATAATAATCCAACTGTCAATGAAGTTGCTGTCGTATTTGAAAATGACAATGGAGAGCCACCATTCCATCGTGATATTTTAATACATTTAAAACCTGACCCCAAAAATCCTTTGGCGCCAAGAACACAACAGGTCAGCATTCTACACAGTAATTTAGATGCTTTACTCTATCCTTTATTTTTCCCTTACGGAGACCAGGGCTGGCATGATGGACTCAAACATTAAGGGCAAAGTCCACGCAGGATTACACAACTGCAATATTATTGCTATGTGCTGTCTGTCCGTAATCAGTTTAATCCAATCCTGAATGGTGGCAAACTCACTCAGCAGTACTTAGTGGATGCTTATGTGAAAATCGAGGCTAATCGCCTAAATTATATCCGTCAACACCAAAAGGATTTGAAAGTAGAGGATTATTGCGTACTCCAGGAACATCTCCAGAAAAAATCCATTGAGAAGGGCATCCCCATTGGAAAAACGGTCATTTTACCATCTTCATTTGAAGGCAGTCCCAGGAATATGCAGCAGCGGTACCAGGATGCCATGGCTATTGTGACTAAATATGGTTGCCCTGATCTATTCATCACCATGACCTGTAATCCGAAATGGAGTGAGATTACTCAGAATTTGGAACCTTGGCAGCGTGTGGAACACAGACCTAATTTGGTAGCACGTGTTTTCAAAATAAAACTGGAAGCACTCTTCAAAGACATTCACAACGGATTATTTGGGAAAGTTTGCGCTATGGTTCATGTAATTGAATTTCAAAAACGTGGCCTTCCACATGCTCACATTTTAATTATTCTAGACAGCAACTCCAAATTAAGAACTAAGGAGGATGTAGACAATACCGTCTGGGCAGAAATTCCTCATCCTACCAACTACCTTCAGCTCCATAAAATTGTTATGCAACACATGATCCATGGTCCCTGTGGAGAACACAACCCCAACTCTCCCTGTATGGATAATGGAAAGTGTACGAAAGGTTGGCCACAAGATTTACAACCATCAACCATCATTGCTAAGGATGCCTATCCTACTTATCGCAGATCCATGGGTCCTTCATTTGAACACCATTCCAAGATGATTAATAATTTTTGGGTAGTGCCATACAATCCTTTCCTATTATTAAAATACAAGTGCCATATTAATGTCGAAGTTTGTGGTTCCATTCAAAGTGTGAAATATTTATTTAAGTACGTGTATAAAGGACATGATAAAGCCAATCTTGAAATTTGCCAGACGAACATCCAACATGATGAAACACATCAATTCATGGATTCAAGATATGTTAGTGCACCAGAGGCAGCTTGGAGAATCTTTGCTTATCCTATGCATAAGCAATCTCATAGCATAATTCACCTTGCTGTCCATCTGCCTCATTCTCAACAACTCTATTTTCATGAGGATGACTCCATTCCAAACATCAAACAAAAGCTTCATACCAATTCTACACTTATGGCCTACTTTAATCTTAATAAGGACGACCAACATGCTCATAAGTATTTTTACCGCGAAATTCCTGAATGGTATGTTTGGCAACAAGGATCTTGGGAAAAAAGAAAATGATCAGGTAGCTCTATTATTGGCAGAATGTATACTGTAAGTCTCAAAGACCAGGAACGCTACTATTTACGGTTGTTGTTATTGCATGTGAAAGGTGCAACCAGTTTTGAGAGTCTTAAAACTGTCAATGGAGTCATACATCTAACCTTCAAAGAAGCAGCATTAGCACTTGGATTACTATTCGATGATAGTGTCTGGAGAAATACCTTACTTGATGCCTGTATTCTTAATATGCCTGCACAGCTTCGCGACCTCTTTGCCTATATCTGTATATTTGGTCCTCCAGCTAATCCTCTTGAGTTGTGGGATGAATTTAAACAACACTTTGTACAAGACTACTGCCGTGCATACCACTCCAACATTGAAGACTGTATAAATTGGAATGCCCACTCAGTGTGCAACAAACTCACCGACATCCATGATCTCTTTATCTCCAGGAAACTGTTGTTCCTTGGCCTCACCGAGACCTGGCTCAACCCTCCGACTCGGCCTCCCCTGCTGCACTATCCTACGGCGGCCTCAGCCTGTCCCACACCCCCCGTCTCTCTGGCAAACACGGCGGTGGAGTCTGCATACTGCTGTCCAACTCCTGCACCTTCAGCCCTATCCCCCAGCCCCCATCCGTCACTGTCCCCTCCTTCGAAGCCCACTCAGTCCGAATCTTCTCCCCCTGCAACCTCCAAATAGCGATCATCTACCGCCCCCCCGGACCCATCGCCTCCTTCCTTGACCACTTCACCACCTGGCTACTTCACTTCCTCTCCACTGACATCCCCTCCATCATCATGGGCGACTTCAATATCCCCGTTGACACTCCCTCCTCAGCCACCTCCAACCTTCTTTCCTTGACCACTTCCCTAGGGCTCTCCCAATAGTCCTCCTCTCCCACCCACGAACAAGGCCACACGCTTGACCTCATCGTTACCTGCCTTTGCTCCCTCTCTAACCTCACAACCTCAGTACTCACACTGTCCGACCACCATCTCTTGACCCTCTCCGCCCTCTCCTCCCCTGCCACACTACCCCTTCTCCGCAAACTTGATCACCCTCGCCGAAACCTAAAAGACCTTGATCTTCCTTTATTCTCTGAATCACTCCTCCCTCTCACCGACATACCCAGCTCTGACGACATTGACATTGCCATCACCCTATACAACACCACCATAACAAACGCTCTCGACCTAGCCGCCCCCCTCACTCTCCATGCTCCACGCATTAACAGGCAACCCTGGCACACCACCCTCACTAAAAACCTGAGACGGGCGTCCAGAGTCGCCGAGAGGAGATGGAAAAAGTCTCACACCCCCGAGCACTTTGCTCTGTTCAAGCAATCCATCACTGACTTCAAGACAGCACTTGCTACCGCCAAGCAAGTGTTCTTCTCATCCCTTATAACCTCTCTGTCCTGCAACCCCAAACAGCTCTTCAAAACTTTCAACTCCTTACTTCGCCCGCCTGCTCCTCCCCCTTCTCCCCTCATCTGTGCTGAACACTTTGCGACCTTCTTCAAGGAGAAGATCGACAAGATCAGAAGCAGCTTCGGTCCACTATCCCCACAACTCCCCTTCCCACCTACACTGCCCTCCTCCTCCATCAGCCACTTCCCCCCCATTACTGAAGACCAACTCTCCTCCCACCTGTCAAAATCACACCTCACCACCAGCGCCCACGACCTGCTCCCATCCCACCTCATTCTGAGCCACACCTCCATTTTCATCCCAGCCCTCACCCACCTCTTTAACCTTTCACTTAGCACTGGTACCTTCCCCTCGGCCTTCAAACACGCCCATTCTAAAAAAAACCTCACTTGACCCTACCTCTGTCTCTAACTATCGCCCCATATCTCTTCTCCCATTCGCCTCTAAGATACTTGAACATCACGTCCACTCCGAACTGTCCTCTCACCTCTCCTTGTGCTCCCGCTTCGACCGCCTACAGTCCGGCTTCCGACCCCTCCATTCCACCGAAACAGCCCTGACCAAAGTCACCAACGATCTACTGACCGCCAAGAACAAACACCACTACTCCATCCTGCTACTCCTTGACCTGTCTGCCGCCTTCGACACGGTTGACCACTCCCTTCTTCTCCGGATCCTGGAATCCCTTGGCATCACCCACCTTGCCCTCTCCTGGATCTCCTCATACCTAGCGCACCGGACCTTCAGCTTCTCGCACTCCCACACCTCCTCCTCACCCTACCCCCTTTCTGTCGGAGTCCCCCAAGGTTCGGTCCTGGGACCCCTACTTTTCTCCATTTACACTCTCGGCCTAGGGCAACTCATTGAGTCTCATGGCCTCCAGTACCACCTCTACGCCGACGACACCCAAATCTACCTGTCCGGCCCTGACATCACCTCCCTACTCTCCAAAATCCCACAATGCCTTTCCGCCATCTCATCCTTCTTCTCTGCTCACTTCCTTAAACTCAACTTGACAAAACTGAATTCATCGTCTTCCCCCCAAGAAATTCCACCCCACCTCCCAACCTATCCATCGGCATCAACGACTGCGCCCTCTCCCCAGTCCCCCAAGCCAAGTGCCTCGGGGTAATCTTTGACTCCTCCCTAGCCTTCAAGCCCCACATCGAGGCCCTCACCACATCCCTCCGACTCCAGCTCAAGAACATCTCATGGATCCGCTCCTTCCTCACCCACGACACCGCTTAACACTCATCCATGCTCTTATCATCTCCCGCCTTGACTACTGCAACCTCCTTCTCAATGGCCTCACGGCTAACTCCCTCACACCTCTCCAGTCTATCCTCAACTCCGCTGCCCGACTCATCTACATGTCCTCCCGCTACTCCCCTGTCTCTCCCCTCTGCCAAGCCCTTCATTGGCTCCCCGTCTCCAAGAGATCCCAATTCAAAACACTAACCATGGCGTACAAAGCCATACACAACCTGGCCCCACCATGCATTTCCGACCTGGTCTCCCGATACCTTCCCTCACGCAACCTCCGCTCCTCCCAAGAACTCCTCCTCTGCTCCCCCCTCATTACCTCTTCGCACAACCGAGTCCAGGACTTCTCCCGGGCATCTGCCTTACTCTGGAACTCCCTGCCCAAACACGTCAGACACTCTCCTACCCTGAGTAGCTTCAAGTGTCACCTGAAGACTCACTTGTTCCGTCAAGCCTACAACCTGCCATGAGACCCAGGCGACCGCCCCATACCTGACATTCCCCCATCCTACTGTATCCTAACCCGCCCCTCTTAGACTGTGAGCCCTCGTGGACAGGGTCCCTGCCCCTCCTGTACCTGTACGTCCTGATCGCCTAGATTTAGTGTACTTGTTCTTGTCTCCCTCATCCTCATGTAAAGCGCCATGGAACCTAATGGCGCTATATAAATAAATAATAATAATAATAATAATAATAAATTGTGAAGGATATGCTATGACAGATGTCCAAGATGTTCTAAAAGTTCACGGGAAACGTTATACTGATTTCAATTTACCACGCCCAGCTAAGAAACCACAACTGCTCCCGCAGTATGATAAGGATTATGAGCTAAGAACAGCTGCTGAGATGAAAGCTACTCTCAATGAGGAACAACTTTTGGCCTATGATACCATTAATCAGGCTTTAGAAGACAATAATGTAACATCCAAGTGCTTTTTCCTTGATGGTCCTGGTGGTAGTGGAAAAACCTATCTATATCATCTCCTACATCTTCTAAGGGGACAAGGAAACATTGTATCACCCATGGGCGTACCCAGGATCAAAACTAGGGGGGGGCAAGCCATGGTTGTTACCGCCTACTATGGTACTCTGTCACACCAGCCGGAACGTCATATCCGGACTGGTGCATTGTGGGAGCTGATCACATGTTCGGCCGGGCTCCGGCGCATTCCCAGTGCACATATTGAAGCTGCTCGTACATGTCATAAGCCCCCACAATGCACAGGACCGGATATGACGTTCTGGCCGGCGCGTCAGAGTACCACAGGAGACGGGAGTTTCAAAAAGAGGAGGAAACAATAGAAGGAACGCTGATGCCCTTTAAAAGTGAACCTATACTGGACAACATGTGCTCATTACATACACATCATACATGTTTTTTTACACAGAGACACAAGCCACACACATATACACAAACAAAAGCCAAACACACACAGAGACACAAGCCACATATACACACAGACAGACAAAATCCACACACAGGCAAGCCACAAGCTACACACATAGACACAAGCCACATACACATGCCACACACAGACACAAACCCACACACAGACACAAGCCACACAAGCCACATACACACAATCCACAGGCACAAGCCACACACACAGAGACAAGCCACACACACACAATCCACACATAAGCCACGCACAGACACAGAGACAAGCCACACACACAGAGAGAGACACAAGCCACACACACACAGAGAGACACAAGCGACACAGACACAAGCCACACACCGCCACAAGCTAAACATACAGACACAAGCCACACACAATCCACACACACAATCAAAACACACAAGCCACGCACACACAGACACACAAGCAACACACAGACAAATGCCACACACAGACACAAGCCACAGACACAGAGACACATGCCACACACACAAGCCACACACACAGACAAGCCACAAGCCACACACACAGAGACAAGCCACAAGCACACACACACAGAGACAAGCCACACACACAGAGACAAGCCACACACACAGAGACAAGCCACACACACAGAGACAAGCCACACACACAGAGACAAGCCACAAGCCACACACACAGAGACAAGCCACAAGCCACACACACAGAGACAAGCCACACACAGACACAAGCCACACACAGACACAAGCCACACACACACAGAGACAAGCCACAAGCCACACACACAGAGACAAGCCACAAGCCACACACACAGAGACAAGCCACACACAGACACAAGCCACACACACACAGAGACAAGCCACAAGCCACACACACAGAGACAAGCCACAAGCCGCACACACAGAGACAAGCCACAAGCCGCACACACAGAGACAAGCCACAAGCCGCACACACAGAGACAAGCCACACACACAGAGACAAGCCACACACACAGAGACAAGCCACACACACAGAGACAAGCCACACACACACAGAGACAAGCCACACACACAGAGACAAGCCACACACACAGAGACAAGCCACACACACAGAGACAAGCCACACACACAGAGACAAGCCACACAACACACAGAGACAAGCCACACACACAGAGACAAGCCACACACACAGAGACAAGCCACAAGCCACACACACAGAGACAAGCCACAAGCCACACACACAGAGACAAGCCACAAGCCACACACACAGAGACAAGCCACACACACACAGACACAAGCCACACACACAGACACAAGCCACACACATACAGACATACAGACACACACATACAGACATACAGACACACACACACAGACATACAGACACACACACACAGACATACAGACACACACACACACAAGCCACCCACATACATAGGGCGGGAAACATCTTGGGTAAAGGTCTTGCCTGGGTGGGGGAGGTATATGCCTGCATCTCCCCTCCATATAGAAAGTCTCCAGGTGGGGTGGGCGCAGAGCCCCAAGGGGGTCAGAGTGGATCTGGGAACTGACCTGCTCCACTGTCAGTGCTGGAGATGGAGCCTTCTCAGAGCACGCTCGTGTCTGCAGCTGTGCGGTCTGCGGTGGTCTCCAGAGGTGCCTCTCCAGACTCCAGCGTTTTCCATGCTGGATGCGGCTGCCAGCTCAGATCCGGGGCCCTCTGCCTCCGCCATTCAGGGGGATCCAGGGGAGATCGCAAGGTGGGTCGCAGGACCTGATCCCACCAGCCCTCACCATGATGAAGGAGCTGCAGGAGAAGAGCACTTGCCAATCAGCTCTTCAGGTTGATGTGAGAGTGTTCATTGGCCAGTGTTCTCCTCCTGCAGGACACGCCCCCTCCCTGAGTTGTTGAACTGGCTGGAGGGTAAAAGCTAAGCCACTGCACGGCTGATAGCACCTTCCCCCAGTAAGCGGCAACAGCCGGCATGTAATAAAACGACCCTCCGGCCACTGCTGTCCCCATTTTATCAGCATCTGCCACCTGCGGCAACCAGCTCAACTGCGCCCCTGCTTCTAGGGGGGGGCAACTGCCCCCCCCTGCCCCACGCTGGGTACGCCCATGGTATCACCTGCTGCCACTACAGGAATTGCGGCTAATTTACTACAAGGGGGACGAACAATACATTCTCTCTATGGCATTCCAATACATGTGAATGAAACATCTGTTTCCAGGATTAAAAATGATACCGATGCGGGTAAGCATTTGCATAATACGAAACTTTTTATTATTGATGAGTGCACAATGCTATCTAAACATGCCTTGAATGTCATCGATAGACTTTTACGAGACATCATGACAACGAATGTGGCTAAGAAAGAGAAAACACCTTTTGGAGGAAAAGTTATTGTTCTTGGAGGAGACTTTAGACAATGTCTTCCTGTTATTGCTCATGGATCAAGAACAGATATTGTAGAGAGCTGTATTAAATATTCACAAACATGGCAACTTTTTGCTTGACTGCCGCTTATCAACATGCGCTCCATTGATCCTGAATACAGCAGTTGGTTGCTTCGACTGGGAAATGGACAGCTGTCAAATGAAGATAACCTTGGAGACGATGTCTTTGAAATTCCTCCAGACATGGTGTGCACTGGCTGTTTAATCACTGATATTTTTGGAGATAAACTTTCTATTGATATGAATGACACCGAGAGCATAAATATTGCTGCTTCTCATGCTATTTTATGTCCAAACAATGAAGACGTTGAGAAAGTCAATTCTAACGCCATAGATCGCTTGCCAGGTGACTATAGTGAATATATCAGTGATGATTCCATCGATCCTGATGAAGCTGATGACCTCGACCAATACCCAGTGGAATTTTTAAATTCACGAACACCAACTAGAATGCCTTCACATCGGCTAAAACTTAAAGTTGGCACCATTGTCATGTTATTACGAAACATCAACACCAAGAAAGGTCTCTGCAATGGTACTCGGCTGATTGTCACTGCGTTACATGGCAATATCATACAAGCTAAAGTAATTTGTGGCTCAGCAGCAGGAAATGTGGTATTCATTCCACGAATTGATTTGTGTCCATCAGAGACTGGATTACCTTTCAAATTACAACGTAGACAATTTCCGATTAAGCCAGCACTTGCAATGACCATTAATAAATCCCAAGGGCAGACCCTCAATCGAGTTGGGATATATCTACCAGAACCAGCATTTGCCCATGGTCAACTCTATGTTGCATTTTCCAGAGTCAAACAGCGTTGCAATGTCGGGGTCAAAGTGGTCAATACACCACTTCAAGGACAATTACTGCCTGATAGTCCCAAAGTTTTTACACGAAATATTGTGTATAAAAATGTTTTAGTTTAAATTTTTTTTTTTAGTTTAGTCATAGATATATTTAGTTTAGTGATAACAATTTTTTTTTTTAATATATATATATATATATATATATATATATATTTAAGTCATATATATATGACAAAAAAAAAAAAATTAGTGTAACCATAGATATATATATTTCAAGTACTTAATTAGAAAATAGCCACGTAATATATATAGTTTTTAGTTTTACATCTTAAATCCTTTATTTAGACAGTTCATAGTGTGTTTGTATGTAATATATATATATATATATATATATATATATATATAATAAATAAATATATATATATATATATATATATATATATATATATATATAAACAAACACACATTTAGTAAAAGATGATAGATGTGTATCATCCAAATTTATGGATTTGATGATATGAACCACAATCTCAAGCTCCAGCACTATAGGTGCTGAGAAATTTGCATTTCTTTTTTCACTGGGAGAGGTTTTTGTGAACAGCTAAGAGACGGGTGGGATGGCTGTTCACACACATCTCCATCTCAAGGTGTGTTCTGTACATATAGATAGATAGTTTCATATATAGATAGAAAATTATAGATTTAGCTTTAACATCAACATTTTTCGGCTATTTGTGGAAGTTTTGGTGGAAAAAAACACAATTTCAGCACTTGCTGCCTAAGGCCTCATCTACAGCACACTTGCCATAAGCTGCATGCAATTTATATGGAATTTGTGGTTCACTTGCGGCAGGTGCCACATACGTGGTTACGGCAGTTTCGGCTGCAAAAACCGCACTGACCTGCGGTTTTGTAGTGGCTGCATTTCGTGCACCTGCTGAGGCCATGT
Source organism: Allobates femoralis (assembly GCA_033576535.1). Lineage (NCBI taxonomy): Eukaryota > Metazoa > Chordata > Amphibia > Anura > Aromobatidae > Allobates > Allobates femoralis. The sequence continues at coordinate 199,157,870 of JARQOC010000001.1, forward strand.
GTGCCGCATTTACGGCAGGTTAACCGCAAGTTCCATATACATTGCATCAGAATTGCTGCAAGTGTGTCGCAAGTAAGCCCTTAGGTGTCAAGTGCGGAAATTGTATTTATTATATCCCCACCTTCTACAAATAGCTGAAAAATGCTGCTCTTAAACAGCTTTTAGTCTTCATAAATAGGAATTAGTTAGAGTAGGGACCCATGAGACGTAGGGCCACCTTGACATGGTTGATGGGCAAACACAAACTGGCTGATACGCAGAATATCAATATTGATTTTTAAAATCAAGCTACTTACTGAGTATCAAGTATTAACCAGTCGGTGTACCAAGAGCCCTACAATATAATAATTCAATTGTCCAAAAATAATATTCATCCTACAACTATACATAGTTCATGAATGGATATCATGGATTAATTGTATTATTCTTAATTTTTTAACAATAAACTATATATGGATTCTAGACTACCCGATTCTTTAGAATCGGGCCGCCATCTAGTACATCATAAGACCCACCAGAGGTACAGAAATACATCACCAGACCCACCAAAGTACAGAAATACATCCATATAACCTCTATCACTACAGAAATACATCATGAGACCCACCAGTGGAACAGACATACATAATTAGAACCATCGTCAATACATCACCAGAACAGTATGTTCCCTATATAAATGTGTATTCAGATTAAATGTCCCATACTGCTTAACCTCCTCCCACATGTCCCATTCAGCTCATCCTCCATCCATATGTTCCATGCAGCTCATCCCCCCCCCCCCCCATTCCCCTGGATCCCATGTTGCTTATCCTCCCCCCCCCCATACGTCTCATGCAGCTCATCCTCCCCCCATCTCCATCCTATGTTCCACGTAGCCTCTCCCCTCCCATGTTCCACGCAGCCTCTCCCCCATCCCTCATCCATGTAGCTTCTCCCCCCATCCTTGCAGCTCATCCCCCACATTCCATGTACCTTCTACTCCCACATTCCATGTAGCTTCTCCTCCCCATCCATCCATTCTGCCCCCTCTTCCAGGCCGCCCCATCCATCTATCCTTTCCATCCATCCCATTCTGTCCCCCCAGGCTGCTATCTTCAGCTGTAATAGCGCCTTACCTGACTCCACGCTCCTGATCCCCAGATCCCAGCACCAGGCAGCTTCTTCCTCTGTGGTTCCCGGTCTCCCGCTCGCCGACACCAGGCAGCTTCTTCCTCGGCGGCTCCTGGTCTCCCGCACCAGGCACCAGCATCAGGCACCAGCACCTGGCACCCGGCACCAGCACCACCCTTCTGTCCATCCATATCCCTGCACTCCTGTGTTCCATCCATATCCCGGCACCAGCACCAGGCACCAGCACCTAGCGCCTGCACCCGGCACCAGCGTCTGGCACCAGCACCAGTCACCACCCCTGTGTCCCATCCATATCCCTGCACCCCTGTGTCCCATCCATATCCCTGCACCCCTGTGTCCATCCATATCCCTGCACTGCTGTGTCCCATCCATATCCTGACACCTGGCACCAGCACCAGGTACCCGGCACCAGCACCAGGATCCGGCACCTGACACCAGCACCCGTCACCAGCAGCAGTCACCACCCCTGTGCCCCATCCATATCCCTGCACCCCTCTGCCCCATCCATATCCCTGCACCTTCTCTGCCCCATACATATCCTTGCACCCCTATGCCCCATCCATATCCCTGCACCCCCTGTGGCCCATCCATATCCCTGCACCTACTCTGCCTCTGCTGAGTGCGCCCTCCCTGCCACTGCGCCCGGGCAGAATGACCCGCCAGCCCCCCAGATATGAGGATTAACCCTATGTTGGCAGATATATAGTGATTCTGGACATTACCTGTAAAAGGTATTTAAAAATGTTTAATTATGATTAAATCCTTAAAAAATTAAAACATGTGATGAGATCTATTGTGGAGGTTCGTGTGCCGTCATCACGGTGGGCAGTGGCGTGCTAGGTGAGAATGGCGCTAACCTGTGAGTGGCCATCCGCACTTCTGAATATGTGGCAAGTATTAGGGAGGCGGCTTTATACTCTGGGAGACGGTAGTGGCGCTATGGCGTCCTGTCATGGGGTCACAATTGCTGACGGTGTTAATGGCCGTACTCTGGCAGCTGAGGGAATTGCAGACCCCATACACATGGGTGTAACTACAAGTGCAGGGGCTGTGATCACATCAGGCACTGGAGCCTAGGGGGCTCTAAATGTCCATTGGGTTATAGAAAAATACCAATGCTATTAAAGACTTGCAATCAGTGGCGTAACTTCTCTGGCCCTGGGACCCCGATGCGAGAGCTCCAATGTGGAACATTATTGTAAATCTTTAATAGTGTTAGCAGTGCTTTTTTTATAAAAAAATATTTCCTGGAACGCCTTTCGGAGCCGAGGGTGGGGCTGGGGCCTGGGGGGGGCGGGGTTGGAGGCGGGCTGCCGTGATGGGCCGGGCGAGATTAATATATTTAAAATATTAATATATTTGCTCCGAACGTTGCACCCGGTCTTATTTTCAGGGGGCAGGTATACACACACAGGGGCATACAGTCACAGGGGCATACACTCACAGGGGCATACACTCACAGTACGGTGGCTCAGTGGTTAGCACTGTATATGGTGGCTCAGTGGTTGGCACTGTATATGGTGGCTCAGTGGTTAGCACTGTATATGGTGGCTCAGTGGTTAGCACAGTATATGGTGGCTCAGTGGTTAGCACTGTATGGTGGCTCAGTGGTTAGCACTGTATATGGTGGCTCAGTGGTTAGCACTATATGGTGGCTCAGTGGTTAGCATTGTACGGTGGTTCAGTGATTAGTAGCACACTATATGGTGGACAGGCGGTTAGACCAGGATGAAGGCTGAGGGGGTGAGCGCAGGAGGACGGAGGCTGGAGGGGTGAGGGCAGGAGGACAGAGGCTGGAGGGGTGAGGGCAGGAGGACAGAGGCTGGAGGGGTGAGGGCGGGAGGACGGAGGCTGGAGGGGTGAGGGCGGGAGGACGGAGTCTGGAGGGGTGAGGGTGGGAGGACGGAGTCTGGAGGGGTGAGGGCGGGAGGACGGAGGCTGGAGGGGTGAGGTCAGGAGGACGGAGGCTGGAGGCCCCCATCACAAGCAGAGTGCAGCCAACTTTATCTTTATTTACATTACATTTATTTTACACCCCCCCCCCCCCCCGTAATCAGTGCCGCGGCTCAGGCGGCAGTGGGGCTCGGTGCACCCCTGACAGTTCTTACACGTCTTAGTTCAAGTACATGGGCACACTCTCCCTCTCCGGGTTCCCTTTACTCCCTGCAGCCAGGTCTCTCTCTGTGACCCCTCACACTGTCTCTGTGTCCTTTCCGGGCTGTTTACATTCTCTGGGTTCACTTTGTGTGTGTGACGCCGGACAGTATGGCGGTGACTTGGGCCCCTGTGGGTCCTCCTCGTCGTCACTGAGCTGCCTGTCCTTTGGGGTAGGGACCCTAATGTGTAGCTGTGGTCCCTCGTCGTGTTGTTTGGGGATTCTGGGTAAAACTACGGTCCCCTCTAGAGCCGACACTCTACTCAGCCCAGCCTCCAGCAGTCCTGCAGTATGAGGCTCTACCAGGCTCCTTCTCTCTGCGTCTCTCAGTATAATAGGAGGGCTACTCCGCCTGCAGTCAGTAGCTTCGCTGTATGTCCAGGGCCCGGGTCTCCCCGTCCCTCTCTTTCCTGCACACTCCTGGGGGTACTGGCTCTGGATAGGCTTTCTCTCTCCTCCGGCTCACACTGGCTCGGTACAGATTCTGCGCTCCTTACGCCCCACTTTGCCAGAACGTGTGCTTCCTGCTGCTGCTCACCTCAGCTCAACCTTCTGCTGTCTTTTGGCCTGTTCTTGGTCTTTGCTGTTTGGCACCCTGGGCCTACTGAACTCCTTCCTCCTCCCCCTCACTATTTCTACTGTCAAGTCACCTGACTACGTGTGTGCCCAACCCACTCCTCTAAATCCACCACCCCTTGCTAGCCTAGAGTTTCCAAGCTCAGGGCTGGATGCTACCATCTACTGCACGTGGGTTGTGTGGGCTGTGAGGGTGTTGTTGTGCAACAATTGTCCTACCTGCCTGGCTGCAGTTCCCTTTTGTGGCCTCCTGGATGCAGGGGCGCCACACTCAGACATTGCACATTGCACACACAATCACTCTGCACACAAAACCTGGCTGCACAGCACACTGCACCTTCTTTCCTCCGGGCCACTCACCACATGCTCTCTTCTGCTGTCTGTTCACCTGCCAGTGCTGTGCCGCCGGCTCCTCCGGAGTCCGCTCTCAGCACTGAGTCTGACTCCTCACTCAGCACTCGGCTTGCAGACAGTGCTGCTCCTATAACTCCCAAAGAGATCCTGGCCCTGGCCGGCAGAAACCGCACTGCTGCCATCAGTGGTGTTCGCTGGGTCGGAAGTGCGCGGCCATGCCCACGGTGGTCCTGGCTGGCTGCTGTTACCTCAACGGCACATTTCTCCCACAGAGGAGAGAGATTACTGGTCTGCAGCGGGCTGCACAGATGGGGGGGCGGCGGCAGGCAGCAGATATTCCGGTACGCCGTACCGGATCGCACCGGGTTTTCCCGGATTTTCCGGTACGGTGTACCGGCCAGTTCCGGCACAAAAAAAGCCCTGAGTATTAGTCTTTTGCTATGGGCCAAAGGGACTTTTGGGGCCCCCTAGGCTGCAGGGCCCAGATGCAATCGCAAGCCCTGCACCTGTTGTAGTTACGCCCTTGCTTGCAATAATTGGAGGCCCCATTGGAGCTTTTGCAGTAGGGCCCATGAGCCTCAAGTCACGCCACTGCCCATACCGAATATAATCAGGTACTCCATTTTATCATAATTGTCATATGTCCCTGGAATTATCCGCCCTCTGTGAGGTCAAGGCCACATTCCCGGGCTGGCCCGTCCGTCATCACCGGCTCCCGGGACCAGCAGCGAGCGGCGGTCACCATGGTGACAGTGCGGGCTCCCGGGACAGCAGCGAGCGGCGGTCACCATGGTGACAGTGCGGGCTCCCGGAACAGCAGCGAGCGGCGGTCACCATGGTGACAGTGCGGGCTCCCGGGACAGCAGCGAGCGGCGGTCACCATGGTGACAGTGCGGGCTCCCGGGACAGCAGCGAGCGGCGGTGACCATGGTGACAGTGCGGGCTCCCGGGACAGCAGCGAGCGGCGGTCACCATGGTGACAGTGCGGGCTCCAGACGGCACGTGGACGCCGGTCCCTGCGCGCTCAGGCGGGTGTCCGCCATGTCGGGAGCGCGCCCTGCACCCACAGGCGACCAGGAGCTGTGCGCCCCCCGGAGAGGAGCGGGGACTCCATGACCGCGACAGGTCAGTTGTAGACACTCGGGGTCGTGTGTGGCGCCCACCTGATGGTCTGTGCCCCATGTGAGGAGGCTGAGGCTGCACATTCCTGTCAGGACATGCTCCATCCCCTCCGCTCCTCTGTGCTCCGCCTGCACCGACCTCACAGGTGAGGATGGAGGAACATGGCGTCACAGCTGCCTGCTCCCTGGAGGCCATTGTGCGAGGTGACTGCCTGATCACAGGTGGCCATGGCCTGTATGTGCCCCTCATATGCTCATTATGGCTTGTGTTCTTGTGTAATGGCCCCTGCCACCTGTGCTGTGTGCCCACCTCCTCCTGTCTCCATGGTAGATGCCATCATGTCTCACAATATGCCGCACTCATGTCCTGGCTGTACAGTGCACCCCCATATCCATTATTGCTATGGGTCTGTTCACACGAAGCCAGGAAACCTCAGCAGAAAGTTAGTTGTATTGGTTTTCATGTTCCCACTGAGGCGGTGTGCCGCCCAGCAGGTTATTACTGCACCAAATCTGCATCTCCTGGCAGGAAAAACGCGGCATTTTTGTTTCTTTTTTGCACTTTTTTCTGTGTTTTTTTTCCTATGCGCTTGTATGATATTGCCTGTGACAGTGGTCCCCAACCTTTTTTTGCTCCGGGGATCGGCTTCATGCAAGACCATTTATCTGAGGCAGGGCAGGGTGGCACAGGGGTGGGGCTTTGATCATATTGGGCAGGGCTATGGAGAAGGGGTGGAGTTTAGTACCCTGTTTCCCCGAAAGATGCGGTATATCTTATTTTCAGGGATGTCTTATTTTTCCATCCCTTTGCAGTCCCCAATATGGTATCCCCGTCATTCCCTTGCAGCCCCATCGTCCCCTTGCAGACCATAATATCCCCATCGTGCCCTTGCAGCCCACAATATCCCCATCATCCCCTTGCAGCCCACAATATCCCCATCATCCCTTTGCAGCCCACAATATCCCCATCATCCCTTTGCAGCCCCAATCATCCCCTTGCATCTCACAATATCCCCATCATCCCCTTGCAGCCCCCATCATCCCCTTACATCTCACAACATCCCCCTCATCCCCTTGCAGCAGCCCATATTATCCCCATGATCCCCTTGCAGCCCCCATTGACACACACAGCAGACATACACTTTGCTCACTGGATGACCGCTGCAGTTGGCACCACTCTGCTCTCCGCCTCAGCTGCGTAGATGTACGAGCGGAGCCATTGGCTAATAACAGTGAAGTAGCCACCGGCCAATCAGGGCCCAGCTGCTGTACATAAATTTTTTATAAATTTCATTCCACTTCACGATTGTGTCCCACTTGTTGATTCTTCACAAAAAAATTAGAATTTAAATCTTTATGTTTGAAGCCTGAAATGTGGCAAAAGGTTGAAAAGTTCAAGGGGACAAATACTTTCACAAGGTACTGTATCTTGGTAAAAATTAACCATTATGCTTGTCAATTACAAATCATGTTTATTTCTCAACAAAAACAGTTATGTTTGTTGCCTGACAGATAAATACTGGTCCTTGTTTGATAGTGTCACTTATTAGGGTGCTTTCACACTGGCGGTTTTTGAAAATGTGGCAGATTTACTGCATCTGCTGCATCTTCCACCTAACGGCTGCACTTTCGGCACACTTGTGGCAAGTCCCATACCTTGTCTGTGGGGCTTGCGGTCGGATGCGGCAAGTGCGGTTTTCCAGTTGCGGCAGATGCTGCACTTGCGGCTGCGAAAATAATCTGTGGTCAGCCACTTTTTTTTGCCGCTGCAAGTACCGAATCTGCCGCAACCAGCAGAACCGCACTTGCCGCACCTGACCGCAAGCCCCATAGACAATGCATGGGGCTTGCTGCAAGTGTGCCGCAAGTGCAGCTGTTAGGCGGCAGATGCGGTAAATCAAAAAATTGCCAGTGTGAAAGGGGCCTTAGGCTGGTTTCACACTGCAGGATATTCCCTGATCAGGTTCCATCCGGTTTGTGTGCCAAAACCAGGAGAGGAACTTGATGGTGGGGTTATACGTCCCGATATCGCGGCGATATCGGAGGCAACGACGCGGGAGCGCGCATTTAGTGCACGTTTCTCCCTGCATCGCATCGCCAGTTTACACGCTGCAATATCGGGATGCAACGTCCCTCCGATGTGTACGCCCACCAACCCAGGAACGACCAGTTAACATGGGAGTGAATGGGTGACGTGAGCGTACACATCGTAGTTGGGCTGTCACACGCTGCGATGCTGGTACAACGGCCTTGCGATATCGGGGAGTTGAATAGCTCTGCTATTCAACTCCGATATCGTTTTGGCATCGTTCCAGCATCGCGTTGTACGCTCAAACCGTACAACGCGCACACGATATCGGGTCCAACTTGCAACCCACGTGACTTTTTGTCGGAGTTGGGTCGGAGTTGGACGCCGATATCGCGGCGTGTAAACCCACCATGAGGAGAAATACTATAATTGAAAGATTTACACCTGTTCTCCGTATTGAAGACACCCTTGGTTTTGGCTCACCAACTGGATGGACATTGATCAGGAAAAATCCAACAGTGTGAAACCAGCCTTAGGCTGGCTTCACACCACGGCGCAGTCCGGTCCGGGGCTGTCAGGCATGAACCTGACAGCCCCGGACCAGATCAGCACTCAGAACCGGAGATCCAAATGTGCCCTCCGGTCCTGTGTGCAGCCGGATGGCTGTAATTGCAGCTGCAGCTGCTGATTTTTCAAGATCACGGCTAGCAGGGAGCTAGCCGTGGTCCTGAAACATCAGCAGCGTGCAGCCGCCGGTATCCAATTCCTGGATTCGCCTGGAGCGGTGCAATCCGGCCCCATAGGCTCCCATGGTAGGGAGAACCGGATTGCCCTGGATCCGGCTTCTTGGGGAATTTTTCTCCCCGGACACAAAAACGTTGCAAGCAACGTTTTTTGTGTACGGTGAGAAAATCCGATTTCTCCCGGATTCCACCGCAGAGATGAAACCGGATGGCAGAGAGCTGCCATCCGGCTCCATCCGGCCCCATAGGCTACTATGGGGCCAAAAACCGGTCCGGGGCTGTCTGGTTTACAACGGACAGCCCCGGACCGGACTGCGCCATGGTGTGAAGCCAGCCTTACTTGCAGTCCATGAGTGGCTTAATTCATTCTATCTCCATATTGTTCTTCATTCTCCTCGGCTACCAGCAACAGAAATTGTTTCTGTTCTTGACTACTTTTGTGCAACTTGCTTTAGATTTCCATCAGTGCTACTCCTCGTTTTGCAGTATCACTACTAGTTACTGTCATACCACTGACTGTTTCTTGGCAGCCTGATAGCCTTCATCTACAGAACATATATCTACATCTCTGGACAGGAATGCTAATCATATGCCGGTGAAGCGAGATGTTTTGTGTAATTTGACACAACATCATCAAATAAGGATAGAGTGATCAGTTACACGGACAAGTATAAAGGCCACTTCACACGCTAGGATCTCGTTAACAATATTGTTGAAACGTTACGGATTTGTGATAGTTCAAACGATATCGTTAGTGCGTCATTGCGTGTAAACGAACTATGTAGGAAGGAAAAATCGTTGGAACAGTCATCAAAAATTTGAGATCCGAACCTCAAATCTATCGTTCGTCGTCCAATTAACGTTCTGGGAAGCAGCAACATCGTTTAGTGTGACACCATTTTGAACAATATCGTTCATAATTCTTCTATTCCTGCCGCTGTTTAACATCGTTCAAACAGTCTTCTTAAAATAGCTGGCGCGTTGCCAAATTTAAGATCGTTAACGATATCCTTGCATGTGACAACGCACTTTTTTTCTGATGTCGGAAGGATCACGGTCACGTGACATAGTTAACAATATCGTCGTTCACCTATATCTTAGCATGTGAAGAGGCCTTTAGTGTCTTTACACCTTCATTGCAACTTCTGACACTGAAGCTGGTTTCACACTTGTGTATTTTGCAATCCGTGTCCAACCGTTTTGAAATGCATGGACACGTGTCCGTTTTTTGCTCTGTAGGACGATGTGTCGCACGATCCGCGTTCCTGCCAAGGGAACACTAGGACACCGGAGTATCTGGAAATGTAACTTTATTCCTCCAATCCGACGCGTTTCAGATCTAAACCCAGCTCCTTCCTCAGGGACTAAACTGACATTAGTCCCTGAGGAAGGAGCTGGGTTTAGATCTGAAATGCGTCGGATTGGAGGAATAAAGCTACATTTCCAGATACTCCGGTGTCCTGGTGTTCCCTTGGCAGGAAAGCGGATCGTGCGACACATCGTCCTACAGAGCATTTCTTGCACCGCGTTGACCCGTGGATGTGTGGATCCTGCAGCAGCTGACCCCTCGCGCTCATGCTTGGTTGTGGGTATACACAACCGGACTAGGTGAGCAGATTCTGATATACCATCTGCATTACCCTTTTCATATGAAGATAAGACCCTATTACGCAATTTTCTCACATTCCTAGAAACTTGTCCTTTTTTGGCTCTTATGTTATCCTATGGGCACCATGTGTCTCTTTTTTATCACGGATCCGTTTCTGTGCATATTTTTCATGCACCCAAAAGCGCAAAATGTTGCATTTTTGGGCTTGCATGAGACATCTGCAAGATCACGGATAGACACGGATCCGTGACTAAACATCAAGATTTATATTGGAAGTCTATGGGAAACGGATCCATTTCAACACAAATCCGTGAAACTGATCCGTTTTCTTGGACTGAGCATGCATAGAAGCCAGAAGGAACTCATCCCCCCCATACCAGGGGACAGAAAAGGGATGTTACGTCAACGTTGCATTGCCATCAATGGCCATCCGTATACACGGATCCGTGTCTGTCCATGACTGTGGCTGCATGAATTTCATGCAATCACACGGATTGAAAAATATGCAAGTGTGAAACCAGCCTGAGTTGCTCTGTTGTCCAGATAGATGTCTTTGAGCAGCTGGAGATCAGTGCATGGAGGTGATGGTGCTGACAGCGCAAGGAACTACGCCTTTACATAGATCAAAATAGTGAACTGACAGATGTTTCTTTTAGCCTTTTCTTCCTCATTATTCAACATGAACAGACTGCTGAACATCTATATTTTTACTGAATACATCACCTTTTGCGATTCATCTACCTTGGTGCAGTCCAGTTGGAGCGCTGAATAAAAATCCTAGATGGAACACCATCAAGGAAAATGATTATTAACTCCAATAATTCTCGGTAGTCCTAGCAGGGTTGGTACTGAAGCAGTTGCATCTCCACAAAGTCTATGATTTCCGCTGCAATATGGGAAACTACTATTGACATGATCTGGTCTGATTGTGCAGTCTGAAAGTTGGTTGGCCAGTTGTTCTTGAACCTGCTGAAGACCATTTTTTCTGGACCTTTCGACACACCAAGACCACGAACAACCAATACTTCCATAACTATTTCTAGAATATGATGGCGGCATTCAAAACTACAGAATGTCCTTGCCAAACTTCTGCCCTAGAAATTTACAGGCATCCTGAAACGAATATTGACACGTGGTCTAAAACACTTGCAGCATGAACAGCATTAGCACATGCTTCACTAGTTCCTTTGACAAGTTTTGGAACTCCAAGCAACTGATCAGTGCCAACGTCTGATACCAGAAGGGGAAGACAATCTATAGTTTTGCTGCATCTGATTTATTGTATGTTGAGTGCATACACCGTGAGTCCCCATGTTAATCATAGGCACGCGCAGTGTATGTGCTCGCCTGTCGCAATACGCAGCGGCTGGGAACGCAAGTGTGAAGCCACCCTAAGTAAGCTGGAGAAGGAGGGTGTTTGTAATGTCAGGCTACATTCAGTAAAATTCGCTTTCTCCTACCACGAGTAGATCTTTTAATGCTAGGTAAAATCTGTGTGTATCTGGCTGAATTTTGTTCTGTATTTCTAGTATACATAAAGACACAGAATTAAGGGGTTCCTACTGAAGAAATCTTACTTTTGAAATTAAGGACCACCCTAATAGACATTCAGGTCTTTGTAAACTCATTGACAAATTTATATTGTCTATTTTGTGCTACATTCCTGAGTAATTAGCATTTTCATCTAGACATCACCAACCACTTAACCCTTTCACCCCTGGGCGATTATCCGTTTTCGTTGTTTACCTCGCCTTTTTCCAAGAGCCATAACTTTTTTTTTTCCCATCATGAGGGCTTGTTTTTTGTGGGACAAGTTGTACACTTTTGAATGAGATCATTCATTTTGTCATACTGTCGTGTGTACTGAAAAATATGCAAGGAAATTACAAGAAAAGTGCAACTCCACAATGTTGTTGTTTTTTTTTTCCAATTATTCAAAGGGGAACTCCAGGGAGAGAAAACTTTTTAGTTCTGTTTCTGAACTTCTACTTGATGAAGCAGAGCTGGGCACTACAGTTCTAGGATCTATAGATCGCTTATAAATTATTAACATTATATCTGCTTTTCAGCACTCACGCCTCCCTCAGGGGACAGTGAAGATTCAGTGATGATGCTGGTGAGAGCAGGAGGTGTTGGGGGCGTGGACCCAGGCGGTTCAAGGACCATCTTACATCCCAGCTCCCTCATACTTCTGTATGGGCAGGGGGCATGACCGCCGGCCCCATGGTCACCGTACATACTGCCCCTGATATCCTATGTAATGTTAGAACATGGCTGTTCTCCCTTCAAATAGCAATCATGTCACCAAGCAGATATACTGTAAATACATGCTGTGATCTTGTGCTGTACAATAATATGATGGTGCAAAATGTATGATAGATAAAAATAGGATAGATATAGATGGTTGAACACATAGATATTTATAGATAGATGGATGAATGGAAGAATAAATAAAGTTATGACAGACAGATTTAATAGATAGATCATAGATAAATACACAGACATGTGAAAGATACATAAATATTTTTAAGCCCATGTTTGTTTAATGCACATTATAAGGAACCAGAGCATAATAATGGAACCTTGGGGTTTATACCATGTGTAACAGATGCTGGACAGACATCTGGATGCTTTGCTGTGATTGAGGAGACAGTGACAATCTATAGAAAGTTTCAGGGGACAGGAAGCTACTAAGTTGTTATGGGGTAGGGGGGACCATGACAGTGCTGAATAAATCGATGTAATGTTTTGCCTGTGCTCCTAGCCTGATACCTAACAGTACACATTATGCACCATCATATCATTGTACAGAAGAAAATCAGTGTGTATTTATATCTGCTTTGTGACATGGTTGCTGTTTGAAGGAGAGCAGCCTTGTTTTTATATTACATAGGATGTATATCAGGACAGGATTGTAGTGTGACCATGGGACTAGCAGCCAGCTCCCTGCCTATATAGAAGTATGAGGGGTCAGGAACGTAAGATGATCCTGGAGCCCCCAGGGTCCATGCCCCTGACACACCACCTGCTCTCATCAGCAGCATCACTGAATCTTCACTGTCCCCAAAGGGAGGGGTGAGTGCTGAAGAGCAGATATGATTTTATTGATTTTTTAGCGATCTAAAGATCTTTAGAACTGTAGTGCCCAGCTCTGCTTCATCATGTAGGAGGGCAGGGACAGTACAAAACATTTTTTTTTTCCCCGGAAATTACCTTAAAGCGGTAAAAATAAAATCAGAAATCTGTCAAACAAAAATTGCATTTGTCACCATTTTCTGAGACCCATAACGTTCCATTTTTTTGGGATCTGGAGCTGTGTGATGCCTGATTTGAACTTTTAATTTTTTTTTCATATTTGTAAAAACTTTTTTCAAACTTTTTATTGTTTTTACTATCTTCTGTAGGGGACTTAAAGCTACCACTGTCCGCTCAGTTGTGCTGTACAGGGCAGTATACAAAAGATAATAAAATAAATGTTTATTTTGAATCAAAAATGTTGAAGGGAACCTGTCAGCTCATTTTAGCCCCCTATCCTACCACTACCTTGCTAGCACATCCCTAACTATCCCTATCTCGCCTAAAACTACACTATAATGTTTGTAAAAAACGACTTAGTAACTTACATATTCCCATGGTAATGAGGCAACCAGCCTACCTGAGGCTTGGGCCTTCTGGGCATGTGCACTGAGCATAATGAAGCCGCTCAGTGTAACCCAGAAGACTTCACAAGGCGTGGAAATTATGCTGGATCGGGGTGTCATACACACAGAGGGCGGGGATTTGAATCACAGAGACGGGGGGGCGCGCAGAAGAAGGAATGAGACGCCCAGAGGGACGTCGTAAGAGCAGGGGGATGGGGGGGGGAGAGCCCTGGAGACCACCCATGTCAGTCTACGAACATGGACTGGATGCCTCATTTCATGGAAATATGTAAGTTACTAAGTCGTTTTTATTTTTTACAAACATAGTGTAGTTTTAGGTCAGAGAAGAATGGTTAGGCATGTGCTAGCAAGGTACAAGGACAGGTAGTGATGGGTTAGGGGACTAAATCGAGCTGACAGTTCCCTTTGACTAATTGACATTCTTAGTCCATGGAAGTTTGCAAGTTCTTCACAAGCTCAGCAATTAAATGATGCTGACACATGTGTAATTTTCATAGTAATCGATAAGTGTGCTTCATGTTTGATCTAAGGATTAACGCTAGAGTCAAACAAAATAGCTGCTGCACCAAAGACACTGTGCTTTTATTAACGAGCATTCCCGGAATCGTCTAATTAGCCAAGTCCTCCCCCGGAGCAGGCTGGACAGCTGTCTGTGAGATTAGAGAAACAAGGAACACAGGGTCTCATTCAATTTAAACACTCCACCCTATTCATAAGTAAGGGAGGCTGGGTCCGTCATACATCAGGGACACATACCTCACCCACACTTACTGAGAAGTTAGGACGATACCTTTCACTCCAACTCAGTGTAAACATCATGGCTTTTTATGTTTTTTTTTTCTTAACCATTTTGCAGAAGGATTGAGAAACTGATGTATTAAGCAGTGCATTGACTTTAGTTAAGAATACGCTCAAATGATCAGCAAATTTTTATATCATCGTCATGCTATTTGTCCCAGTTGTGTCTTGATTTACAGTGCGCTTAGAAAGTTCTGTAAAGTTTGCGGTTTGTAACTCACAAACACACTTATGAGTTTCCTCGTTGCTGAACCTGTTGAAAAAAGCCACCTCAACAAGTTATTAAGCTGTGGGCATCTCTGAAACCATCGCAGCCATGCCAAGTATTGCCATTTTCCTTTTACTAGCATAGGGATAGGACGCTGTTGGGAGTCAGGGACAGTGATAGTTGCAATTTATCCCAAATCCATTATAGCGCTGCATCATGCAGTTTAGTGTAGTGCTCTACGTCAACTGCATACAGGCAGTCTAATCTGACTATTGGCTAAATTTCCTAAAAAGCATAGGGGTATACAGCATGCCTTGAAAAAAACCACACTAAAAAAATGGTTGGTTTCCTCCTCTTCCATTGCCTCCTCTTAAGGCCGCTTCATACGCTAGGTTTTCGGTAACGATATCATTGAAACGTCACGGATTTGTGATCGTTCAAATGATATCGTTAGTACGTCGTTGCGTGTAAACAAACAATGTAGTAAGGAAAAATAGTTAGAACAGTCATCAAAAATTTGAGATCCGGACCTCAAATCTATCGTTCGTTGTCCAATTAACGTCATGGGAAGACGCAACATCCTTCAGTGTGACACCTTTTTGAACGATGTCGTTCATATTTCTCCTATTCCTGCCGCTTTGTAAATTCGTTCAAACGTTCTCCAAATAGCTGGAGCGTTACCAAATTTAAGATCGTTAACGATATCCTTGCGTGTGACAACGCACTAACGATGTCAGAAGGATCGCGGTCACGTGACATAGCTAACGATCTCGTTCATCTATATCCTAGCGTGTGAAGCGGCCTTTAGACCTACACCACAACATACACCTGAACCTATTTCACTTCAGCCCTCTCCTCCTGTGGGTTCCTTTTTTTTAATGTTTTGTGGGGAAATAGAGCTTTTTGCAAGTTGTGTTCATAAATAAAGTAAAAAAATAAACAAATAAAAGTTAGCTAACACCTCTTGGGGTGCTTTCACGCAGCGTTTTTCTGCAATCTGATGCTGTCCGTTGAAAATCGGACAGCATCGGATCCGATTTTGGCTCTATGCTATCCTATAGGCACAGATCAGATTGGATTTGCCCTTAATCGCATCCGATTTTTTTCGGATCCGATTCTGTCCGATTTTTTGCAGCAGCCAAAATTGCATGACTGCTGCGATTTTGGAGTCCGCTGCAAAAATCGTATCGAATCAGATCCGATCCAATTAAAATAATATGAAAGTCTATGGAGATTGGATCGGATGGAAAATCGGATCCGATATTGGATCCGATTTTTGTATTGCGCATGCTCAAACTTCAAGACCTCCCACATTTAAATCGGATCTGTTAAAAAATCGTATCAGATCGGATGCCATCGGTCCAATTTTTTTTATCGGATCCAATAAACTGATCCGATAAAAAATCGGACCGATGGCATCTGATTTTGAGCATCCGATCCGATATACAATGGACAGTGTCGAATTTCAGAAAAACGCTGTGTGAAAGCACCCTTTGACAGACACTGACTCGTCCACCTGAACCTACTCCACTTCCACGTTCTTCTTCTCTTTCTTCTATTCCCTTTTTTTTGTTTTTTGGGGTTAGAGCTTCATGTAAGTTCTGTTCATTAAAATAGGAACCCACCCCCCAAAAAATATATTGCCATTGTGGCTTTGTTTTTTTAACACACAAAAAAGTAAGCTGTAGCCACTCAGCACCACAATCTGTCAACTTAATTTTGCCTCAAAAAGATCTCACCACTGTTCAGCCATGTCCGCGGCCTTCATTTTTGATAAAAAAAATAAATAAATAGCTCGCCACTTAGCATTTGGGTCTGTGGCCTTAGTTTTTAGCAAAATTAACCTGTCCCTAAGGCTGCTTTCACACAGCGTTTTTGTGCTGTCCGAGGGGATCAGACTTTTTGCAGGACCCCTCGGACAGCAACGGATCCAAACTGATACCTGCAATCGGATGCCAAATAGGCATCCGATTCCGATATTTTGCAGCATCAGTTTGGATCCTCTCCCTGCTCCTCCTGTCATCTCGTCCCCCTCTTGTCTCCCTCCTGTCACCTTTCTCCCCTCTGTCTCCCCTCTTTGTCCCCTCTGTCTCCCCTCTTTGTCCCCTCTGTCTCCCCTCTTTGTCCCCTCTGTCTCCCCTCTTTGTCCCCTCTGTCTCCCCTCTTTGTCCCCTCTGTCTCCCCTCTTTGTCCCCTCTGTCTCCCCTCTTTGTCCCCTCTGTCTCCCCTCTTTGTCCCCTCTGACTCCCCTCTTTGTCCCCTCTGTCTCCCCTCTTTGTCCCCTCTGTCTCCCCTCTTTGTCCCCTCTGTCTCCCCTCTTTGTCCCTCTGTCTCCCCTCTTTGTCCCCTCTGTCTCCCCTCTTTGTCCCCTCTGTCTCCCCTCTTTGTCCCCTCTGTCACCCCTCTTTGTCCCCTCTGTCACCCCTCTTTGTCCCCTCTGTCTCCCCTCTTTGTCCCCTCTGTCTCCCCTCTTTGTCCCCTCTGTCTCCACTCTTTGTCCCCTCTGTCGCACCCTCTTTGGAACCCCTCTTTGGAACCCCTCTTTGGAACCCCTCTTTGGACCCCTCTTTGGACCCCCTCTTTGGACCCCCTCTTTGGAACCCCTCTTTGGAACCCCTCTTTGGAACCCTCTTTGGAACCCCTCTTTAGACCCCCTCTTTGCACCCCTCTTTGCAGACCTTAAAAAATAAAAAAAATCTTTATTCTCACCTATCCAGGAGGCCTGCGGTGCTTCCAGCTTCTCTTCTTCTGATCAACAGGACCTGGCGTGATGTCAGTCACATGACCGATTACCGCAGTAACCGGTCATGTGACTGCACTGTGACGTCAGGCCAGGTCCTAGAAGCACAGAGCGCTGGAGGCATCGCTGGATCGTGGGAAAGGTGAGAATAAAGTTTTTTTTTATTTTTAACCCTTTCATTTCACTAGATATCACTTCTGCAATGTATGAATATACATTGCAGAAGTGATATTAGATGGCACAGAGCTATTTTAGTGTACTGAGCATGCTCAGTACACTAAAATCGGGTCCAAGGAACGATCAGCTGTTTCCTCGGACTCGCTCTCCATAGGCCCCATGTTATTTGGCGCGGATCAGGTCGGATCCAATTCGGTCCGATTTGACCTGCTGTGCCAAAAATCGCAGCAGGCTGCGATTTTGGGCACAGCAAAAAATCGGCCAGAATCGGATGCGACAAAAATCGGATGCCATTAAGGGCAAATCCGATGTGATCCGTGCCCATAGACTAACATGGGGGCCAAATCGGATCCGTGGCTGTCCGTTTTACAACGGACAGCCACGGATCACAGAAAAACGCAGTGTGAAAGCACCCTAACCTATAACTGTGTTGCAACAGGCACAGAGTTGCAAATGAATACCAACCATCTGTTTTCCTGCAATGTGCAATAGTTATTGCTGGTTAAATATTCCCTGCGCTTGCTATACGTGAAAATGAAACAAGTTCCTCTGGTGCATGCAGGCCACAGGCTGTTCTTCATCATTTCGTAGGGCTGCCCCTCACCCCATAAGCACATGATGTGCTAAGAACACTACCACCACCTCCGTGACCTACTATCTCCACACCATCACATAGAAGTCTGCAGCTCTCCATCCCACAATCCAACTACAAGCTTTTTAAATGCAGCAGCTATAATGTCCGCTATTGGAACTGTCAATTTTTTCCTGAGGAGGAAAAGAGGCTTTTTAGAAGCTGTTTTAATAATTGGGTGATAAGTGCTGGATCTCACGCAATCTTGGCTATGTGGGTAAACTGTAGTAACAGACTCTGGTAGGGTCTTTGTAAAAATTGAGTGTTCTGTGTTGGATTTCAGTTAATTTTGGCTGTGAGGATGAACTGTGCTAACTGGCCATGCGAGGGCCTGTTGTAAAAATTGGGTGCTCTGTGGAGGATCTTGGGCAATCTTGGTAGTGAGTGTGAGAAACCGGCTGTAACTCTGCCTTTTCTAAAGTTGGGTGCTCTGTGTGGGATATATGTGAACATACTGAGTGATGACTTTCTTATATAGTTACGGTTCAGGAGGTTTGTCTTACTCCTGTTCCACTGTTATGCGTGGCCCCTTTACTGACAACAATCAGGACGTAATGCAATTCCATTATTCCTAGCTGTTGTATTCAGTCATGGCTGCCTGCTTGGAAGACAAATTTGAGTAATGTATATTGGGTGTTAGTAAAGTCTTCAGAACCCCTGTTGGGGCCTTCTGTTAAATGTGGTGCTCTGAAGTGGATCTCCAACAATCTGACCTGTGAGGGTGAACTATGGTAAAGAGGCTACAAAATAACAAAATTCAGCACTCTTAATTACAGTTGATAGAAATCTTTTAATGGTGCATAGGAAACAAGGATGTCAGTGTTTTGGTGTGCAACCTTTTTCAAACATACTCTATAGCTTGCGCATACCGCATATGGGTCATTCCGTGTCAAGTGGACCAGTGGTCCCCACTCGACGTTCTCCGATTTTGCTGAAAATTTATAAGGATGTACATGTATGTTTGAAAAGAGGATCTGTAAATTTTTAGGGACAGATCTCAAATACATTGGGCACTGTTGACCTTTCACTGGAGGCCCCCCCCAAGCCTGCGGCTTCAGCTAAGAGGATTTTGCAAACTTTGGCACATAGCCATTAGAGTTCTATACTGGCTATGATGCTAAAATTTGGCATACTAGCTCAACTTTTGCTGCTAAACACGATAAAATTATTACTGACTATGACAAAACAATATTTCGGCCGCAATTTTGTGTCAAAGTAGCTTGCAAAACGCGTCGCATAAAATTTATGCCAAACTTTGCCCATATATAACTCAAGACCAAAAACCAATAGGAACTGGTGCTTTACCCTGTACAACAAACATCTACATGACTTTGCATTGCTGCAATATCACGGTCAAAGCATATGTATTTGTGGAAATATTCACACCCACATATGATGAAAAACTTAAAAAAAAACGAATTTTACCTATTTTTAGGTCAAATTTCTCAAAAAGGGTACCCCTAAAATATATGAATTCTGTTATCATTAGAAAGAGCACATTTTTGTCTACAAGGATCATTGGTTTTTTTTTTGGAGTTTCTCTGTTTAAGAAAAGAAAAATGCCACTGAACATGGTGTCATTTATTAATACGCAATGAATGGTAACTGCACTATTCAAACCCTTGCGTTGGTCCATGGTGGTTATACCACAACCAATTCCCTAAGAATTGGTATTATAATCCTATTAAGAATTGTAATAATGCTGTCTTTCGAGAATTGGCAGCCCAGGAGCCATGGTCTTTTCAAACATACATGTACATCCTTATAAATTTTCAGCAAAATCGGAGAACGTCGAGTGGGGACGATTTTTAAAACTGGTCCACTTGACACGGAATGACCCATATGTAAGTGTGGGATATCTCTGCCGCCTTACCTGTAAGAAAAGAAGCAATAAAGTAAGGCTTTAAAGGCCTGCTGTAAAAATTGGGTGCTCTGTGGTAGATATCAGGGAATCTTCACTGTGAGAGATGAACTGTAGTAAGAAGGCTTTTATAGCCTTTTACAGATCAAGTTCGGGACCTGAACCGGACTTTGAAAAGAAAAAAAAAACCCAACGAATCCAAACATTCACAGGTCCGTTCATCACTAATTCTGACTAGAGATGAGCAGAAGTTAGTGTTCTGGTGGAGGAGCCAGACTTTTTTTTTTTTTTTTTTAAAGGTATGTTTGAGTTCTGAACTTGACCCGAACCTCATTTGAAAATTCTGGGGGGCAAGCCCTAACTTTGTGCCTCTGGCTGCTGTGTGAAATCGTGTGTATGGATGTTCTATGCCACTAAGTGCAATTAAAAACCTGCATATAAGGGTATGTTCAGTACCTAGACTACAATAAGATGGAGAATTACAACATGGCTACAGGGCAGGGGAGGGTGCACAGTCAGAAAATGTAATAACATTTACATTAAAGGGAACCTGTCACCTGGATCTAAGCCTCTACACTATCACTTTAAATTGTTTTTTTGCAACAGCTATTTCAGTGTGATATATGTAATAACTGATGGACACAGTAATATTTCAGGATTGAAATGAGGTTTATTGTACTAACCAAAAATGTGAAATATGCATTATTTCAAAATTTGACAGATGCAAAAGTATGGGCACCTCAACAGAAAAGTGACATTAGTATTTAGTAGATCCTAAAGACGTGAAAGCTACCACTTCGGGGATAGTTTTAAAAGAATCTTTTATTTTATTCTTTTTAAAAAATGACTGGTCAAGTCTAACATAGTATACAAAAAAGTGAACAAACAGGTGTATTATACAAATTCGCTGAAGGACAACAGCACATAACAATACATGTACCCCTTCCTCCCCCTATGTTTGCAAACTGCCTGTCAGTGAAGGTAATATCACCCTAAAGTTTCGGGTGCCCCCACTCCACGACGGCTCGCCCTATGATAGCCCTAGATGCTACGGGTATCAAAAATAGCAACAATAGACCGTTATCAGAGGATGCATACAATATGTCTGGGTAACAACAGGACACAGAACCGGACCAGGGTCAACTTAACTCAAATAGTCTCCCTAGTCCTTTGATTCCACGCTGGTCCACAGTGCATTCACGTTCTTCCTTCAGTTTGTATAATACACCTGTTTGTTCACTTTTTTGTATACTATGTTAGACTTGACCAGTCATTTTTTAAAAAGAATAAAATAAAAGATTCTTTTAAAACTATCCCCGAAGTGGTAGCTTTCACGTCTTTAGCAGCTAAAAATAAATCTACCTCACTTACCTAAAAATCTAATTATTTAGTAGATTCACCTTTTGCAAAAATAACAGCTTCTAGTCGCCATTGTACATGGAGCCACCGCGGTACCCACTTTATTTTGACTTCCGTGCACTGCTCAAACAAGTGCCTTCGCGCCTGTACATTCATGCAAGCAGGCGGCCGGTGGACCAGTCAGAAGCCTCCTGTGACGTCAGCTGCAGGCGTTTGATTGGTCCGCCGGCCGCCTGCTTGCATGAATGTACAGGCGCGAAGGCACTTGTTTGAGCGGTACCCGGAAGTCACAATAAAACGGGTACCGCGGCGGCTCCATGGCCCGGGGCATCATTTAGGTGTGTATGAGTGAGAGTTAGAGAGAGAGTGTGTGTATATGTGTGAGTGTATTTGTGTCTATATGTGTGTGTGTGTATGTGTATATGTGAGTGTATTTGTGTGTATATGTGTGAGTGTATGTGTGTGAATATTTCTGAGTGAGTGTGTATATGTGTGAGTGTGTATATATTTGTATGTGAGTGTGTATATGTGTGTATGTGTGAGTGTGTGTATATGTGTGAGTGTATTCCCGTGCCGCCTGGGCGGCACATTGCCGGCGGCCGCCTGGTGCCGCCTGATGCCAGGTGCTGGCAGCTGCCGGCTGCCACCTGGTGCTGGCGGCTGCCGGGTGCTAGCGGCCGCTGGGTGCTGGCGGTTGCCAGGTGCAACTTAATGCCGGGTGCAGGCAGCTGCCGGCTGCCACCTGGTGCTGGCTCCTGCTGGGTGCTAGTGGCCACTGGGTGCTGGCGGCTGCCGGGTGCCGCCTAATGCCGGATGTTGGCATCTGCCGCCTGGTGCTGGCAGCTGCTGGATGCCACCTGGTGCCGCCTAATGCCGGGTGCTGGCAGCTGCCGGGTGCCACCTGGTGCCGCCTCCTGGGTGCTGGTGGCTGCCGCCGAATGCCTAGTGCTGGCGGCTGCCGGGTGCTGGCGGATGCCGGGTGCTAGCGGCCGCTGGGTGCTGGCAGCTGCCAGGTGCAGCTTAATGCCAGGTGCGGGCAGCTTCCGATTGCCCTCTGGTGCTGGCGGCTGCCGGGTGCTAGCGATCACTGGGTGCTGGTGGGTGCCGCCTAATGCCGGGTGCTGGCAGCTGCCGCCTGTTGCTGGCAGCTGCTGGATGCCACCTGGTGCCGCCTCCCAGGTGCTGCCAGGTGCCACCTAATGCCGGGTGCTGGCGGCTACCGCCGAGTGCTGGCAGCTGCCGGGTGCCACCTGGTGCCACCTCCCGGGTGCTGGCACTTGCCGCACCTGCCGCAAGCCCGCCTATACATTGTATGGGGCTTGCCGCAACTGTGCCACAACCGTGCCGCAAGTGCAGCCGGTATGCGGTAATCGCGGCAGATGCGTTTTTTTCACCGCATCTGCCGCGATTTCAAATAAACGCTAATGTGAAAGTACCCTTAGTGTGTCAATGTGTGAGTGTGAATATGTCTGAGGATGTATGTGTGAGTTTGTATGTGAGTGTGTGTGTATATGTGTGAGTGTGTGTGTGAGCGAGAGAACAAAAAGAACAGAGACCAGGTTGTGGGGACATCTCTACAAAAAGGCGTTGGGATGGGGGACATTATGCTGCAGGTATGATCCATGAGGCTTGCCATAATAGTTGACCGAGAAGTCGCAATTATATTGCGGGGGCACCGATCGGAGGGGAGAGGGAGTACGGTTCTTCTCCCAATCCTCTAAGTGCCACAATCGATGTTGGTTGTGGCATTTAAAAGATTACACTGCTCGGAGCAGCATGGGCACCACTTCTTGTAGTGAGTGCCAGGTCTTGGCTACAACATCAGCCGGGCACATGGCAGTGTATCTGTACATCCTAGTTATGGTCAAGGTCGTGAAGGAGTTAAAAGGATTGCTTAATTCTTGAATGTAGTTTTGAGCACCTTGAAGGTTGCAGTTTTTAGAATGGTGTCACTTTTGGGTAATTTCTGTCAAATGGGCCCTACAAAGTCACTTCAAATGTGATGTGGTCTCCTTAAAAGAAAAAAAAAATGATTTTGTAAATTTTGTTGGAAAAGTCAATTGCTTATAACATTTTAAAGGGTGTCTACTACTTAAACAACCCCTTCTGATTTCCCATATGCTCCCCCATAAAAATAAAAAATCCTATACCCACCTCTGGTGCCGATGCGATTCCAGTGATATTGGAGCTCACTTTCGCTTGGGATTATGTAACATTGTTCTGCCACTGGAGCTCCACAACCAATCACTGCCAGCTTCCCTCTTCCCCTTTACAGACACAGGAGCAAATAACCGAAAGTGAGTGGCAGCCGCAGCGCTCCCTGCCTGGTAATTACTTAACTGACTGAAGGTAGGGAAAAAATCCGTGGCGATGGGTATAAAGACATTATGTGGCCTCGGGAATGCGAGTTCCAACATTGCTGGAACTGTGCCTCCACTGAAAGGGGAGTATAGGCTTTTTTATTTTTATGGGAGAGCACATTGGGAAAGAGAAAGGGTTGTCCAAGTATTGGACTTTAAACCTTATAACTTCCTAACAAACAAAAAAATGTTTAAAAAACGATGCTGATGTAAAGTAGACGTGATAAATTTTATTTATTAATGATTTTGTGTGATATAACTACCTAAAACCACCTGGTTTAGAGGCATACAAATTAAAAATGTGCAAATTGTGAAATTTTCAATTTTTTTGTAAAATGATTTTTGCATAAATGCACGCAAATCATGTTAACCATAATTTAGCACTAACATAAAGAGCGTTCAGAGTTATTGCATCATAAAGTGAAAGTGGTGCCAATCTAAAAAGTTGTCCTGGTCAGGAAGGTGAAAACAAGCTTTGCGGCAAATGGATTAGTAGATCCGGTCGTTCCAAATGTGACAATACCTAATATGTAGTTTTTTTGTTGTTATTTTTGTTTTTTACATAAATATACTAATTTGTTGGTGTAATATTTTTTTCCCTTAGTATTTTTTTTATACATTTTTATTTGTATATTTTCTTTCTTTTACCTTTTTTATTTAGTCCCTCTATGGGACTTTAACTTTTATTACCCTGATCACTGGTAAAATGAATTTCAATACATTACACCTGTCAGTGTTACTCTAACAGAATGTATTTTACATCATGCTCCTGGCCTTTTCGCATCCATAGGTCAGTATAACTTTTTTATCTTTTTCTCCATGGAATAGTGCAGTGGAGAGTGGCATAGAGGCCTTCAGTAAATATTCAGCATGTATATTTAATTTTTTTTTTGCACAAGATCACTAAGCAGATCTAAGCAAGCAGTGTGTCCATATATGTGTATTACTGAATGATATATGTGTTGTTTTTAGAATTGTCTAAGTATGAGGAAAGTATGTGTATGAGCATGTCCATGTATTTGGTGAGTGTGTGTCCAGGTATTTTGTTGAGTGTGTTTCTGTGTGGTGAGAGTGTGTCCATGTATTTTGGTTAGTGTGTCCATGTATTTGGTGAGAGTGTATAGCTGTGTCTGTGTGGTGAATGTGTGTCCATGTATTTGGTGAATGCATGTGTCCATGTATTTGGTGAATGCATGTGTCCATGTATTTGGTGAATGCATGTGTCCATGTATTTGGTGAATGCATGTGTCCATGTATTAGGGAAGTGTGCCTCTGTGTGGTGTGAGGTAGCAGCGTTGGTTAGGCAAGACGTGAGGCAGTGACCCCGGCACTTGTTCACACAACACACAGTTTATGTACAAATCCAGGTAATTACAGACCTTTTGATATCCGGGATGCAGCCAGTACAACCCTGTTGACACAGTCCTGCAAAGTCTCTGCACTGCTGCTAGGTTCTGTCTTGGCCGGTCTCCTTGGAAGAGCCAAGTTCACACTGCCAGGCTGTGTTAAACGACACACAGCCAGCACACAGAGCTTCTCCTGCTCTGTCCACCTGGCTCCAACTGAGAACCCCTCCCTTTGCTGCAAGCCCAGTTTTAAACACGTTCCTGGACATGAAAATGATGGAAGACCCGGAATGGAGGAAGGTTATAAGGTTTCAGAGCACATTCTGGGAGATATATACTGACCTTCATAGATGACACCGGTCACTGCATCACAGTGGTGAATGTGTGTCCATGTATTTGGTGAGTGTATCTCTGTGTGGTGAATGTGTGTCCATGTATTTGGGGAGTGTACCTCTGTGTGGTGAATGTGTGCCCATGTATTTGGTGAGTGTATCTCTGTGTGGTGAATGTGTGCCCATGTATTTGGGGAGTGTACCTCTGTGTGGTGAATGTGTGCCCATGTATTTGGTGAGTGTATCTCTGTGTGGTGAATATGTGCCCATGTATTTGGGCAGTGTATCTCTGTGTGGTGAATGTGTGCCCATGAATTTGGGGAGTGTATCTCTGTGTGGTGAATGTGTGCCCATGTATTTGGTGAGTGTATCTCTGTGTGGTGAATGTGTGCCCATGTAGTTGGGGAGTGTATCTCTGTGTGGTGAATGTGTGCCCATGTAGTTGGTGAGTGTATCTCTGTGTGGTGAATGTGTGCCCATGTATTTGGTGAGTGTATCTCTGTATGGTGAATGTGTGCCCATGTATTTGGGGAGTGTATCTCTGTGTGGTGAATGTGTGTCCATGTATTTGGGGAGTGTATCTCTGTGTGGTGAATGTGTGCCCATGTATTTGGGGAGTGTATCTCTGTGTGGTGAATGTGCGCCCATGTATTTGGTGAGTGTATCTCTGTGTGGTGAATGTGTGCCCATGTATTTGGTGAGTGTATCTCTGTGTGGTGAATGTGTGCCCATGTATTTGGGGAGTGTACCTCTGTGTGGTGAATGTGTGCCCATGTATTTGGGGAGTGTACCTCTGTGTGGTGAACGTGTGCCCATGTATTTGGTGAGTGTATCTCTGTGTGGTGAATGTGTGCCCATGTATTTGGTGAGTGTATCTCTGTGTGGTGAATGTGTGCCCATGTATTTGGTGAGTGTATCTCTGTGTGGTGAATGTGTGCCCATGTATTTGGTGAGTGTATCTCTGTGTGGTGAATGTGTGCCCATGTATTTGGTGAGTGTATCTCTGTGTGGTGAATGTGTGCCCATGTATTTGGTGAGTGTATCTCTGTGTGGTGAATGTGTGCCCATGTATTTGGTGAGTGTATCTCTGTGTGGTGAATGTGTGCCCATGTATTTGGTGAGTGTATCTCTGTGTGGTGAATGTGTGCCCATGTATTTGATGAGTGTATCTCTGTGTGGTGAATGTGTGCCCATATATTTGAGGAGTGTATCTCTGTGTGGTGAATGTGTGCCCATGTATTTGGGCAGTGTATCTCTGTGTGGTGAATGTGTGCCCATGTATTTGGTGAGTGTATCTCTGTGTGGTGAATGTGTGCCCATGTATTTGGTGAGTGTATCTCTGTGTGGTGAATGTGTGCCCATGTATTTGGTGAGTGTATCTCTGTGTGGTGAATGTGTGCCCATGTATTTGGTGAGTGTATCTCTGTGTGGTGAATGTGTGCCCATGTATTTGGTGAGTGTATCTCTGTGTGGTGAATGTGTGCCCATGTATTTGATGAGTGTATCTCTGTGTGGTGAATGTGTGCCCATATATTTGAGGAGTGTATCTCTGTGTGGTAAATGTGTGCCCATGTATTTGGTGAGTGTATCTCTGTGTGGTGAATGTGTGCCCATGTATTTGGTGAGTGTACCTCAAAGTGGTGAATGTGTGCCCATGTATTTGAGGAGTGTGTGTCTACGTATTTGGTGAATGCGTGTTTTCATGTATTTGGTGAGAGGGTATACTGTAGCTGTGTCTCTGTTGTTAATGTGTGCGGTCATGTATTTAGTGTATATGTGTGTTGTGTGTTCATGTATTCAGTGGGCGTCTAATTGTGTCTGGGTGGTTAAATGTAAGAAAAAAAAATACACAACAATAATCATAGTTCAGGTTTTTTTTTCATAGCAAAGATATATGATTTGCTGACATGTATGATAGTTACTGTCCCAAGTTTTTGTCTGTGTACTTAAAATAAAAGTTAGGTACTTGTAATTGATTTGGTTTGCCAATCCTTCCAGGGAGTTTCTACATGGAATAGATTTTGCAAGTTCCTGTGCTACTTTCTGGAGATTCATTTTCTGCTGACGGAGATATGTGTGTTCCTTTTCATAGAAGCCTATTCATAAAACTGTGTTCAGCTGATCTGCAAATTTTCTCTTGCTTTGCATGCACATTTTTCAGTGCGATTTGGAGATTAATGAGCCTAAGTGTACAGTGCCACGCAACATTCTTGCAGTGCCATCTACAGTGAACACTATTTATGGTTCTAAATACCTTTATATACAGCTTTGGCAAAAATTAAGAGACCAATGCATAGTTTTCTAAAAATCACCATCTCTACATGTCTGACAGCCTTGTCAGTTGAATTCCAACCAAAGTACACCTCAATCTAATTAATGTGCTTCTGATTAGATGATCACCTGAACCAAATCTTATTTATTGAGGGAAAGTATAAAAAACACTGCTGTGGTCTTCACAATCATCTTGCAATAGGACAAGCTGGATGGCAAAACAAGTGCTAAAAATAGGCCAAAAGTAATTTGAATGAAAAAATAACTTTTAACCATGCCAAAGGAGTTGAAACGAAAAGTCTTGAGTAAGGAAAAGAAGGGCTCAATTCTGGCTTTACTATCACAGTGATGCAGTGAGTATCATGTTGCCTCCATCCTTAAAATTTCGAAGACTGCAGTCCGTTCCAACAAGGTCAAGCAGCACAAAATGGGGACAACAAAGCTATAGACTGGCAGAGGGTGAAAGCATCTCTCCAACAACCACTCAGCAACCAAAGGATGACATCAAGTGACCTACAAAAGGAATGGCAAATGGCAGCTGGCATAAAGTGCACGGCTTGAACAGTTCATAACAGGCTCCTAGAGGCAGGGCTCAAGTCATGTAAAGCTACAAAAAAGCCTTTCAGAGATGACAAGCAAAGTAGAGGAAGGCTGAAGTTTGCCAAACACCATAAGGATTGAACCATAGAGGACTGGAGTAAGGTAATCTTCCCTGATGAGTCTAACTTTAAGCTTTGCCCAACACCTGGTCATCTAATGGTTAGACCAGAGGTTCCCAACTCCAGTCCTCAAGGCACACCAACAGTGCAGGTTTTCAGGATTTCCTTAGTATTGCACAGGTGATAATTGAATCACCTGCACTGGGGATGATTCCAATTTCTAAGGAAATCCTGAAAACCTGGACTGTTGGTGTGCCTTGAGGACTGGAGTTGGGAACCTCTGGGTTAGACGGTCACCTGGAGAGGTGTACAAGCCACAGTGTCTTGCACCCACTGTGAAATTTGTTGGAGAATTGGTGATGATCTGGGATCAGCAAGGCTGGAATTGAGCAGGTTAATCTTTGCGAAGGATGTATGAATCAAGCTGCATACAAGGTTATCCTTGAAAAACACTTGTTTCCTTCTGCTCAGGCAATGTTCCCCAACTCTTAAGGACTGTTTTTTCCAGCAGGACAATGCACCATGCCACACACCTAGGTCAATCACTGTGTGGATGACGGAGCACCACATTAAGACCCTGTCATGGCCAGCCCAATCTCCAGGCCTAGACCCCGCCGAAAACCTCTGGAATGAAAACAAGAGGAAGATGGATAGCTATCAAACAAAGAAGAATTGCTTACATTTTTTTGCCAGGAGTGGCATAAGGTCACCCAAAAGCAGTGTGAAAGACTGGTGGAAAGCATGCCGAGATGCATGAAAGCTCTGATTAAAATCATAGTTATTCATATACTGTTCACTTCTTGATTGTATATGATCCTGAATTAATATTTACGTGTTCTAATTTTGTTTTCAATAAATAGAGATTGAACCAAAATCATGGTTATTCCACCAAGTATTGAATTCTGAACTCTTTCTGAGTTAAAACATTAGTGTTGTTGTTTCTGAATGAGTATAAACTTCTTTTCTTTGCATTATTTGAGGTCTGAAGGCACGGTTTCTTTTTTATTATTTTGCCAATTTCTCATTTGCTGCAAATACAAATTTTTTAGCTTTGAATTTCAGAAACATATTGTCAGTAGTTTATAGAATAAAAAAACAATGTACACTACTGTTCAAAAGTTTGGGGTCATTTAGGAATTTCCTTAATTTTGAAAGAAAAGCACATTTTTTTTTTCAATGAAGTTAACATTAGATGAATCAGAAATACACTCTATACATTGTTAATGTGGTAAATGACTATTCTAACTGCAAACATCTGTTTTTTAATGCAATATCTACAGTACATACAGTGCCTACAAGTAGTATTCAACCCCCTGCAGAATTAGCTGGTTGACACATGCGGAATTAACTTGGCATTGTGACATTTGGACTGTAGATCAGCCTGGAAGTGGGAAATGCAGTGCCACAAAAAAATTTTTTTTTTAAAGCGTTAAAAGTTAATTCAGAGGGTCATTTATTATTCAACCCCTCAAACCACCAGAATTCTGTTTGGTCCCCCTAAAGTATTAAGAAGTAGTTCAGGCACAAATAACAATGAGCTTCACATGTGTGGATTAATTATCTCTTTTGCCAGACTTTTCTGACTATTTAAGACCCTACCCAAACTTGTGAACAGCACTCATACATGGTCAACATGGGAAAGACAAAGGAGCATTCCAAGGCCATCAGAGACAAGATCGTGGAGGGTCACAAGGCTGGCAAGGGGTACAAAACCCTTTCCAAGGAGTTGGGCCTACCTGTCTCCACTGTTGGGAGCATCATCCGGAAGTGGAGGGCTTATGGAACTACTGTTATCCTTCCACGGCCTGGACAGCCTTTGAAAGTTTCCTCCCGTGCCGAGGCCAGGCTTGTCCGAAGAGTCAAGGCTAACCCAAGGACAACAAGGAAGGAGCTCCGGGAAGATCTCATGGCAGTGGGGACATTGGTTTCAGTCAATACCATAAGTAACGTACTCCACCGCAATGGTCTCCGTTCCAGACGAGCCCGTAAGGTTCCTTTACTTTCAAAGCGTCATGTCAAGGCTCGTCTACAGTTTGTTCATGATCACTTGGAGGACTCTGAGACAGACTGGTTCAAGGTTCTATGGTCTGATGAGACCAAGATCGAGATGTGTGCCAACCACACACGTGACGTTTGGAGACTGGATAGCACTGCATACGACCCCAAGAATACCATCCCTACAGTCAAGCATGGTGGTGGCAGCATCATGCTGTGGGGCTGTTTCTCAGCCAAGGGGCCTGGCCATCTGGTCCGCATCCATGGGAAGATGGATAGCACTGCCTACCTGGAGATTTTGGCCAAGAACCTCCGCTCCTCCATCAAGGATCTTAAGATGGGTCGTAATTTCATCTTCCAACAAGACAACGACCCAAAGCACACAGCCAAGAAAACCAAGGCCTGGTTCAAGAGGGAAAAATCAAGGTGTTGGAGTGGCCTAGTCAGTCTCCTGACCTTAACCCAATTGAAAACGTGTGGAAGGAGCTCAAGATTAAAGTCCACATGAGACACCCAAAGAACCTAGATAACTTGGAGAAGATCTGCATGGAGGAGTGGGCCAAGATAACTCCAGAGACATGTGCCGGCCTGATCAGGTCTTATAAAAGACGATTATTAGCTGTAATTGCAAACAAGGGTTATTCCACAAAATATTAAACATAGGGGTTGAATAATAATTGACCCACACTTTTATGTTTAAAATTTATAAAAATTCAACTGAGCAACATAACTTTTTGGTTTGTAAGATTTATGCTTCTGTTAATAAATCCTACTCTCGTTTGCAGTTTGAAGGCTCTAACTTATTGGCATCTTATCAAACCAGCTAAATCTGCAGGGGGTTGAATACTACTTGTAGGCACTGTATGTGTATAGAGGCCCATTTCCAACAACCACCACTCCAGTGTTTTAATGGTACTTTGTGTTTGCTAATTGTCTAAGAAGGCTAATGGATGTTTAGAAAACCCTTGCACAAGTATGTTAGCACAGCTGAAAACAGTTTGGCTGATTAGAGAAGCTATAAAATTGACCTTCCTTTGAGCTACAGTAGTTGAGAATCTGGAGCATTACATTTGTTTGTTATATCAGTAACGTCTTTGAGGACAGTGAAGTCTGCGAGACAGGGGTGAAAGGAAAAAAGAAGGGGGGCGCAGATCTAAGTGCAGAAATATAATTATATTAAACAGAATTAGGATTTTTCCTCACCTTTTTGGTGTCTTGTTGTTCAGCATATAACCCTGTGTTAGGGTAGTGGAGTAATGGTCTGGATCCTCTGGCCTGCAGCTCAAAACAGGTGAAATGAACCACCTTGCAGGAGATTCATCAGGGAGTGTAGAGAAGGATTTCCAGTTTGTCAAGGAGCGCTTCCAGATGGTTAATTGATTACTCCAATTATTTCAAGGATATTCCGATTTATTATATATACAAACACAACGCGTTTCGGCTATACATAAAATTAGCCTTCATCAGGTAAAATTTTACTTGATGAAGGCTAATTTTATGTATAGCCGAAACGCGTTGTGTTTGTATATATAATAAATCGGAACATCCTTCAAATAATCGGAGTAATCAATGAACCATCTGGAAGCGCTCCTTGACAAACTGGAAATCCTTCTGTACATTTGTTTGTTATATGAAACTCTTAAAATGGCCAGAAAAAGAGAACTTTCATGTGAAACTCAACAATCTATTCTTGTTCTTAGAAATGAAGGCTATTCCATGCGAGAAATTGTCAAGAAACTGAAGATGTCCTATAACGGTGTGTACTACTCTCTTCAGAGGAGAGCACAAACAGGCTCTAACCAGAGTAGAAAGAGAAGTGGGAGGCCCCGCTGCACAACTGAGCAACAAGACAAGTACATTAGAGTCTCTAGTTTGAGAAATCGACGACTCACAGCTCCTCAACTGGCAGCTTCATTAAAGGGAAGCTGACCCCTCATAATCACCCCCAAGCCTCTGAATACCTGTCCCTGCACCCTCACAAATAATTTCCAACGTTCCTCTTGTGTTGGAAATGCTCCCTATAAAAGATGAAATCTAGCCTTTTATACTTACTGAAAGTGCGACTTCTGCTCCCTGAATAAGTCTCACCTGTACGCTCCTAAGCCTGCCTGAGCCTCTCATTATCATGCCCCGATGGGCGTGATAAGAAATCCAAGTCCTCCTCGCCCTGCTGTATGGGCGTAATAGCCGGAGTGACGCTATTTGCGTCACATCCGGTCAAGGTGACGACGTACGCATTGCGCATGCGCGTATTTTGCTTTACGAAAAGCAAAACCCACGCATGCAAAATGCGCATGATGAGGTCGTCAGTACAAAGGGTGTACCGACGTCATCCTGCCCGGATATGATGCTCTTTGAGCCACAATGGCTATTACGCCCATACAGCAGGGCGAGAAGGACTTGGATTTCTTATCACGCCCATCGGGGCGTGATAATGAGCGGCTCAGGCTGGCTACGTTGAAAAACCTAGAATATAATACATATTTTCAGTTCTTTCACACTTTTTTGTTAAGTATATAATTCCACATGTGTTAATTCATAGTGTTGATGCTTTCAGTGTGAATCTAAAATTTTCATAGTCATGTAAATACAGAAAAATCTTTGAATGAGAAGGTGTGTCAAAACTTTTGGTCTGTACTGTATATATACCAGGATAAGGGGCAAATATATAGGGATTGTAAGACGGAAACTGGCATTATGAGACGGACCCCATTGAACATTACAAATTATTTTTTCTCTTTTCCTTCACCAAACTTGGGATGTGGTTTATAATCTCTTGCGTCTTATAAAGCAAAGAATACAGTAATTGGATCCTCTGATAACAATGACAAAGCCACTTACAGATATCATTATCTTGGGGCTGAAAAAATCATACCTAACTATGAAATGGCAATTCTAAGCTTGGTGTGGACAACGTGTTGCAGTATATATCTCCTTTTTATAAGTTTTATCGCATGAAATATATATACTGTACATATATGCACATCATTATTTTAACGAAACGCAGGCCCCAGGGCCACATGCGGCCTTACGTGGCGTTTTGTGCGGCCTTCAGGCAGATTCTTGGGGACTGAAGTGCTTGGGCTGGGAGCCGTGTTTTGCCAACTGTGCCTGTTCTTTAATCCAGCTTAACAGTGATCTCTATGCTTCAACCTCAGCCTCCCCAGTGACGTTTATTCTCCCAGCCTCTCCTGTGATGTCTATGGCCCTAGCAAACCTGGAAAAGCAGTTGTGAAGCATAATCAATATCGCCTAACATCACAGCCATGCCAAGGAGAAGCAGCTCCAGCCAAAATAGTAGGGGTGAGATCTTTGTTTAATCAAATAGAACAGGATAATTTTAAAGCTGATAATTTTGTGCGGCTCCCGAAGGATGGTAAAAATTTCTAAATGTCTCTTAGCTAAAAAAAAAGGTTCCCCATCCCTGCTCTAGTGTGATATTTTACACTATTCAAGGGCATGTGTTAGGTCATTTCTCAGTATGATACTAATAATACCCTTGAATAGTGACTGGGCAGCCCTTTTAAAAACATTATTGTATAATTTGTAGTTTTCTTGTTATAAGCATCTTCACACCCTGCAGGCAGCTGCTGCATTAGTACTCTCCATTACTTTCTCAGAGGTTTAGTCCAACTAGTTCTTTTATTCTCAGGCAGCTCTCTCTTCCCTCCTCCCGTCAGTGCTCTGCCTGTCAGGTTTTACTTTCATTGAGGAGCTTCTGATAAGGAGACAGAGGGAGGGAGAGATTACAAGCACACATCTGCCTTACCTGATCTATATAGGGTGTGCACTCCATTTGTTTCTGTATGCAGGTATTCCTGCTGTCCTGTTACAGTTCCTTTGTTTTATTTGAACACTTGTTTTGCTGCAAACAAGGAGAACAGAGAGGAGGATACAGCCCCGCCCCCCAATGTGAGTGATTTCTACTCATCTCCTGTGCAGTGCTGTGAATATGTGACATGAATATTCTTCCTTTAGGCCACGTGCACATGCTGAGTTTTTGATGAGTTTTTTACCTCAGGATTTGTAGACAAAACCAGGAGTGGATAATTAAATACAGAAGTGGTGCAAGTGTTTCTATTAGACTTTTCCTCTGATTGCACAGGATAGGAGGGGAGTATAAATAGTAAAAATACATCAATAGAGAGAGCTTAGAGGGAGGAATTAGAAAATGATAGCAGTTACATATGGATTTTTGACCTGACAGATACCCTGTAAGCTCTGCGGTTCTGGCGTCTTCCTGCGGATGGGCAATAGCTTGTCTCATGTGACCAATAAGCAACATAATCTACCTACTGTTTATGCAGTTATCATTATAGTATCTCTTTCCTCTAGGTCAGATCATTACACTTGTGCAGGGACAGAGCAGTGAATTTATTGAGCATATTGGTCCAATTCTGCAGATAGAACAACATTTCCGCCACAGGAGAAAATGAAATGTATTTATAATATCTCACACTATTTTATTTGCTTTATATTGCTGATCAATTATTTTTGTGAGACAATCCCTTTAATGAGTGATTTTCATAATTTGATTTTAATACTGCAGCTTGACAGTGCAATGTTATTAAAGGGGCTGTTTAGGCTTTTTATAAAGTCTATGTGTATATCTAGGCTGCAAAATACTTACAGTTTGTAATTTACACC
This sequence comes from Allobates femoralis, assembly GCA_033576535.1. Lineage (NCBI taxonomy): Eukaryota > Metazoa > Chordata > Amphibia > Anura > Aromobatidae > Allobates > Allobates femoralis. Next base: position 199,192,634 of record JARQOC010000001.1, read on the forward strand.
CTTTCAGCATTTTGCATTGTTACCTAGATATGATAATTCGGCATGTGGAGGAGAACCTCAGTCCCCGCCTAGAGGCATGTTTGTTTTGGAGCCTGGCTGTAATGTCACAGCTGGTCATTTACCCCAAGACTCCAACAAGCCCGTCCCAGTCCCTAGAGAGCCCTCCCTCCCCCAAGTCTCCAGCATGCCTGGCCACCCCAGACTCCATATATGGATTCCGCTGGCATATAGGATGACCCGCCTAAGAGAAGTACAGCCATTAAGGCTGGAAAGTGTGAGAATTGAGTGATTGCTTCACCAAAGGGGTAGAAGGTGGCAGCTGCCTGCAACCCAATGTAAAGGGAAAAGAAGCAGCCCTCCAAATAATGAAGTGACTACAGCAGAGGCTAGAGCCAAAAGACTAGAGAAATTGAGTAACAGTTCTCTAATTTAGAAAAGGCAATAGAGAAAAACGCCAACAGAGAGACAACCGAAGACATCCTGAGAAAAATAGGAGTAATAGGTTTAGACGTAGGGAATCCTCTGTTAGCTCAGTCCTGAGAGACCCAGACAGTAGCCCCTGTAGTGTAAGAGATATCTCAGAGTCACACCAGACAGTAGTTTTGACTGTAAATGAGCCTCACTTCAACTGTACCTGTTGGAGGTGGTCATCCAAGAGATGTGCTGACTCAAAAGGGTCTGGTGACTGTGACATTTCTCAAAGACTGAAGCCCAATGCCAGACAGTAGATACAGGTGCAAGGGAAGTGCACTGTCATACTGACAACTGGGGGCGGGGGAGGCCTCACAGAGATAAGACTAATACAAATGAAGTGAACGAGTCTGACAGTGTGACAAGGACTGGCCTTTGGTGGCAACACAGATAACCCTCTGGTATAGGGAAATATGGTGTCAAGTCTGACAGCTTTAGGCAGAGGGTGGGAATATGCGATGTACCAACCGGTTATGTTGTAAGTGGCCAGTATGTGTTGCAGGGGCAGTGGCCTGCTGTAGTGTAAAATCAGATAGTTTAGTGGAGACTTGTGGTACCAAGAGTCTTATGTATTGTATTAAGGGCTGGGTTTACAGGTTAGTCAAAGAGCTGGGCGGGTCTGACTAACCATATACCTCCCATGGGTGTATCATATCTCTTATAATGTGACTCCTTCCTGGTCACATGTCTGTGGTTTCAGCCAGGTCCTGTAAGTTAGCAACACTTCCTGTGCAGCACATGGTGGAAAAGACTACATTTATGTATGGGGCAGAACCACAAAGGTGCAGCTCTGAGGGAGAAGAGCTGAACCCCAACCCTGAGCAGGGAATACCCTGTGTGCTTGGAACGTGACAAAACTCCAGACAGGGAAGCGGATTTGGAATTTGTGAGTGAAATCCGGTGGGTCAGTGGGATTCATAAGGACATTTATGTTTACTGTAGAGTTTTAGGAAAGGCTTCTGGTTATATCCTGTGCAGTTTATGGAGGTGGAATAAACCAAATTAACTTTTAAATGAAGAGTGTTATTTCTTCGCTACCTCAAGGATCAGAAAGTGAGTACCCAAATTACAGTGACTGATATACAAAGTACTTACTAATATACATACATACAGGATAATCCATATAAGGCGTGTTTGTTCCAACATCTCATCCAGATTAATTTTGAAAGCAAAAACTTTATTTAAATCAGTTAAAAATCAATGGTTTTATAACAGAACCATTCCCTGGGAAAAATAGTCTGGTTTACGTGTTGCAGATTAAAAATGATGCTTACTCATTGCATGCTATGTAATAACTGGATGACGTGCACCCAAACAAGTCTTTGTGTGTATGGAGCTCACCGGACTGCACTCGGATGACATGTACCATATACCGATACAGACAATGGAGAAATTAAGCTCTCGGTCTTCTTTGCACCTGTGATATGATACCCGCATGCAAGAGAATTGGAGTATAGTAAATTACACTTTGCTCACTCTTTAAACAGAGTGTCATTAGCATAATCTACCCTATTCTCTTGCATGAGAAAGGAGACGCTTGTGTGACCCCAGTTTAAGGCTGATTTCACTTTTGCATTTGTGTGTGCATGCGGAGGGCATGCAGACGCAAACACAGTGCAAACACTGCCGTACTGATGGGAACGCAGCGGAGATTCTCCGCATGTGTTCACATCAGTATGGTGCCCAGCCAATCAGCGATCTCGGTGGCAGCCGGGAGGCGGAGTACAGCGGCGGAGATCTCCACCTCCCGGCCGCTGCTGATCTCCCGACGGTGTCAGCATGGGAGATTTAAATAGCTGTCAGATCAGCTGTATCTTCAAATCTCCCGCACCGACACCGCCGGGAGATTAGCGGCGCCCATCCCCGGGACATTAGTGGCTGCAGCTGATCTCCCGGTGGCCACCGTTGATCTCACGGGAGATCAGCGGCGGCCACCAGGAGTGATTTCTTTGAGATCCGCAGCGTTCTTCTGCACTATCATGCACTGCAGATCCATTGAGATCCATGGATTTTTTTGTTCGCTTGCGGTCGCTTGCTGATAAAACAAGTGCCTGTGAATGCACAAAAAATGCAACAGGCTGCATTCGGAGGGCGCACAAATTATGCGCATCTGAACACAACTGCAACCGAACGCAGCCAAACGCAGGTACCATGCGTTCCCATGTTCAACATAGGAACACAGTGTGCATGCGTTTGGCTGCATTCGGAGAGCTGCGTTCACAAACGCAAATTTGAAACCGGCCTAAGTATGAAGACGTCTTTCCTACAGTGATGATAATACTGTTTGTTTTTTCCAAACTGAAAGAGTCCCTTAGGGTACCATCACACATCGCAACATTGCATGCAATTTCACTGGCAATTTGCTGGTTTCAGTGAAATCATGGACACATTGTTCCATTTGTACACAGCAACAAAATAGAACAATGTGTCCATGATTTCACTGCAACCAGCAAATTGCAAGTGAAATTGCATGCAATGTTGCAACGTGTAACGCAGGGGTCTCAAACACGTGGCCCCCGGGCCGCATGCGGCCCGCCAGGCTTATTGATGCGGCCCGGGGACACACTGTGTAGCCCTCTATTAGCGGCCGCCGGCTGCACTTTCACTTTGCTCCCGCCGGCGGCCGACTTTTATACTGCCCCGCATGCAGCCGCACTGTTGCAATGCCCCCTGTTGCAATGCCACCTTCACTCAGCCCCCGCCGCCTCCGGCCACAGTGCTTCTGCCGCCGGCCTCATTTTAGAATTAGAGACGCCGCCTTTGATTGCTTCTCCCTGACCACCGCCAGGGAGAAGCAATCGATGGCTGCGTTCATCCCTAGCTCAGCAGCGGTGACTTCAGCTGCTTTGCCGGCGGGTGCAGCCGAGGGCACAAGACAGAGCATAGGCCAGGTCAGAACGTATGTGTGTGTGTGTATATGTATGTATGTATGTATGTATGTGTGTGTGTGTGTGTGTGTGTTTGATGATGTATGTGTGTGTGTGTGTTTGATGATGTATGTGTGTGTGTGTGTTTGATGATGTATGTGTGTGTGTGTGTTTGATGTATGTGTGTGTGTGTGTGTGTGTTTGATGATGTATGTGTGTGTGTGTGTGTTTGATGATGATGGCTGTGTATGTGTGCGTGTGACAGATGATCATGGCTGTGTATGTGTGCGTGTGACTGAGGATGATCATGGCTGTGTATGTGTGCGTGTGACTGAGGATGATCATGGCTGTGTATGTGTGCGTGTGACAGATGATCATGGCTGTGTATGTGTGCGTGTGACAGATGATCATGGCTGTGTATGTGTGCGTGTGGCTGAGGATGATCATGGCTGTGTATGTGTGCGTGTGACAGATGATCATGGCTGTGTATGTGTACGTGTGACTGAGGATGATCATGGCTGTGTATGTGTGCGTGTGACTGAGGATGATCATGGCTGTGTATGTGTACGTGTGACTGAGGATGATCATGGCTGTGTATGCGTGCGTGTGACAGGATGATCATGGCTGTGTATGCATGTGACTGAGGATGATCATGGCTGTGTATGCGTGTGACTGAGGATGATCATGGCTGTGTATGTGTGCATGTGACTGATGATGATCATGGCTGTGTGTGTTTGACTGAGGATCATGGCTGTGTATGTGTGCGTGTGACTGATGATCATGGCTGTGTATGTGTGCGTGTGACTGATGATCATGGCTGTGTATGTGTGCGTGTGACTGAGGATGATCATGGCTGTGTATGTGTGCGTGTGACTGAGGATGATCATGGCTGTGTATGTGTGTGTGTGTGACAGATGATCATGGCTGTGTATGTGTGCGTGTGACATGATCATGGCTGTGTATGTGTGCGTGTGACAGATGATCATGGCTGTGTATGTGTGCGTGTGACAGATGATCATGGCTGTGTATGTGTGCGTGTGACTGAGGATGATCATGGCTGTGTATGTGTGCGTGTGACTGAGGATGATCATGGCTGTGTATGCGTGCGTGTGACAGGATGATCATGGCTGTGTATGCGTGTGACTGAGGATGATCATGGCTGTGTATGCGTGTGACTGAGGATGATCATGGCTGTGTATGTGTGCATGTGACTGATGATGATCATGGCTGTGTGTGTTTGACTGAGGATCTTGGCTGTGTATGTGTGCGTGTGACTGATGATGATCATGGCTGTGTATGTGTGCATGTGACTGATGATGATCATGGCTGTGTATGTGTGCGTGTGACTGAGGATGATCATGGCTGTGTATGTGTGCGTGTGACTGATTATGATCATTGCTGTGTATGTGTGTGTGTTTGTGTGAATGATGATGATGGCTGTGTGTGTGTGAATGATGATGGCTGTGCATGTCTGTGACTGGTGATGGTGATGCCAGTGGTGGCTGTGTGTGAGTGATGATGATAATTGGCGGCGGTGATGGCTGTGTGTGACTGATGATGATGGTGGTGGCAGCAGTGGTGGTTGTGTGTGACTGATAATGATGATGGCAGCAGTGGTGGCTGTGTGTGACTGATGATGGCAGCAGTGGTGGCTGTGTGTGACTGATGATGATGATGGTTGCGGTAGTGGTTGTGTGTGACTGATGATGATGATGATGGTTGTGGTAGTGGTTGTGTGTGACTGATGATGATGGTTGCGGTAGTGGTTGTGTGTGACTGATGATGATGACGGCAGCAGTGGTGGCTGTGTGTGACTGATGATGGTGGCGGTAGTGGTTGTGTGTGACTGATGATGATGATTGCGGCTGTGGTGGCTGTGGTGATGATGGTAGTGGTTGTGTGTGACTGATGATGATGATTGTGGCGGTGGTTGCTGTGTGTTACTAATGATGATCGTGGTGGTGGCTGTGTGATACTGATGGTAATGATGACGGTGGTGGCTTTGTGTGACTGATGATGATGATGATGATGATGGTGATGGTGGCTGTGTTACTGATGATGATCATGGTGGTGGCTGTGTGTGATTGATGATGATCGTGGTGGTGTTGACTGATTATGATGATGGCGGTGGTGACTGTGTGACTGATGACGGCGGTGGTAGCTGTGTGTGTATGATGATGGTGGCTGTGTGTGCTTGTATGATGATGGTGCCTGTGTGTGTATGATGATGATAAATGATTTTGATGATGGTGACTGAAAGACAGACTCTTTCGCCCACCCACCTCAGCACCTTCCTCCCACCCACCTCAGCATCTCTCGCCCACCGACCTCAGTCTTCCGACTGCTGCAGGTGGCCTGAGGGTGTCTCAGAATCCCGCCCTGTCACTGCTGTGGAGGGCAAGCGAGGCCCTGAGAGCAGTGAGGAGTTGCTACCGGATGTCATCAGGGGAAGATCCCGCGGCGGAGGACTAGGCAGCTCATCGCTAGCGCCGGTATGGTACTGTAATTTAAGTGGCGATTACCGGGCCCAGCAGGGGCACAGCAGCACAGACAGTGAGGCAGGGTCCAGGCACTGAGGGTGTGCACTGGGCTCTGTGTGCGCTGTGTGCGCTGTGGGCTCTGTGCTCACAGTCCCATGGGCTCTGTGACCAGGATGGGGACATTAGTACAAGAAGAGGACCAGGATGGGGACATTACTTCAAGAAGAGGACCAGGATGGGGACATTAGTACAAGATGAGGTCCAGGATGGGGACATTACTACAAGAAGAGGACCAGGATGGATGACATTAATATTCGATGGGACGGTCCTACAAGAAGGGGACCAGGATGGGGACATTCCTACATAAAGGAGATTAGGGTGGGGACATTCCTACAAGAAGATCAGGATTTGGGCATTACTACATTGAGCAAAAAATTCTGGTGTTGCTAAAATGTCACTTAGTCCTACAATGAATGCGGCCCCCCTATATAAATTTTTTCCTATGTGCGGCCCACCAGCCCAGCCGAGTTTGAGACCCCTGGTGTAACGGTACCCTTAGTCTTTTGTACATTTCTCACCATGAATATTTCATGTACAGTCTTTTTATTGGTCTGCTATATATATGTATAGAAATAGTTATGAGTTCTAGAGTAGTGGATTTTACTAGAAAATGAATATTAGTATTTTATAAAGTAGCAGACAACTCCATTAAATCGAGGTTTCCCTTAAAGGGAAGCTAACCGGAGATTTATGTTGCTGGATACACGTGCAGCATGAATCTGTCTGGCTGTGTTATTGGAGCTGTGTATATTTTACTCTGACACGATGCAGCGCTTAAGGAGAAAAAAAAAAAAAAAGCATACTGAGACTGCAAGCCCGCGAGGCAGGTCTCTAGCGCTTCTCCTCTTCCCTTCCAATACATGCACCCGCAGGTCCCGCATAGGGATAAACCTTTCTGTTATGGGCAGAGGTTGCTGGGATCCGGCCTTTTGGACTAGTCTTCTGAAACTCTGTTGCATGTCAGGTTTTCCAAGTATGATGTGCTCTGACACATTGCAACGTTTCAGAATTAAATCTACATGACTGCAGAAAGAAGCCAGTTTCTGAATCATGTTGCAATGGTTTAAATGATTGCAATTTAACAATTGTTATGTTTAATATGATCTAAAAGAGAAATGTAATATTTCAGAGTGTGAAAACCCCTTTAAGTGAGTAATATGTTCATGTAACCATACGGTAATTGACTTGTATTGTCCAAATGAGTTGATGCTGTGGCATAGGGTCCTGAGACATCAAGTGATTATTCACAGCTAAGGTTATAAAAACCGGAATTCTGGTGATGTAACAGGATGTTTGTCAGTTATAGTGTGAGCCAATGTTCAGCCAATACACGGGTCTGTCTTCTTCCTCGTAAATTCTCTTGATTATTCACAACTGCCTGGCAGATGACTAACTTTATGTAGTCACGTGTTGACTTTATGTAAAGTAAGCTTCACAATAATAAAATTTGAATTCATGGCAATCTTTGCGCATTTAGTATGTACTTTTGTGATATCCTACGTTCACATCCCACTATTGTATGATTGCAAAGGTGACCCGAAAACTGAAGCAGCATATATAAAAGTATCATTAAATTAATTTCATAACTATACAGAAAATTGAAGCTTCAACTGTAGCTGAAGCAGTATAAATATATATCTATGGACTGCCTATAGTCAGTGGACATTGCAAACATGATTTTAGCATACAAAAATTGTTTCTTCTGACTTCACTTTTGATTATTTATCTTTTTAGAAGTGTGCATTCATCATGTAATTACATTTTTTTTGGAAATTGTTAAATAATTCCACCCTTCACCTAAAAACAAGCAAACTTGTCTTACTATTGTGTTTATCAGAAAAGTAGTAAGATGTTAATAGAGCGTATCAAAGAGAGGACCTGTCCTCTCAACGTTTTAGGTTGAACTGGACACACTATGTAGTGGCTGCAAAGAGTGATAAAATGTTTTCTTTTAAATTTTGCCTCTGTTCCGGATATATTATGGCCGCTTTACACGTCCCAACATCGTTTCGATATTGTATACAACGGCACGGGAGCGCGCACGTTTTTGGCACTAATCCAAGATCGCATAGGAGATGTTACACAGCGCGATATCGGGAGCCAAAGCAAAGCCAAAGCAAGTACGATGTTGTACGCCCCTTTTGCACACTTCGTCTCATCAACTCGGGAACGACCAATTAACATTGTAGTCAATAGGTGCTCAATTCTCCCCCGATATCGTTTTGGCATCGTTCTTGCATCGAATTGCACATTTACACACACAACGCACGAACGATATTGGCGCCAACGCGCGAACCACGTGACTTTGTATCATTGTTGGACGACGATATCGGGACGTGTAAAGCGGCCATTAGTGCTCAAAGTATTTGGCACCTGATTAGTCAACACCCCATTTGAGGTATCTAAACTATTAATAAAGGCATGCAGGTAATATAGAGTCCTGAAAATAATCATACCTGTATATCTCATATCAGATGCCTTATTGTGTAAAATACATTTTGTATCCCTCCTATGTAAATAAGGTCTTCAAGGCTTGGGGGCTGATGTTGGCCAGTTCATCGCGCTGCCACTTTGCTTCATTAGTACGGCTGTCCCCTCCCATCAGCATTACAGTGTTCCAGTGAAATGTAGTTGGGGTCCTGAAATCCTGTGTACTGCAATGGCAGATGTTCAACTTGAGCGTTCAGTCCTTCTATGGGCATTTGCTTCATGTTTCTTCTTTCACACACATTGATTTTCGTTCTCTGAAGACAGTATAAACACGACAGGATTTGCTGCGTTTTTGTTTTCCAGCAAAACCTATGTGATTCTAGGATTAGTTGTGCATACACATTGGTTTTTGTTTAGTGAAGAAAGTGGAAACACCTCAGGTTTTGTTGTGTTTTAGGCTCACTTCACACTATGGTTTTTGGGATCCTGTTCTGTTTGTTTTTGAAACGAACAGAACAGCATTGTTTTTGCCTCCCATATATCCCTATGGTGCCAAATTGGCCAAATTTAGCAATCCGGTTTTGTGTATTCAGTCCCGGATTTGTTTCTGCCCTGTTTTTCACTGGTCCCAAAAACGAAGTCTGCCCTGTTTTTGGGCTTCGGTGACAAAACCGGACAGAAACTAGTCCGGTCCGGAACACTTAACATGGGGGCCTATGAAGCCGGATTCAGGAAAAAACAATTGTTTCCCGCATCCGGTTCCAAGGAACAGAGCATGCTCAGAACAAGAGCACTGCTCTGTACCCGTGGTACATTTGTGTAATTTCACTTTAGCAGTGTATTTACATTAAATCTTTAAACCGCGCTGATGCGTCCATGTGACCCATCAGCTGATTGGTTGCCCCACCCTTTCCTGGTCAGCTAATTCAAGGTCATTCAGCGTCGGAGTTGAATGCATCTCGGTATACACGGTGGAAAGGTGGGAATTTATATATTTTTTTTTTTTACCATTCTTTGACTTAATTTTGCTTTAGTGGACAGTGCTGACACCACTTGTCTGGCTCGACTCCCCCCTGCTCTTTCTGTGTCCGGCTCCCGGACCCGGACACAGAAATGGCATCAGAGGTTGTCAATCCGGACCTGTCCGTTCCTGTTTGTGGGGTCCTGCAAAAAAACAGGATCCCCACGGACAGGAACAAAACGTAGTGTGAAGCCAGCATTAGGCCGGTTTCACACCACGACAAGATCAGGTTCGGGGCTGTCTGGTGTAAACCTGACAGCCCCGGAACCAATTTTGCGCTAATGTAGCCCTATGGGGCCGGATGGCAGTTTTGTGCCATCTGGTTTCCATCTGTCCGGGAGGATCTGGGACAATTTAGATTTTTCTCCCGGACACAAAAGTGTTGCTTGCAGTGTTTTTGTGTCCTGGGGAAAAATCAGACAAAATCGGATCCTCCCGGCGCCCCCTAACATGGGGGTCTATGGCACCGGATCCAACATAAAATTGGATCCGGACGCTGAGTGCTGGAGTTTAGGAGCAAGCGCTGCTAAACTTCAGCACCATGAGCTGTCCCCTGCAGAGATTTCAGGACCGCGGCTAGCTCTTTGCTAGCCGTGATCTTGAAATTTCAGCAGCTGCTCTCGGCTGAATCTGGCTGCAAATCGGACCGGATGGCATATTTGCCTTCCGGTTCTGTTTCTAGATTGGGTCAGGGGCTGTCCAGTTCACACTGGACAGCCCTGGACCTGATCGTGTCGTGGTGTGAAACCGGTCTAAGGCTGGTTTCACACTGCAGTTTTTTCTCTGATCAGGTTTGAAAGAGACCGTTCATTAGTTCTTCCTTTGTTCGATAAACTCCATAGACAGGTATCTTCAGAACCAAAAGGCAGGCTTTATTTGTTAAGAGGAATAACAAACATTCAGAGATATACGGCAAAAGCAGTAACAGGCAGGTTAAGGATGACAGGTACGGGAGTCACACAGGTGTCGCACTCAGGATGGATTCAGAATAGTGGCTCCCCGTCTCCATGGACGGGGGTGTCTTTATACCAATTTTCTCCATAGAAAGACATTGGAAACAATACTCCTCTATGGGGAAATAGTTACTTCATCCTGTCATAAGTGATCCATTCATGTTACTTACAACATAGATTGACATGAAAAAAACACACTAATTTCATTACTAACTATATACGACACTTAAGTTTATCCATACAAATTATCTCATAACAGCCTTTTTGGGACCAAGCACAAATGACAACTCATTGACATTAATTAGCTCTGTTCTTGATTATATGAAACGTCATATAGCCTTGAGAAATACAATACACCGTACAATACCAAGAAATATTTGAGAAAAAGGAATATATAGTGAATTCGGAAACTATTATCATGATGAGCTTTTGGTATATGCTCGGACCAAACCTAATTAACTCCATGCCTGTTTTTCTTCCAGGGCTTGATCTCATTTATTACCTGAGGCTATAGCAGAAGTTCAGTAGTTCTATTTTCAAACTTACACCTAAAACTTCACAAGAGACACAAGACAATATAGCTGACGAAGGACTTGATACTTATGGCTTCCGTCTAACTATTGACCATTCTCTAACAAGGTTCTTTCAGGTTTGTGTGCCAAAACCAGGAGAGGAACTTCTAGAGAAAAACTATAATTGAAAGATTGACACCTGTTCAGACTTTTGGAGACAATCCTGGTTTTGACACGCAAACCTGATTGAACCTGATCAGGGAAAAAACTGCAGTGTGAAACCAGCCTAAAGGGCCCATCACACGCTACGATATTGTGAACACTATCGTTGAAAGGTCACGGCTTTTGGGGCGGTGCAACCACGTTACGACATTGTTGCGTGTGACACATAGATACAACCAACAATAAAAGTCGACTGATCGTTGATCACAGGTTTATGAACAGGACCATAATTCAGTCGTTGGTCGTCCGTTCAACCTGCAGCATCAGCGTGTGTGACACCTTGATAATGATGTCGTTTACAACTTCGCCTATTCACAACTGAGGAACATAGGCATCCAAACGACTGCTAATATCGTTTGCTTGTCGCGTAATCGTTCCTGCGTTGTTCATGATATGTGTACGTGTGTCACCTCACTAGCGATCAATAAACGATGTTCCAACGATCTCGGCCAGGTCGGATCGTTGGTCGGATCGCTGGAACATCGTAGCATGTAACCGGCCCTTTAGAAAGAGTGAGCAGGTCAATTCTTTTCTGAACTTTTGCTAAAGTGGAAATACCTGTGATGTTTCCACTTTCTGCAGAGAAATAAAACCAGTGTGTGTGAAAGCTTTTCCCAGATCACATAGGTTTTGCTGGAAACCAAAAACTGAGGTTTCGATTAGCATAGATTTACATAAAGTCAAAGCAAAACCTAATCTCAAACGCAGCAATACACAGCAAAACCTTACCTGTAGGCACATACCCTAAGGGCCGCTTTACACACACAGATATCTGTGACCAACTTCTGAACAGATCTCTGGTTGCAGTGAAATCATGGACACATTGCTCCATTTGTACACACCCACAAAATGGAACAATGTGTCCATGATTTCAATGCAATCAGAGATATGTTCAGAAGTTGGTCACAGATATCTGTGTGTATAAAGCGGCCCTAAGGGGACTTGTAAAATCAATAAAAAGTGAAAAAGTAGAGTTTAAAAAAAATAAATATGAAAAAGAAAGCAAAAACAAAACTTCAAATCACCCCCTTTTTGCCCCATTTAAAATAAAACTATTAAAAAAACTACATATTTGTTATTGCCATATTCCGAAATGCCCAATCTATCCAAATATTAAATAAATGAATCAGATTTGTAAACTGCATAACAAAAAAAAAGTCCAAACGCCAATATTACGTTTGTTTGGTTTTCGCAACATTGATTGCAATAATAGTAGGCAATCAAAACATTACATCTACCCAAAAATGGTATAATTACAAATGTCAGTTGGAGAAGCAAAAAATAAGTCGTCACCACACAAAACCCAGAAAAATGTGAATGCTACGAGTCTCAGAAAATGACAAGAAAAGTGCAATTTATTTATTTATTCATTTATTTGTTTATTTTTACAAATGCCTGATTTTTTTTTTTCACTAACTAAATAAGAAAAAAACTATACATTTTGGTATCTGTGAACTCGTACCGACTAGGAAAATCATAAGGCCAGGTCAGTTTTACTATTTAGTGATCATGGTAAATAAAACTCAAAAAACAATCTTATTTCAGTCTTGTTTTTTTTTTTGTAATTTCACTACACTTGGAATTTTTTTCCTGTTTTTCAGTACACTATATGATAAAATGAATGATGTCATTGAAAAGAACAACTCATCTCGCAAAAAACAAGCCCTCATATGATTATATTGATATAAGAATATAAAAGTTATGACTCTTGGAAGAAGGGGAGGGAAAAACAAAAATGGAAAATTACCCAGGGGTGAAGGTATAGCAAATGAGGTGACAGATCCCCTTTAACAAAGGTTATCAGATAGCATTTTATGCAGGGAGAAAAAATACATGCTTCAAATGAAAAATATCTAATAACACCTATTTGGGCTTGAAGTTCTCTCAGAATTAATTATTTTTTGTTAAATGTGCGTATATGTGTATGGTATATAGTGTGAGTGTATTCATATATACATCTACTGTCTGCAGGACCCAGTACCATGCTGCTTCTCTTCTTAGTGATGTTACCACTCTGTAGACTTCATCGGATCATGTAGAGTACCGTGTGATGTAAAGTGACATATTCCATGCTCACTGAGGGGTGCCTTGATAAACCAGCACTGACAGTGTATCTGCGGTCCTTCTTTTATCCTCAGGCAGTATGCTGACTGGCCTGAGTTTAACAAGAGGCGCTATAGAGCTGCCAGTTTCTGTGACCGATTCTCCACAGCGGTGACCTCCCTATTTCGGACCTTTAGATCCAAAGATCCCTTTTGGGTTTAATTTTAGTTAGATGACTTTTAACTAAAATGTCTCTTAGATTTTTTGATCTGCGATATATTACTGATTGACGAGGATGAACATTTAGAGACTGCATTGGATCAAGATGTAAGATATCCCAATGTTTATTTAAGATTTTTTGCATTTCGTAATGACGAGAGTGAAAAGTAGAAATAAATCTAACAGTATTCATTTGTTTTTAAATTTAGGATTAAATAGAGATGATCTCTCAGCAAATTTAGCATGGCAGTAGCTGTTGTGAATGATGTTATCCGCATTCTAATATTGCAGAATATTTCCCTAGAGGGGCTGTCACACGCAACGATTTTTTAAACGATATCGTTCATACATCACATTTTTGGAGTCATCTAAACAATGTCTTTTAGCTGTCGTTACGTGTAACCCCACAACATTTCAAGCGATCAGTCGTCTGATCGTTGATCGCAGATATGACAACCGGACCTCAAATTAGACAACGATCAGACAAAAGATGTGCTGCGTCGGCTTGTGTTACACCTTGTGAACGATATAGTTTGTGCAATCAGCGATGCTGAACAAATGTTTCTACCTTCCACCTAAGGAAGATAGAGAATCTCTCGAAACATGTTGTGGAGTAGGAGGGGAATCTGAATAAAGGTCTGTTGAAAAACCATCCCAGTGCCTGCTGCCTTTGTGCCTGACCGCCTCCAATTAGACTGCTTACAGTTTGTTTACCTTCTAATGTGGATGTCATAGCTAGTGGAGTCTGCTGGTCAAGGGTAAAGAGGAGGAGATCATAATACCAAAGTTTAGGAGTGCGGACATCCTCTGTCCCACTGCCTGAGCGTCTTGATTTTTGAACCTTGTCCCACTCCTTCTTGAATACCGTCCGCAGTGACTGAATCTTCCTTTTGATATTGGCAACATTACAATTTCCTTCCGGAAGGTACTGACGACACACTGTCGCAATATCTTGATAAGCTCGCTTCTTGATGTTTCTGTTGCTGTAATCTGGGGAGTGTGCTAACCATAAGCATGGGTTCTCCCTGTACACTGCAATGAATGCCCATACAAAGTCATGATCATTAGCTGCCATCTGTCAAAAAACATAAACACAACAGTCACATGAAGCCAAAACATGTATATGAACTGCAAACACTGTTCACTCTTTAAATTTGGCATCTGCCCTTTAACTGTTTAACCCAAAATATGGCCATTAATATGTTGAAATATACATCTGTCTTTTCCACAATACTCTTCCTACACAGTATTGTACTGCTTATCCTTTCTTCCAAAGTATAAACTGCCATAAACATTTTGTACTTTCAACACAATATGCATATGTGTAGCTACTAACAATTATGGCTACCTGAAAGCCTGCTGTTCAGTCAGAGATCTGGAACCGCCTACACCATTCCATTCAAATCAGGGAAAAGACGCTGAAAAGTGTTTTCCCGCCATTCGCGACAGAATCAGTTAAGCAACGCTTGTCCAATCAGAAGCCTGTAGTGAGGTAAATGTGTTGCGTTTTTTTTTTATCGCAACAACACCCACAAAATGACGTTGGTGCTATATGATTGGCTACAGTGACTTAAGAGGTGGATTCTGAGGCGTTTACACATAAGCACTTTAGCGTCCTCAGGTGAGTACATTAGCGCTCACGCGCTCTGCAGCCATAAATATCACTATTGTGACGTTAAAATAAGTTTACATCGCTTAAGCAGTGTCCTTTACTACAGCTGTCACACTTTGTAGGGATGTCCAATTTCCTTCAACACTATAGGTTTATTGATTTTGATTTAAATATTGCTTCAAAGATAGTAGCATCAGGACGCCTTTATACAGTAACACCTGTTGAACATGCTGCACCTGCTAGAAATCTCATGGACAATGTCCACAGGTGATTTGAAAGAAGCTTTCCAGTGATGTTAATATTTATTATATGTGGTAGTCACTAGTGCTACAGCTAAATTCGAGGTTAGAAGTAAAGGATTTACGCCACTTTTTAAATGAAAGAATATTTTAGATGTCTATTCGGTAGTATTCATTGATGCAAGTTGAAATTTGTTAACACACTTTGGCTACTTCACTATGTCATTGTATGTGTTTCCAAACCGATGTTTTATAATAAAATATGTTCACACACAATTTTAACTGACATTTTACAAAAGCTAAAAGACCGCCTATACCATTTATTAATGTTCCAAATAAATACACCAAATATTTATATTTAAACATTTTTTTTTCAACAAACATGCCGCTCATAAGCCACCATGAATGCAGCAGAGCTTGCCATTGTGGGGGCTGCTTTCCTAATGGAGGCTGCACGAATTGAGGAGGAGAGACGCAGGACAACACCACTCCGCATCTGGGCAAGGGAGTGGCTGTGCCAAAGGGATCAGCATACCCATATGAGGCTCCTTCAACAGCTCCAAGAGAGCAGAACCCAGAGGACTTCAAGAACTACCTCCAAATGTCCGATGAGTCATTCAAGATCCTGGTGGAGGCTGTGAGGCCACTCATTGCCCGTCAGAACACTGTTATGTGTCGTGCCGTAACAACTGAAGAATGGGTCGCTGTGACACTGCGATTCCTTGCCACAGGACGTTCCATGCAGGACCTTCAATACACCTCAGCAGTGTCCCGGACCCTCCTGAGCCAACTAATTCCCGAGACCTGTGAGGCAATAGTCAAGTTGTCTTGTCCCAACATATATGTGTTTGCCTCAAACACCAGAGTACTGGCTGGAAATTGCTACCAATTTCAACAGAAGTGGCAATTTCCCAACTGTGGAGGTGCCATAGATGGAAAACACATCAGGATCACACAACCACCCAACAGCGGCTCCTTTTACTATAATTATAAAGGCTACTTTAGTGTGGTCCTGATGGCGGTCGTAGATGCTAACTACGAATTCATATATGCAGATGTGGGGATGAATGGCGCGTGTTGGATGGTGGTGTGTTTGGTCACACAGTTTGGGGAGAAACTACAAAATGGCCAACTTAATTTGCCACCACATTCCCTAGACACTGACAACATGAATTTTGCCTTTGCAGTGGATGAGGCATTTCCACTGCATAGCAACCTACTAAGGCATATCACACCACAACAACGCATTTTCAACTATAGGCTATCTCGTGCTCGCCGTGTTGTGGAAAATGCCTTTGGGATTCTGGCCAGTCGCTTCTGCATATTACACACTGCCATCAATATGAAAATGGAACCCGTTGACATAGTAGTATTAGCATGCTACACAATTTCCTATGCCACAGGGATCGAAACTCCTTAACTCCCAGTACTTTTGTGGACCCTGTAGACCATACCAATGGTAATATAGTCTTGGGTGACTGGCGTGTAGAGGATCCAGGGATCGCACCTCTGCAGCCCTTGGCCTATGGGCGCAGACGACAGGAGGCACAGGCCAATAGAGATCGGTACTGTAATTATTTCAATGGGCCTGGTGCAGTCAGCTGGCAGGAGCAAAGCATTTTTTTTTCAGAACTAAACAAAAAAAAAAGTGACTTTGATTTGTGACAATACCAAATCATTCATTGTTTAAGAAAAATCATTTGCGGTTAAGATATTAAAATGTGACATAGCATTGTAAAAAGTAAATTTAATTATTCTAAACAACTGCATGTGTCATGTATTCTTTGCCCAACATGTACAGCACATTGCATTACAAAGGGACACCGAGTTAAACTGGACAATTGTGGAAAAGCACACAAATAAATACAGTTTGCAACATCCATACACATGGCACTGTCAAGGAACACACACATACCCTTAATTTGTATAGCAAATTCGATAGTATGAGCATCCTATTATATCACAATTCTTGGCGACGCAACAGTGTCTTCCACAGTGACTCTGACATTAATAAAGCACATGTAATGGACAACAGCTTTCACAGGGCTACATCGCCACAATATAGTGCAGAATTTAATACAAGGGTCACAAGTAGACATGCTATAAATAGCACCAATGAGAAGTGAAGGGGCGTAGTTTTTCACAATCCGCCAAGCCTACCTTGCAGAAGGTGTAAAGTAATCCGCCCACATTGTGTAGTGCGTCGTTACAATCGATGCTCGTGTGACAGCGGACACACAACTGCAAAGATCGGTCACTGATGACTGGACACGATCCCGGGATCGAGGCATCGTTGATACGTTATATTGAAACATCTGTGCGTGTGACATCTCGCCAACGATGTATCGACGTCGCTCGAGCGATGAGTGGAAAAAATTATCATTGGAGAGGTCGTTTAAAAAATCGTTGCGTGTGACGGCCCCTTAAGATCGATAGACTCTTTTAAAATTGATTTCAGAGAAACACATCCTCCTCATTTGCAGAAATTGTCCTATTGGAATACTGCTTTAAAGGTTATTACTACCTTTTGGTTTGCAGAATACGTCTGTTTGGATGAACCCATTGGTATCCACATGGAGGAGGATATCAAAGAATTCTATATCCTGTCTCCCAAGTATGAAAGAAAGCTTAATATTTTGCTCATTCAAAGTCAGGGTATGCATGAAAAGATGGAGATCACTTTCTGAGCCATACCACAAAAACAAGACATCAAAAATATATCTCCCCCAGAATGATACATTATCAATCTGGGTGATCGAGTGAGGTGAAATAACGCCTTTTCCCACAGCTCCATGAACAGGTTAGTGGATGAGGGCATGCAAGCGGCTGCCATACCTGTTTCCTAGAGCTGTAGGTAAAAATGACCATTAAAGACAAAGAAGTTATGAGTTAATGCAATTTTTAATAGGGTAAGTGTAAACTTGTGTAGCTCTTTAGAATGGTTCGACATTTGAAGAAAACACTCTGCTGCCCTTAGCCTGTCAGCATGTGAAATTGAAGTGTATAGTGGCTCCATGTCACAGATGACAATATATGTCCTTTCGTCAATGTGTACTCCATCCAATTTCATCACTACATCAGTGGTATCTATGAGGTAAGAAGGGATAGTCTCAACTAGAGGTTGAATATACTGTAGAGTAAATCAATACAAATGTTCACACAGTTTTTCCATACCCAAAATGATGGGTCTTCCAGGTGGATCCATAGCATTTTATGGATTTTTGGTAACATATACATGGTAGCAATCTTCAGATCATTGTTAAACAAGCAGTCAGACTCACTTTTACATATAGTCCCTCATGTCAAAGCATCCGATAAAATAATATGAAGTTCCTGCTTGAAATTGGATAGAGGCTTATACGTGAGTTTCTTATATGACTTAAGGTGGTGTCTCACGTGGCGATGTGTAGGTGCACACTCGCTTCCGACATCGCAGGCCAGCTGTCACACGGCACGACGTTGCCGGTGACGCGGCGGTGATGTGGGCGGAGCCATCGCTCGCTGGGCTGGGCTCAGCCCAGCGAGCGATGGCTCAGGAACGCTGCGATATAGGCTGGATCGCGCCGCCAACAGTGTCAGACGGCGCGATCCAGCCTAATCGCTGGTCACAGGTTGACAGGTTTATGAACATGTTCATAAACCTGTCAACCTGCGACCAGCGATAATTTGCAGTTGCGTCGCGCTGTCACACAGCGCGACGCACTTGCAATATCGCCCGCGACATCGCTGTTGCGTCACTTCTCGGCGATGTCGCGGGCGACATCGCCACGTGTGACACTACCTTTAGTGTCTTCAAAATGGTTCAATCATTTTTTCTCATACATCAGAAGGGGCCACAACACAATGTTGCCCCACTTATCCAAAAGGTTAATCACTACATTATGCATATCATTAAGTAGCTTAATTGCTATCCTTTCATCCTTTGTACAGATATCATGAGAGATGGTCCTAGAGATATTTTTAAAGTCTAGTGATTAATTGGACAAATTATATCAGGCTCTTTACCTGATTCTATCCACTACTTTAAGAGTAAACAATCTTTTTATATATATTACATCTTTGTGCAGTTTTTGTAGTTGCATGGGACTGCTCATTATGCTCTTGTAATATGCACTGCATCCCGCTGTCACTCACCCGCAGCGGGAGCAGCGCATATGACTGGAGCCCAGGTGCGGGTCCGCAGCTCAGCGGCTGTAGTCATGTGTGGGTAGTCAGTACTTTCCACGCAATACAAGTGTGGAAAGCACTGACTATCCCAGCAATGTCATACTCTCCCCTCTCCTCGCTCCCTGCCGTCTGCGCCATCCCTTCTGTCTCTCTGTCTTTGCCGGCAATCAGTCCTGTAAGCATCACTGCATAGGGACATCATCACCACGCACTGCTCACAGGACCAATGCCAGCATGGGGGGGATAGTGCCAGCATGGGGGGGACAGTGCCAGCATGGGGGGGGGGGGAGGACAGTGCCAGCATGAGGAACAGTGTGCCAGCAAGGGGGGATGGTGCCAGCATGGCAGGGACTAGTGCACAATGGGGTGGACAGTGCCAGCATGGGGAATGGTGTGCCAGCGTGGGGGACTGTGCCATCATAGGGAACCATGCCAGCATGGGGGGGTACAATGCAAGCATGGCAAACAGTGTGCCAGCATGGGGGGACAGAGCCAGCATGGGAGGACTGTGTCAGCATGGGAGGACAGTGTGCCAACATGGGGCTATGTGTACTAGCATGGGGGATATATATACCAGGATGGGGGACATATATACTGATTGTACGATGGACACTGGCATTATAAGGCGAACCCCATTTAACATTAAAAATTATTTTTTCCTCTTTTCCTTCATCAAATGTGGGGATGCGTCTTATAATCAGGTCCGTCTTTTAAAGCAGAAAAATACAGTATATATTTTTTTCATATGCTTGTGCGCTTCCATATTTAGGTCTATATAATACATTAGTGCACAGTTCAAAATGACAAATGTGGTTTAAGGTCCTCTTTAAATTAACCCTTCACGCCCAACACAACACAATTTCCTTTTTCTCGTTTTCATTTTTTCCCATAACTTTTTTTTTTTTTTTATAACTTTCGCTCAAAGCCATTTGTCTTTTTGCAGGACAAGTTATACTGTTGAATGAAATGACCTCATTCATTTTATCATGTAATGCACTGGAAAGTGGGAAAAACATTCCAACTGCTTTGAAATTGCAAAAGTGCAACTTCACAATTGTTTTTTTTTAAGTTTTTAATTTGCCATGTTCACTATATACTAAAATTAACTTAGCAATATGATTTTCCAGGTCGACTACAGAGATACCAAATATGCGTACTATTAAAGTTGTAAAAAAAAACAAACAAGACTTAATAGCCGTGTAAAAGTGGTCTAATTAACGCATTCTTGTTCTTTCTTCTTTCCCTCTACCCTCTTCCCCATCCACCTCGGCGAATAAGAGCTAAAGGTATAAATTAAGGTCAGGTAAGACCTTCTGACAATATACTTTGCCAATGACAGTTCAAAGTTGACTGTATGTTAGGTTCCTCAAGTTGTAGAGGATACATGTAAATACTTACAAAAATTCATATTTCTTATATTTTATTTTTATTACTTGTCTCATTATATAGACAAAATTTAAAAGCGTAGACAACTGCTTTACATACTATCTGATAATGGAGTAAGCATTCTGTACTATGAATGACATTGTGTAATCAGCAAGAACGCTGACTACCGAATATTATGTGTAACAACTTTATTCTTTTGTTTAATAAAAACATATAAAAAAAAAAGATAATTAAATGTCACTTGCTTAATCCAGCAGGAAATATGGCATCACCTAAAAATCACTAAAGTTGACAAATCCCCGGGCCCGATTAACATACACCCCAGAGTGCTGCGGGAATTAAGTACCATCATAGACAGACCATTTTTAATCTTTAAAGAGTCCATAATGACAGGGTCTGTACTACAGGACTGGCGCATAGCAAATGTGGTGCCCATATTCAAAAAGGGAAAAAAACAGCCTGGAAATTATAGGTCGATAAATTTAATCTCTACTTTTGGGAAAATCCTGGAGGGTATCCTAAGAGATGCTAAACTTGAGTATCTCAAGAAACATAACTTCATGACCCAGTATCAGTATTATGAGGGATCGGCCCTTTCAAACTAATCTAATCCGTTTCTATGAAGGGGTAAGTTCCGGACTGGACCAATGAAATGCAGTGGATGATGTGTATATGGACTTTTCAAAAGCTTTTGATGTGGTGCCACACATAATGTTGATACATAAAATTAGAACAAT
>JARQOC010000001.1:199222226-199297459 GCA_033576535.1 Allobates femoralis
CTAGATGGTGTCCGCTCACTTAGTAGGGGGTTAGGGTGACAAGGGGGACTTGGGTGTCAGCAATAGACTGTCGAACGAAGTCACTTGTCGATCGCGGAGTCAGCGATCGTGTGCTGAAGCCTAATCTAAGCTGAATGAGATAAGCTGAGATGTTTGGGTGTTTGATGTGTGCCCGCGTCCTTCCTACGTCATGGGTCGGGAATGGGTTAAAGGGTTTCCCACAGAGTTCTTTTTAATCAATAGCTCTTGGAATAATAATTTCCACAATTGGATGTTTATATATATTATATATATATAAAAGCTCCTGTGCTGAGATGATCTTATATATGTGTCCCTTCTATGTACTGTGTAATGGATGTGTCTGACCATACAGGGATATAGTTTAATCATTTGTTGTACAAATAATTTTTTTTGAGGTAAAACTTTTTTTTTTTTTAAAAACAGGCTGAAAATGTTTTACCCCACAGAAATGTGACCATAGCATGATCCCAAGCTGTAATGTCTCTTTTGCATCCTCCCCTTCCAGGTGATGTCCCTGCATGTTCAGACACAGCCGTTACACAGTACATAGCAGGGACACATATATAAGATTATCTCAGCACAGGAGATGTGGTATGATCAGACCATGTCCCTGTACAGTCAGACACATCAATTACACAGTACATAGCAGGCACACATATATAAGATTATCTCAGCACAGGAGATGTGGTATGATCAGACCATGTCCCTGTACAGTCAGCCAGTACAAAGCAGGGATACATATATAACATTATCTCAGCACAGGAGATGTGGTATGATCAGACCATGCCCCTGTACGGTCAGATACGGCCATTACACAATACATAGTAGGCACACATATAGAAGATTATCTCAGCACAGGATCACTTTTTTTTTCTAATCAGATTCAGTCATGGAATAGTTTTTTTTTTTTTTTTTTTTTTTAAATTGTTTATTTGTATATATTGTCCAAATGTACATAATTTACTACTTTCACGTATATTTCAACCAGGTTGAAGAAAAAATAGTTTACGGAACAAAGGGAGAGAGATTAGTGGGTGACATTGGTTAGGGGTATTTAGATGACAGAGAGAAATAGGAAATGGAGCCGCTATCACCCGGTGATTGAATACCCCGAAAGTCTCGTTACATAGTAATCCCATGGAGCCCAGGCTCGATTGAATAAGTCCACTGTATTATTTATACCAGCCAATAGGTATTCCACCCTTCTTGTTTCGGCTCTCCTGCTTTGTAATTCTGTCATCATTAGAGTTGATGTCTGCTTCCCAACACCTCCAGCAATGATTGTTAGCTGAAGAGGGGAATATTTTGTATAACGTTTCTGGGGTATGATACCAGTGCATCAGTAATTTATACTGGTTTTCTTTCTGGGTAGTGCAGAAGGATGATTTTGCTGCCTTTGACCAGATCACTTGCCATAATTGGGGGGAGACCTCATAGCCTAAGTACCTCTCCCACCTGATCATGTAATGATGTTTAGAAGGAGATTCAGTAGAAAGTATTTAATAAATTTGTGATCGGGCCATGTCTACACAGTCGTTTGAATGGAGTTGACGTTGAGAACGTGGTTGTTTTGTATAGGGAGAAGGCAAGGTGCCTAAAGGGAACCTGTGACCTCTGAAAAGCCACCTAACCTATCAATACATGTCCCTGCACCTTCCTATTACCATTATAACTATCCCTCTCTCTGCTAAATGCTAGTTTTCAATGTAATAAAAATATTTATCTTAGCAGCTCCATAGAACCCCGCATAACAGCGCACATCGCTGCTAAGATAAATATTGGGTTGCTATGGCCCCTTAGCAACCTAATGTGTACTGTAGCAGCGGTGTGCGCTGCTATGTGGGGTTCCATGGAGCCTCGTTTAGCAGCGCTGTGCCGCTGCTAAGATAAATATCGGGTTGCTAAGGGGCCCGCGGTTCCGGAAATGATGCACTTATTCCCACAGGAACTCTGCATAGCAGAGCGGAGGGAACCAAGCTGGGGGCGTGAAATTTAATTTCAAGATCACGCCCATGGGGGCGTGATAAACGATGCTGGATGCAGCGAGAGGGACACAGATAGGACACCCAGGGGAACTGTTGCATATAACCGCCACTTCATTAGCATTACTAATGAGTAAGTATAAAAACATTTCTTACTACATTGAAAACTAGCATTTAGCAGAGAGAGAGATAGTTATAATGGTAATAGGAAAGTGCAGGGACATGTATTGATAGGATAGGTGGCTTTTCGGAGGTGACAGGTTCCCTTTAATCTACATGTAAGTGTGGAAAGCCGAAGATGGGATCCCAAATTTTTCCTTAATGTATTGAAATTGTTGTACGTTTCTTTTAAAGGGGTTTAAGATATCTCCATATATGAATAGGCGTGCTTGCACCCAGGGTGCTGATGCATGTCTCGCCAGGCAGGTCTGCAACAATAGAATCTGGAGAAACTGGACCATTGAAGATTTAAGGGAAATTAGTGGAAAGGCCTTGATGGGCAGTCTTCCATATGTGTGCTGTAAATGCCATAGGGCCCAAGAGAGGGCTCATGGGGGTTACATTCTCTGGGGTCTAAGGTAAGTAAATTGGATTGTTCGACTGCATCCACAGTCTCTCGATCTCTGACCATTTGTTACAGGGTTCGTTTGTAGTCCAGGGTGGGATCTGCCAAAGGTGTGTTGATAAATAATATCTCATATTTGGAAAGCTAGGCCTCCCATTGTTTTGGGGGCCATCAAAACCGATTTAGTTATCCGATGCCTCCCATGACACAATGAGAAACCATCCAGCACAAACTGAAACCTCTATCACCCTCTTAGGAATAGACACAGACAAAGTCTCTAATAAAGTATAGAAATTTTGATAGTATGTTCACCATTACCGCTGTTGCCCTACCAAAAAAGGAGAGTTTAGACCATCTAAGGAGTACCGTATATACTCGTGTATAAGCCGAGTTTTTCAGCCCAAAAATTGGGCTGAAAAGTCACCCCCCCGGCTTATACACGGGTCAATACGGTAATCCTATGGTGGGGAGGCTGGAGGAGGCGGGGGGAGGCTGATGACTGAGCGGCCCATCACGTGGTGCCGCTCATTAGGTATGCACGGCTCCCCCTGCCCATCACAGCGGCAGGGGGAGCCGTGCATACAGCCCCCCCAGTGTATACAGGCAGCCCCCCAGTGGCACTAGCCCCCCCATCATGTGAAGAGCCCCCCCCGCTGCATTATCTTACCATCCAGGGTCTTCTTCACCGCGGGTCCTGCAGTCATAATCGCGCGCTCTGTTCAGGTCTCACGTGACCCGGCGTGATGACGTCATTCCACTGCGACCGCCGGGTCACATGAGACCGGGAACACAGCGCGCGAGGATGGACTGGAGGACCCGCGGTGAAGAAGACCCTGGATGGTAAGATAATGCAGCGTGGGGGCTCTGCAAAGTGTGGGGGGCTCTTCACATGATGGCGAGGGCGAGTGCCACTGGGGCATGCTGTATACCCCTTGGGGCCTGCTTATACCCCTGGGGGCCTGCTGTATACCCCTGGGGGCCTGCTTATACCCCTGAGGGCCTGCTGTATACCCCTGGGGGCCTGCTTATACCCCTGGGGGCCTGCTGTATACCCCTGGGCGCCTGCTGTATACCCCTGGGGGCCTGCTGTATACCACTGGGGGCCTGCTGTATACCATACTGCTGGGGCCTGTATACCACTGGGAGGGGCCTGTATACCTCACTGCTGGGGGCCTGTATACAATATTGCTGGGGGCTGTATACCACTGGGGGGACCTGTATACCTTACTGCTGGGGGCTGTATACCTGTCCTGATGGCTGTATATCATACTACTGGGGCCTGTATACCACTGGGAGGGCCTGTACACCACACTGCTGGGGGCTGTATACCTCACTGCTGGGGGTTGTATACCTGTGCTGAGGTCCACCCTCGGCTTATACGCGAGTCAATAAGTTTTCCCAGTTTTTGGGGGCAAAAGTAGGGGGGTCGGCTTATACACGGGTCGGCTTATACACGAGTATATACGGTAATTGGTTAACTTCATTAAAAAAAACAGGAAACTTTTGTTTGTATAATGTTACATATGAATTTGTTAGGTGAACTCCCAGGTATTGTACAGTATGCTCCCTCCATGGAAACTGACACTGGATTGTAGGCCAACTGATAGGGCTTCAGTTTCAGTAGTATTAACTTTATACCCTGACAGTCGCCCATATTCCCTCAGAGCCACCTGTAAATTACAAAGGGATATCAGTGGATTGCAAAATATGAGGAGCTTGTCATCTGCAAGTGATGGCCGTTTAAACTCCCTGCCATTCACAACAATATCCTAAATGTTAGCGTTTTCTCTTATTTAAGATGCTAGAGGCTCTATACAGAGGACAAATGAAAGGGGTGACAAGCGACAGCCTTGCTTGAACCCATTTAATATAAAAATGGGGTCAGATAATGCACACAGGAGCTTCACACTAGCTGTCGTAATACATATAGGGCACAAATGGCTCTCAGGAAGTACCCTGCAAATCTATATCTCTCCAGAGTAGCAAACAAAAATAGCAATCCAAGCCTATTAAAGGTCTTCTCAGCATCGAGGGTCAAAAGAAGGCCCGGCTGATCACACCTGCGTACAGCATCAATCTAGTTATTGGTGCCTCTTGTGTTGTCTGCTTGCCTGTCTGTTAACCTTAAAACCAACTTGGTCTTCATGAATTAGTGATGGCAATAATGGGGGGGAAAGCCTGTTGGCCAGGATTTTTGAGAATATTTTCAGATCTGCATTCTGAAAAGATATGGGCCGATAACAGGCACAAAGCATTGAGTCCTTTCCCGATTTCAGTACTACTGTATTGTGTAACGTAAGCATTGATGGTTGTATGGGGGATCACGGAACTTATTTTTGTTTCTAGATCTATTGATTAAAATGAACTTTGTGGGCAAACCCATGTAATCTGTGTATGGCATTCATTGTACAAAGTAGTGAAGGGATATAATCACTGTACATATTACCATCATAGTGTTCTCGAACAGACTCTGGTATCACAAGGTCAACATTACAGATAAAACATAGTGTGAGGGGCAAACTGTCCTACCAGACTGTTACTATACCTTGCCCCTAAAGACTAACTAAATGTTACTACCATCCTAAACATACAAATATATGTAAAACACACAAAGGACAGAAAAAATCCTGAAAACATGTTTTGCTAAAACATTTTTGCCTAAAAATAGGTATCACTGTGTACTGGGGATTTTATTTTTAATTCTTTGCTAGATAAGTTGCTTTTTGAGTTTCAGAGTTTTGAGATTGATCAACTTAGTCCCTTTTCACATCACGATTTTTAGGGATCCAGAGGCTACCCGTTGTAAAACTAATAGCCATGGATCCGATTTGGCCCCCATGTATTCCTATGGGCACTGATGGCCACAGATTGGTCCTTAACGGCCATCCAAGTGTGCAGGGATGCAATTGTGTCTGCTGTTTTCACGTCCCCAAAATCGGAGACTGCTCTGATTTTGGGCACAGTGGACAGAATCTGATCCAGTGCTGTCTGATTCAAATAACATGGGGGTCAATGGAGCTTGGATCCAGGAAAAAACAGGATTCTTTCCCGGATCGGTTTTTAGTGTACTGAGCGTGCTTAGTACACTAAAATTGCTCTGCTCAGTGTAATTTCACTTTAGCACTGCATCTACATACACTATCTACATACACTGCTAAAGTGAAATGAAATAAAGGAATGTGTTAAAAATAATTAAAAAAAAAAATCCTCACCTCTCTGATGCCTGTCCGATCACTGCCTGCCAGGACCTTGAAATGTGATTGGCCGGTAGCGATCAGGTGGTATGTGATGTCACATATAACATGATCGCTACCGGCCAATCACATTTTACGTCAAAGTCCTGGCAGCATCCGGACATCATCTCTGTTCCCGGACAGCCTTCAGAGAGGTAAGTATTTATTTTTGCTATTTTAATTACATGATTTCTCTTTTATTTTGCTTTCCCAGTGTATATAGATACACTGGGAGAGCAAAACTTCAGCCCTGATATGGCGCAGGATTCTTACCCCCCGTGTGACCTCACAACCCTGACACTACTGGGCTCCTCCCAGCTCTTTCTGTGTCTGGATCTGTCAAAATTACGGATCCGAACACAGAAATGGCATCCGGAGTTCACATGCGGGCCTGTCCATTCCTGTCCGTGGGGTCCTGCAAAATACAGGATCCCACGGACAGGAAAAAATCGTGATATGAAAGGGGCCTTAGTAACGTTTTAGAAGGGAATGTAAAGAATACACAGAAGGTCTGCCATTTGTTTGCTTTTACCTGCGATATCCATGTGTTTTGTTTGCATATTTCTCTTTTTTTTAAACACATTGGTTTGTACTTACACTTTTTGCAATGTTCACAATACCATTGACAATACTCCTGACTGCAGAATT
This sequence comes from Allobates femoralis, assembly GCA_033576535.1. Taxonomy (NCBI): domain Eukaryota; kingdom Metazoa; phylum Chordata; class Amphibia; order Anura; family Aromobatidae; genus Allobates; species Allobates femoralis. The sequence continues at coordinate 199,228,676 of JARQOC010000001.1, forward strand.
TATTTCCTTTGCTGAGATGGAGAAATCTCACGCAGACACTGCCGTGATAGTATTGTTGTTTTTTTATATTCCTTCATCCTTTTTTTTCTATTTATCATTTGTTTTACCTCTTTATACACTGTGTGTCAGTGAAATTGGAAACTGAAGTGTGTAGGTGTGGGAGGGAAGATCTGGATTTTCTTTGGAAGGCTGAGTTGGTGGTATGTGTAATGGGAGTGATCTAAACACACATCATGACTATTAACCTATAACCACTAGACATTGACATATATCCTTGTGTCACAGTACTGAATGTAGATCATTTGCTTGGAGAATGTTCCTTGCTCAGCAGAATGATAGTTTGTGTAGTATAAGGATGGCTTTCTCAGTGTATTTGTTTTATCCTCTGACTTTTTAGGTGTGCATCTCTGTAATAGAGAAGAGGGTAGAAGTTCTTTATCACAACTTTTTGAAGTGTATGGACTATGGCTTATGAAAACAATCCACAAGATAACCTGCAAATAAAAATTAAGTGAACATCCATTGGAAATAGAAGCTCCTGCCAAAGGAGTCTACAGCCAACCCCATGCCATGCATAACCGACACCGCGTGGATGCAAACCTCAGAGGACACCTTCCGTAAAAGAGAGGTGGGCAGACAGCCTGGACCAATTTTGGGGTAAGATATTTACTTTAAAGAAAAAAATCTGAATTGCAACAATGTTGCTTTTATATATCCTTCCATACAATACATTGTGTATTTCTAATGGGATCTATTTGGTTTGACCTAAATTAACAATAATGGGGCCAATTCGTTGAGCTGTTGTAAGTTGAACTTTGGTAGAAGAGAGTCCTTTACACCATGCTTATTGAACATTTAAAGAGTAACCATTTTGTTTTTCATCATAAATCAATAATACACTTGAAAATAAGAAACTTTGTAATATATCTTATGAGAGAAATCTGCTTTTTTTCTTCTGTATTGATTATTCTCTCTCAAAATTCTCAATTTCTGTGTTTAGTGGATACAGACTTTCCCATTCCTGAGATAAATAATGGCAGTTGGTGCTCATAAGATTCCATGGAGAACTGTGAGTGATTTTAGGAGAACATGCAGCAGAAGGTCTGTTTGCCTCCAGTGCCTCCCTGCTTCTCTCATTCTCCATTGGATTTTAAAAGCACCAACTCTCATCTCTCACAATGCATGGGCTTGCCGCAAGTGTACTGCAAGTGCACCACAAGTGCAGCCGTTAGGTGGCACATGCGGTAGATGCATTTTTTTAGCCGGATCCGGACAAAACCGCTGATGTGAAAGGGGCCTTATGCAACATAAAACAAATTAAAGGAAGTTCAAAATAAATAATTTAAATGGAAATATGTAGATGTGGGCGTCATATTATAGACATAATAGACATGCAGATCAGTGGCAATAATAAACCCATCCAGACTAGTAAATGGATGTACAATATTAAAGGGAAGCACAAAAAAAACTAATATATATATATATACATATATACACACATATATATTGTGTAGGGGTGTATGGCCATTACAGTTATGGCAGTAGGAGCTATAAATCAATGTCTCAAGACAATGGGTTGTCTTACAAAAGTGAAGCATGTGTTTAACCGGATAAAGCGGGCTTAGCAGTAGAACCTGTTTCTAAGAGGTTGTTAGTCTTCAGACACATTTATCCTGAGCTGGGTGACATGTTGTGTCACAGACATCACTCCGGTATGGTTTTACACTAAAACTGCAATACTATGCATTCTCCCCACAGAATCTGAGTAAATTAGATACAGGGTGTGATATAAACACATTGCTGTCCTTTCCTGTAGGATTGTTCTCATATTATCCAAACAACCCATAATACCCTACTCCGGTGTAAAGTTATGTTTTGCAGAACATGAATTGACTATGGATTGTTTTTTCTTTGGGTAGGCATCTTGTAAAACTAAGAAGAAATATAATTCCAGCAATCGAAGAAAAATATAGTTAAAACATAACATTTATTTCAGCTATTTAAAACACAGGAGAACTTAAAATCATAGTAAAGATAGGGGGAGAGGCACTCAGTCTATGCGTTTCAAGCTAAAACGCTCTTAGACTTGACAATATCTTGTAAAACTACAATTTTCTAACTGTAACTAAAAAAGGAGATACAAAGAGGCGCAGATTGTGCCTTATCAAAAGGACACTGAATGTTTCTATGTGGATTATAAAGCTATCCACTCACCTTTTCTGGTTGTGAGACTCACAACCAGTATGAAAGCATGAGACAGCTGCTGCAGAACCTCCACCAAACGCAAAAGCCGCGGGAAAACAGGAGACAAAACTGGAAATGGTGTCCACGGTCCTCGCTGCTGCTCTTTTCCAAAGGATTTCACAAGACGGTTATTACCATAAGAATGTCCTTTATTTACATCACACCTACGCGTTTCGGTGCTGTCCCAGCACCTTCCTCAGGTCATGTTGAACGTGGACACCATTTCCAGTTTTAATTTTCTAACTGTGACTGTATTGTTGGTGGAGTTCAGCTAAACACCAGTTTATTACTCCTAGGTCTGAATTATAAGAAGGTTCTTCCTATAAATGTCTGACTATAAGTTATGTTTTGTATTGGTTGATGGCCAATTATTAAAAGGACAATATCACTCATCAGTAACTAATATACTTTATTGCAAAATGTGATGTGTAAAACATTTACCGTCTGTTTAATTCCCATATGATTGTCTATATGAAAAGTCTTTAAATCACAATATGCGAAAACTCTCATTTTTTTAGCATGTCCTGTGTGCTCCAGTTCAAGGTCAGAAGCTGCCGCACACCTTAAGGCATGTAGCGATATCGCTAACGATATCACCACAACACCACAGGTTTTGTGACGTTACGGCGCGACGACCTCGCCAGCAATATCATTGCGTGTGACATGTAGCAGCGAATGCCCATCCCGCTATGAGATCTCTGATCGTTACGGAATGGCCTGGACCATTTTTTCATCGTCGGTCTCCCGCTGGGCATGCTTCATCAGTGTGTGACAGGGAAAATGGCCAACGATCTCCATGCTACTCCCGTGACAGTGACAGATCCAAACGACCGTCGGCGGTCGCCGCATTGGTGAGTAAATCTGCCTGTGTAGCATCTCACTAGCGACCACATAGCGACATTCCAGCGATCCCTGCCAGGTCGTATCGTTGTCTGGATCGCTGGAATGTCGCTAGGTGTAACAGGGCCTTTAGAATGTGATTCTTAACTGGATAGTGGGAATGGAACATTTCAACATTTTCAATAACATTTTTTTATTTTAGAACATGTAATAAAAGGGGTAGTGTGGTCTACATACATTATAATCTGTAAATTAGAGAGGTTATGATTATTAGATTTCTGAGACCCTCAATGGTCTCCAAAGCATGAGACTTGTGGTCCTTAATCAGTCCTCTTCGCAAGATCACTGGTAGCATTTGGAAAGAGCAGTATGTAAGTCCCGCTGCTCCACTCAGCTCTGTTTGATCACTGTCTTGTGGACAATGGAGACCAAAGTGATAATAATAATATTTATTCATTTATATAGTGCCATTAATTCCATAGTGCTTTACAAACATCAGTAATACTGTCCCCATTGCGGCTCACAATCTAAGATCCCTATCAGTATGTCTTTGGAGTGTGGGAGGAAACCGGAGAACCTGGAGAAAGGCCACGTAAGCACAAGGAGAACATACAAACTCATAGCAGATGAGTATGAATCCAGGAGCCCAATGCAGTAATGCCATTTTCACATGTTGAACGTGTGAACGTGGCCTAAGACTGAAGTACTAACCCCTGAGCCACCGTGCAGCCCAATGATCTAACAATTATCACCTCAGCAGCAAATAGGTTACAATTTATATAAAATATAATACTCATTTAAGCTCCTTTGTAAGAAAGTAATTAGGATATAAATTAAAACCATCAGTAATACTTTGCAATTATTTGTTAGTGCAGTGATTTTATAATCAGTAATAATTTGTGAGTTTGATGTTGGTTGACTTTTTTATCTTGGCTAAAAATTAGTTGTATTGCAGACTGTACATCCCTTCATGTAGGTAAGCAATTGCTAGTCATTTGCAGATAAGACAGAGGAGAGGAAAGTGCAAGGAGTAATAGATCTCAAAAGACTTTTGTTGACTTGCCCTTGTTTTTACAAATGTATCTCCAAATGCAGTGGTTGCAAATAATAACGCCTGTACACAGATGCCTGTCTTTGCTGTTTAACATTTTAAAAAGTCTCATGCGTATTAATACACAAGTGGCTTTTCCTGCACTCATACACAGACTGGTATTTAAATCAGGTCCTGTAAAACACTCTCACCACAAGAGCAACATCTTTCATCTGCTACAGTGCTGTACAAATTAATTGGGATAAAGCAAGTCTTTACTTGTTTTTCTTGCATTAGTTTTACTATTTCTGATACGTGTTTTATCAGTTCTTGGTGTCGTTTTCCTTTTTCTTCCACATTTCCCTTTTCGTTTTGGAGAAAACTATACAATTTCATTGTGTGCGAATTATTCTTGAAACGGTAGATTTTCCAACACCAACGGTGGAAGCGATTTCTCTTACAGTCAGATTTGTATGTTCATTAAGAGTAATAATTCTAGACCTCTTCTGTGGAGTAATATCCATTTTTACAGGCACGAATCACACTGAGCGAAAAAGTACACTAAACCACTCCTCACAGAAACAAGCTCTCAACTGAAGCTGAGGGGGCAGCTAGCTGTTATTTTCTGACTAAAACCAGTCAAACCACATTTTGTTACTCAAGGTTGTACACTCACACCTGTTCAAAGCAGTTAAAACTGGTTTGAATCACTGACTGGTAACCAACTTACGATTTTACTTACAAAAATGCTTTGTCCCAATTAATTTGCACAGCACTGTATGATACGGTGACAGAATAATTTTAGAGTATTATTGCAAAAATGAACAATTTTATTTAAAATTTTGAAATGCAAAAAACACTAAACATTTAAGAACAATTGGACACAATTCACAAGGGATGTACAAAGCGGTACCAAAGATGAAAACCATGATTGGTGGTCACAGAATGGTAGGTTTACACAGTTTGGTATACATATGAAAAATATGTGGTCTATGGATAATTAGACCGTAAACCACGGTAACCACCATGTGCAGTAATCGTCTCAACAAGACCCAAAGTTCTCCAGAAAACAAGAAATTGTAATGGCTCACATGGGAGTGGACGTGGCTCTATTTGTCATGAATTTGGTCAGCTTATTATATATATCAATGTCTACACCTGGTCAGCAGGAGGAAATTCCTACCCAAGAGAATCCCGTTGAGAACAAGTATCTAGCTCAATTGAGATGTTTATAAGCAGGACCTGCCATGACTCAATCCCTCCTCCCAAACCACACTGTCAAAAATAGTAAGAAGAACTACAAGGATCAGCGTTGAGCTTACCCATATGGGGAACTGTGTGCTGCCACCTGTCCAACTCACCCACCGCATTGGCGGGCAGAGTGAAACCGCTGCGGATTGGTTGTAAGGATTGTGTGATGTAACACGTGGAACCTGGAGAGACAGTTCCGAAACCGCTGGAGGTGGGTATATGTGTTTTTATTTTAAAAAACATGGAATGAGGAGGTGTTGTGTAGTAGTGAACATCCCCTTTAAAGGGAATCTTTCAGCACAAAAAGGCTTCACAAACCAATCGCATCACCTTGTAGAAGTTGCAATAATGCTTCCATAAGCTAATTTATACTTTTAGAAAAGACACGAGTATTATTAAATTTGAGACTTGTGCATACTGAAGCAGCTAGACATAGACAAAGTTCTTTCCTCTGATGCCGTTGCACAAAGCGTCATGATCCCTCTACTCCTCTCCCGCGCACTTCACCTACAAAAATGAGTCTAGCAGGAGAAATGAAATCCCTCCTTAGATAAACGATTGGCTTTAGCTCTCTTTTTTTTAAATTTTTTTAAATGTTTTTATTGAAAACATTGTGAGAATGGGTTAGGCGTCTGCTAGCTGACATCTTTCCTGAAGAGACCAGGTAGTTCATAATTGGTTAAAAGACCTTGCCTCCACATATCATAAATGTGGACCCCATTTTGTGATTGAAATCAAATTGTAATGGTATGCAAAATAATATGGAGAGGTTTGATGGCATCCTGCAGCCCCTAGATTTATGGGAATGGTCTGCTGGTTTCTGCATCTCTGTATTAGGCATCAGTGCCACTTGCCTTTACAACGGACAACCGCAATCCGATAAAACATCGGTTAGCACTCGCACCATTGTTAAGCAATGAGGCAGCGTCCATCTGCGAGTTTTTCCTCAACCCTAATTGGCATGCAAAAAAAAAATCGCAGCACGGTGCATTTGGCAGCGAGTTTCAGGTCACACACACCCTTACAAATCTATGGGTGCGTGTGACACATTGCACTGCATTCAGATGGCATGTACAGTGTGATATACGCCAAATCAGAAAACTAGGGAGAAGGAGAGATTAATCTCTCCCTCTCCTCTGCACTTGTGAGCTGATCGCAAGATCGGAGCACAGTAGAGGACACTTGACTTACGGTCACAGCAGAACCTGGGCTGAGAGACCTTAGCATATAGCACCCGATGCCATATGCTCGTGTAACCGAGATTGTATACAGCAGTGAGTGTCACTATACGGGACTATTATAGTGATGATAATCAGTTCCTATAACTAGAGTTTTTGTAATTAGTGTACAATAAATATTGGTTTAGGATCACCTTTGTTTATTGTTATTAGGTATATTAATCTGTTCATGTCTAAATAGCAAGTACTTAATCTTACATATACAGTTGTGGCCAAAAGTATTGACATCCCTGCAATTCTGTCAGATAATACTCAGTTTCTTCCTGAAAATGATTGCAATCACAAATTCTTTGGTATTATTATCTTCATTTAATTTGTCTTCAATGAAAAAACACAAAAAGAATTGTCCTAAAGCCAAATTGGATCTAATTCCACACCAAACATAAAAAAGGGGGTGGACAAAAGTATTGGCACTGTTAGAAAAATCATGTGATGCTAATTTGTGTAATTAACAGCACCTATAACTCATGTACCACATTGAGCATGGAGAAAAGAAAGAACTGTCTGAGGACTTGAGAAACCAAATTGTGAGTAAGCATGAGCAATCTGAAGGCTACAAGTCCATCTCCAAAGACCTGAATGTTCCTGTGTCTACCGTGCACAGTGTCATCAAGACGTTTAAAGCCCATGGCACTGTGGCTAACCTCCCTAGATGTGGACGGAAAAGACAAATTGACGAGAGATTTCAATGCAAGATTGTGCGGATGGTGGATAAAGAACCTCGACTAACATCCAAACAATTTCAAGTTGCCCTGCAGTCCGAGGGTACAACAGTGTCAACCCGTACTATCTGTCGGCGTCTGAATGAAGAGGGACTGTATGGTAGAATACCCAGGAAGACCCCACTTCTTACCCGGAGACATAAAAAAGCCAGGCTGGAGTTTGCCAAAACTTACCTGAGAAAGCCTAAAATGTTTTGGAAGAATGTTCTCTGGTCAGATGAGACAAAAGTAGAGCTTTTTGGGCAAAGGCATCAACATAGAGTTTACAGGAGAAAAAAAGAGGCATTCAAAGACAAGAACCACGGTCCCTACAGTCAAACATGGCAGAGGTTCCCTGATGTTTTGGGGTTGCTTTGCTGCCTCTGGCACTGGACTGCTTAAGCGTGTGCATGGCATTATGAAGTCTGAACACTACCAACAAATTTTGCAGCATAATGTAGGGCCCAGTGTGAGAAAGCTGGGTCTCCCTCAGAGGTCATGGGTCTTCCAGCAGGACAATGACCCAAAACACACTTCAAAAAGCACTAGAAAATGATTTGAGAGAAAGCACTGGAGACTTCTAAGGTGGCCAGCAATGAGTCCAGACCTGAATCCCATAGAACACCTGTGGAGAGATCTAAAAATGGCAGTTTGGAGAAGGCACCCTTCACATATCAGGGACCTGGAGCAGTTTGCCAAAGAAGAATGGTGTTAAATTCCAGCAGAGCATTGTAAGAAACTCATTGATGATTACCTGAAGCGGTTGATCGCAGTTATTTTGGCTAAAGGTTGTGCAACCAAGTATTAGGCTGCGGGTGCCAATACTTTTGTCTGGCCCATTTTTGGAGTTTTGTGTGAAATGATCAATGTTTTGCTTTTTGCTTCATTCTCTTTTGTGTTTTTTCATTGAAGACAAATTAAATGAAGATAATAATATCAAAGAATTTGTTATTGCAACCATTTTCAGGAAGAAACTGAGTATTATCTGACAGAATTGCAGGGGTGTCAATACTTTTGGCCACAACTGTACTTACCGTATATACTCGTGTATAAGCCGACCCGTGTATAAGCCGACCCCCCTACTTTTGCCCCCAAAACCTGGGAAAATCTATTGACTCGCGTATAAGCCGAGGGTGGACTCCAGCACAGGTATACAACCCCCAGCAGTGAGGTATACAGCAGCCTCCCCAGTGGTAGTATACAGCAGCCTCCCCAGTGGTAGTATACAGCAGCAGCCCCAGTGGTAGTATACAGCAGCCCCAGAGGTATATGCAGCCCCAGAGGTATATGCAGCCCCAGAGGTGTATACAGCAGCCCCAATATACAGCAGCCCCAGTGGTATTGCAGCCCCAGTGGTATTGCAGCCCCTATATACAGCAGCCCCAGTGGTATTGCAGCCCCTATATACAGCAGCCCCAGTGGTATTGCAGCCCCAGTGGTGTATACAGCAGCCCCTATATACAGCAGCCCCAGTGGTATTGCAGCCCCAGTGGTACTGCAGCCCCTATATACTGCAGCCCCAGTGGTATTGCAGCCCCAGTGGTATTGCAGCCCCTATATACAGCAGCCCCAGTGGTATTGCAGCCCCAGTGGTATTGCAGCCCCTATATACAGCAGCCCCAGTGGTATTGCAGCCCCAGTAATGCAGGGCCCCTATATACAGCAGCCCCAGTGGTAGTATACAGGCAGCCCCAGTAATGCAGGGCCCCCCCCTCATGCTCCGGTCTCCTGTAAAGCAAATTATACTTATCAGTGCCCGCTGCCGTCCGCGCCCGCATCTGCCGACATCCCGATCCTCCGTCTTCATGCATCTTCTTCCTGTTTCCTGTGCGCGTCGCCGGTAATGACGTCATTGCCTGCGACGCGCACAGAAGCAGGAAGAAGATGAATGAAGATGGAGGATCGCATGTCGGCAGCGGCGGGCGCGGACGGCAGCGGGCACTGATAAGTATAACTTGCTTTACAGGTGACCGGAGCATGAGGGGGGGGGCCCTGCATTACTGGGGATGCGGGGCTGCTTTATACCGCTGTATACAGCAGCCCCCGCACTGACTCGCGTATAAGCCGAGGGGGGTACTTTTCAGCCCAATTTTTGGGCTGAAAAACTCGGCTTATACGCGAGTATATACGGTACATTTTCCATTCCAAATGTTGTCTATTGCAACTTACATACTCCTTCTTGGCTAAAAATACTCCTCAAAAATGCTAAGTGGAGTCTTTTTACTCTTCTGTAAAAAATGTCGTGCAAGCCCAGTTCACATGTAAAAGGATGCTTACTCTGATGGTTCAATATAATGTAGGAAAATTGATAGAGAAAATAATCAGCTCACCCAGCTCAGTTGCAGGGTCCATGCTCCAAGGAATAATAGAAGGTATAGAAAGACCAGCACTTCCAATCTGGAATTCCAATAAAAATGAATTTATTTCAGCATTTTAAAACCACAGATACTGGTAATAGGCACAGAGCTAACCACTGGCTTAAAACGTTTGTGCTGGTGGCATTGAATAAAGACCATATTGGTCAGAAACGCGTTGCCAGCACGCATGTTTTATCCCATTGAGTAGCTCTGTGCCTGTTACCTGTATCTGTGATTTTAAAATGCTGAAATAAGTTTGTTTTTCTTTGATTTCCAGATTGGAAGTACTGTTCTTTCTTTAGTTTCTAGGACAATTGATAGAGCTGTCTATATACAGTGCTGGAATACAAAAGAAGGAAGTGAAGGAGAATTCGACGACTGTACATTTCCTTACATTAAGAAGGTTAGCTGAGCATGAGAAAGCACAAAAAACATAGGAAGGTAAACACTGGTGTACTGTGTGGGGAGTGTTTCCCTAAGGTTCCTCCCTATCTTTACTCCTATTTCGGAGGAATTAGGCCTGGGGCGTACAGGAAGTTGGACTACATTCCTAGGAACATTTCAGTGAGGGAGTCCAATGGTCAGATGGATGGATAAGATGGGTAGATAAGAGTGCTGTGCGCTGGAGGGGGTCACGTCCCCCAATATATACTACATATACACTACAACAAAGAAAAAATATATAGGGCCTGCACACCTTAGTAATAATGCACAGTGAAGAAATCTGCTTTGTGGCATATACAGACATATGAAGTAGCACACTGCAATTAATGACTACATGAACTTCAGTATTGCCTTAAACATTAAAAACTAACACTATACTTAGTGAATTACATTAAGGATCTGTACCCCTAAACGCATGTAAACACATAAAACGTCCCTAGGCATATTAACACTATCCCTACACCTCTTTTACCCCCTAAATGCAGTAAGTGACATGATTAAAAAACTTTTTATAAGTACATGATAAGTGTTGATAATGATGACTATCTATTTATAGTACATCATCAAGACTTGCCCCCTCTGCTTCATATCACGCCTATTCAGGCGTGATCGTCAGCCTAGATTCAAATTGCCGCCTCCCTGCCGTGCCCTGTCTCGTCCGAGGTTGCAGTGTGGCTGGTGACGCGATCCGCGTCATTCCCGGCGCCTGGTGACGTATTTAGACCGGCGCCGCGCTGTTAGCTTCAAAATGCGCACTGCGCATGCCCAATGCGCATGCGCAGTGCGCATTTTGAAGCTAACAGCGCGGCGCCGGTCTAAATACGTCACCAGGCGCCGGGAATGACGCGGATCGCGTCACCAGCCACACTGCAGCCTCGGACGAGACAGGGCACGGCAGGGAGGCGGCAATTTGAATCTAGGCTGACGATCACGCCTGAATAGGCGTGATATGAAGCAGAGGGGCAGTCTTGATGAGTGACTATGAATAGATAGTCACTCATTATCAGCACTAATCAGGTACTTATAAAACGTTTTTATTCAATGTCACTTACTGCATTTAGGAGGTAAAAAGAGTGTAGGGATAGTGTTAATATGCTCTAGGGACAGGTTTTAATAGGTTTACAGGTGTTTTGGGGGTGACAGGATCCCTTTAAATCAATACAAAAGGAATAAAGGCCCAAGTATACAAGTGCATCTCAATAAATTAGAATATAATCAAAACTTTAATTTATTTCAGTACTTCAATACATAAAATTAAACTCATATATAGATTCATTACAAACAGAGCGATCTATTTCAAGTGTTTATTTCTATAAATGATGATGATTATAGCTTACAGCCAATGAAAACCCAAAATTCATTATCTGAGAAAATTTTAATAATTAACACAAAACACCTGCAAAGGCTTACTAAACAATTAACATGGTCCCTTATTCTGGTTCAGTATCCTACGCTATCATGGAGAAGACTGCTTACTTGATACCTGTCCAGAAGGAGGATACACACTCCACAAGGAGGGTAAGCCACACAAGGTCATTGCTAAAGAAGCTGGCTGTTCACAGAGAGCTGTATCCAAGCATGTTAATGGAAGGTTGAGTGGAAGGAAAAATGTGGTAGAAAAAGATTCACAAGCAACCGGGATAGCCACAGCCTTCAAAGGATTGTTAAGAAAAGGTTATTCAAAAAATTGGGGGAGATTCACAAGGAGTGGACTGCTGCTGGAGTCAGTGCTTTAAGAGCCACCACACACGGATGTATCCAGGACATGGGATACTACTGTCACATTCCTTGTATCAAGTCATGTATGATCAATAGACAACACAAGAAGCGTCTTACCTGGGCCAAGGAGAAAAAGAACTGGACCGTTGCTCAGTGGTCCAAGGTGTTGATTTCAGATGAAAGTAAATTTTGGGTTTCTTTTGGAAATCAAGGTCCCAGAGCCTGGGGGTAGAGTGGAGAGGAACATAATCCAAACGTCTTGAGGCCATGTCATCTGCTGGTGTAGGTCCACTGTATTTTATCAAGAACAAAGTCAGCATTGCCGTCTACTAGGAAATGTCAGAGCACTTTATGCTTCCATCTGCCGACAAGCTTTTTAGAGATGGAAATTTCATTCCATCAGGATGTGGCGCCTGTCCACAGTGTCAAAAGTACCAATATCTGGTTTATTAACCACAGTATCACTGTGCTTGATTGGCTAGCAAACTCCCCTAACCTAAACCTCACAGAGAATCCATGGGGTATTGTCAAGAGGAAGATGAGACACCAGACCCAACAATGTAGATAAGCTGAAGGCTGAAGCAACCTGGGCTTCCATAACACCTCAGCAGTGCCACAGGCTGATTGTCTCCATGCCACACCGCATTGATGCAGTAATTCGTGCAAAAGGTGCCCCGACCAGGTATTGAGTGCACTTTCTGTACATACTTTTCAGTAGGCCAACATTTATGAGTTAAAAATCATTATATCAGTTGGTGTTACATGATAGTCTAATTTTCTGAAATAATGACCTTTGGGTTATCATTGGCTGTAATTCATAATAATCAACATTAACAGAAATAAACTTGAAAAAGATCACACTGTTTGTAATGTCTGTATACAGTTAGGGCCAGAAATATTTGGACAGTGACACAAGTTTTGTTATTTTAGCTGTTTACAAAAACATGTTCAGAAATACAATTATATACCGTATATACTCGTGTATAAGCCGAGTTTTTCAGCACATAAAATGTGCTGAAAAGTCCCCCCTCGGCTTATACACGGGTATATACGGTAATAGCTTTACAGCGCCCCCCCCCCCCCCCGTGGTATCCCGCCCCCCCCCCATATATACAGCCCCCCCCGTGGTATCCCGCCCCCCCCGTATATACAGCCCCCCCCGTGGTATCCCGCCCCCCCCCCCCCCCGTATATACAGCCCCCCCGTGGTATCCCGCCCCCCCCGTATATACAGCCCCCCCGTGGTATCCAGGGCCCCCCTTGCTGCACCTGTAAAGGAAGATGTCGGTATACTTATCGCTGCTGCTGCTGCCGCCGCCTCCGCTCCGCTTCTCGGTCACCGCGCTGCTCCGGCCGGGTCTTCATGTTTCCTGTTCCTTCTCCGGCGCTCAGGAAATGACGTCATTGTTCGAGCGTCGGAAAAGGAACAGGAAACATGAAGACCCGGAGCATCGCGGTGACCGAGAAGCGGAGCGGCGGCAGCGATAAGTATACTGACATCTTCCCTTACAGGTGCAGCAAGGGGGGCCCTGGATACCACGGGGGGGCTGTATACAGCTGGGGCTGCTGTATACAGCTGGGGCCCCTGTATACTAATGGGGGGGGGGTCTGTATACCCCTGGGGCTGCTGCTGTATATACCCCCTGGGGCTGCTGCTGTATATACCCCCCCTGGGGCTGCTGCTGTATATACCCCCTGGGGCTGCTGCTGTATATACCCCCTGGGGCTGCTGCTGTATACTACCACTGGGGCTGCTGCTGTATATACCCCCTGGGGCTGCTGCTGTATACTACCACTGGGGCTGCTGCTGTATATACCCCTGGGGCTGCTGCTGTATATACCCCCTGGGGCTGCTGCTGTATACTACCACTGGGGCTGCTGCTGTATACTACTACTGGGGCTGCTGTATACTACTACTGGGGCTTCTGTATACTACCACTGGGGCTGCTGCTGTATATACCCCGTGGGGCTGCTGCTGTATATACCCCCTGGGGCTGCTGCTGTATACTACCACTGGGGCTGCTGCTGTATACTACTACTGGGGCTGCTGTATACTACTACTGGGGCTTCTGTATACTACTACTGGGGCTGCTGCTGTATATACCACTGAGTCTGCTGTATACTACTACTGGGGCTTCTGTATACTACCTCTGGGGCTTCTGTATACTACCACTGGGGCTGCTGTATATACCTCTGGGGCTGCTGTATACTACCACTGGGGCTGCTGTATATATCTCTGGGGCTGCTGTATACTACCACTGGGGCTGCTGCTGTATATACCACTGGGGAGGCTGCTGTATATACCTCTGGGGATGCTGTATACTACCACTGGGGCTGCTGTATATATCTCTGGGGCTGCTGTATACTACCACTGGGGCTGCTGTATATATCTCTGGGGCTGCTGTATACTACCACTGGGGCTGCTGCTGTATATACCACTGGGGAGGCTGCTGTAACACTGCTGGGGCCTGTATGTACCACTGGGGAGGCTGCTGTATACCACACTTCTGGGGGCTGTATACTACCACTGGGGAGGCCTGTATACCACTGCGGGGGCCTGTATACCACACTGCTGGGGGCTGTCTACCTGTGCTGGGGTCCACCCTCGGCTTATACACGAGTCAATAGGTTTTCCCAGATTTTGGGGGCAAAAGTAGGGGGGTCGGCTTATACACGGGTCGGCTTATACACGAGTATATACGTGTATAATATATAATATGGGCTGAAAGTGCACACTCCCAACTGCAATATGAGAGTTTCCACATCCAAATCGGAGAAAGGGTTTAGGAATCATAGTTCTGTAATGCATAGCCTCCTCTTTTTCAAGGGACCAAAAGTAATTGGACAATGGACTCTAAGGGCTGCAATTAACTCTGAAGGCGTCTCCCTCGTTAACCTGTAATCAATGAAGTAGTTAAAAGGTCAGGGGTGGATTCCAGGTGTGTGGTTTTGCATTTGGAAGCTGTTGCTGTGACCAGACAACATGCGGTCAAAGGAACTCTCAATTGAGGTGAAGCAGAACATCCTGAGGCTGAAAAAAAAGAAAAAATCCATCAGAGAGATAGCAGACATGCTTGGAGTAGCAAAATCAACAGTTGGGTACATTCTGAGAAAAAAGGAATTGACTGGTGAGCTTGGGAACTGTAAAAGGCCTGGGCGTCCACGGATGACAACAGTGGTGGATGATCGCCGCATACTTTATTTGGTGAAGAAGAACCCGTTCACAACATCAACTGAAGTCCAGAACACTCTCAGTGAAGTAGGTGTATCTGTCTCTAAGTCAACAGTAAAGAGAAGACTGCATGACAGTAAATACAAAGGGTTCACATCTAGATGCAAACTATTCATCAATTCCAAAAATAGACAGGCCAGAGTTAAATTTGCTGAAAAACACCTCAAGAAGCCAGCTCAGTTCTGGAAAAGTATTCTATGGACAGATGAGACAAAGATCAACCTGTACCAGAATGATGGGAAGAAAAAAGTTTGGAGAAGAAAGGGAACGGCACATGATCCAAGGCACACCACATCCTCTGTAAAACATGGTGGAGGCAATGTGATGGCATGGGCATGCATGGCTTTCAATGGCACTGGGTCACTTGTGTTTATTGATGACATAACAGCAGACAAGAGTAGCCGGATGAATTCTGAAGTGTACCGGGATATACTTTCAGCCCAGATTCAGCCAAATGCTGCAAAGTTGATTGGACGGCGCTTCATAGTACAGATGGACAATGACCCCAAGCATACAGCCAAAGCTACCCAGGAGTTCATGAGTGCAAAAAAGTGGAACATTCTGCAATGGCCAAGTCAGTCACCAGATCTTAACCCAATTGAGCATGCATTTCACTTGCTGAAATCCAGACTTAAGACGGAAAGACCCACAAACAAGCAAGACCTAAAGGCTGCGGCTGTAAAGGCCTGGCAAAGCATTAAGAAGGAGGAAACCCAGCGTTTGGTGATGTCCATGGGTTCCAGACTTAAGGCAGTGATTGCCTCCAAAGGATTCGCAACAAAATATTGAAAATAAAAATATTTTGTTTGGGTTATGTTTATTTGTCCAATTACTTTTGACCTCCTAAAATGTGGAGTGTTTGTAAAGAAATGTGTACAATTCCTACATTTTCTATCAGATATTTTTGTTCAACCCTTCAAATTAAACGTTACAATCTGCACTTGAATTCTGTTGTCGAGGTTTCATTTCAAATCCAATGTGGTGGCATGCAGAGCCCAACTCGCGAAAATTGTGTCACTGTCCAAATATTTCTGGCCCTAACTGTATATTATACTAGCTGTAGTACCCGGCTACGCCCGGGTTAATAAATAACTGATGTTAGCTATAACAAAATAGAATTTGAATATGTCATATTAATGACCTGTAAGAAAATAGAAGCTGAGCTGTGATTGATTGCTATAGGTAGCCTAATAAATCTCCAGCCAACAGTAAACCCTCCCCCTGGCCAGGCAGTATATGTTACCTCACACATACACATAATAGACAGCTCATGTGACTGACATCTGCCTTAATTCCCTATATGGCACATGTGTTGCACATTGGCTGTTTTTAATCAGATGTTTATGTTTGGAAATTAAAGATAGCACACGTATGAGGCGAGTTGTGTGAGGTGATTTGTGCACATCTGTGTCTGTCTGTGTGGTGTGTGTGTCCCTGGGGTGTGTGTATGTGTGTGTCCCTGTGGGGTGAGTTCATGTGTCCCTATGGAGTGTGTATGTCCCTGTGGGGGGGTCTGTGTGGTGTGTGTGTGTATCTGTGTTGTGTGTGTGTCCCTGTGGGGTGAGTGCATGTGTCCCTATAGGGTGTGTATGTGTGTGTGTCCCTGTGGGGGGGGTCTGTGTGGTGTGTGTCCCTGTGGGGTGAGTGCATGTGTCCCTATAGGGTGGCTATGTGTGTGTGTCCCTGCGGGGGGGTGTCTCTGTGGTGTGTGTGTCTGTGTATTTTTTTGTGTGTCCCTGTGGGGTGAGTGCATGTGTCGCTATAGGGTGTGTGTGTGTCCCCGTGGGTGTGTGGGTGTCTCTGTGTTGTGTGTGTCTCTTTGTGGTGTATGTTTGTTCGGGTGCGTGGTGAGTATTCAATATTGGGGCTGGACCTTAGCGACTATACACTTGCTGTTACTCTTTGTGTGCGTGTGGTGTGTATACATGTCCCCGTGCGTGGTGAATATCGTATGTTGGGGCCCCACCTTAGTGACTATATGCTGGTATGTGCTGTTAGTCTTTGGCGCTATCATTAAGCCCCTCTCATTCACAACTGTCAACTGGTAACTGTCACTTTTTCCCCATTATGTAGATAGGGGCAAAATTGTTTGGTGAACTGGAATGCGCAGGGTTAAACTTTTGCCTCACAACATAGCCTATGACGCTCTCGGGGTCCAGACGTGTGACTGTGCAACATTTTGTGGCTGTAGTTGCGACGGTGTAGATGCCAATTCCGGATATACACACATACATACACACATACATACACACATTCAGCTTTATATATTAGACTAGTAAAAAGGCCCGATGCAATTGCATCGTGAGCGCGGTGAAATGAATTGTGTGTATACAGGCGGGTCAGTGGGTATCAGAGTATACAGGTGGGTCAGTGGGTAGTAGAGCATCGAGGCGGCTCTGTGGGTAGCAGAGTATGGAGGCGGCTCTGTGGCTAGCAGAGTATCGAGGCGGCTCTGTGGGTAGCAGAGTATCGAGGCGGCTCTGTGGGTAGCAGAGTATAGAGGCGGCTCTGTGGGTAGCAGAGTATACAGGCGGCTGTGTGGGTAGCAGAGTATAGTGGCGGCTCTGTGGCTAGCAGAGTATCGAGGCGGCTCTGTGGGTAGCAGAGTATCGATGCGGCTCTGTGGGTAGCAGAGTATCGAGGCGGCTCTGTGGTGGAGGGGTGAGGAGAGATGCGGCTCTGTGGTGGAGGGGTGAGGAGAGATGCGGGTCTGTGGTGGAGGGGTGAGGAGAGATGCGGGTCTGTGGTGGAGGGGTGAGGAGAGATGCGGCTCTGTGGTGGAGGGGTGAGGAGAGATGCGGCTCTGTGGTGGAGGGGTGAGGAGAGATGCGGGTCAGTGTTGGAGGGGTGAGGAGAGATGCGGTTCAGTGGTGGAGGGGTGAGGAGAGATGGGTGTCTGTGGTGGAGGGGTGAGGAGAGATGCGGCTCAGTGGTGGAGGGGTGATGAGAGATGCGGCTCAGTGGTGGAGGGGTGAGGAGAGATGGGTGTCTGTGGTGGAGGGGTGAGGAGAGAAGCGGGTCAGTGGTGGAGGGGTAAGGAGAGAAGCGGCTCAGTGGTGTAGGGTTGAGGAGAGATGCGGCTCAGTGGTGGAGGGGTGAGGAGAGAAGCACACAGTATATACATACATGAGACATTGTATAGACAGACAGTATGCAGAGATTACACATATTATACACACAGTATAGACACAGTATACACGCATTACAGAGAGTATAGAGACATGAGACAGAGTGTAGAGACAGGAGACAGAGTGTAGAGACAGGAGACAGAATGTAGAGACAGGAGACAGAGTGTAGAGACAGGACACAGAGTGTAGAGACAGGACACAGAGTATACAGAGAGATGACAGGGACAGAGTATACAGAGAGATGACAGGGAGAGAGTATACAGAGACATGACAGGGAGAGAGTATACAGAGACATGAGAGGGACAGAGTATACAGAGAGATGACAGGGACAGAGTATACAGAGACATGACAGGGACAGCGTATACAGAGAGATGACAGGGACAGAGTATACAGAGACATGACAGGGACAGCGTATACAGAGAGATGACAGGGACAGAGTATACAGAGAGATGACAGGGACAGAGTATACAGAGAGATGACAGGGACAGAGTATACAGAGACATGACAGGGACAGCGTATACAGAGACATGACAGTTTATGCTCACCTCTCCCCCAGCCCTCGCCGTCTGCCGCCGTATTCCTGCAGTGTCCCGGTGGATCCCGCAGGCTGCAGGTGTCTGCACAGGTCTGCTACTGCAGTTCAGGACCTGTGGTGATGTCAGAGTCACGTGACACCAGGTTAGCATGGAGTAAGTTGGTGTCACGTGACTGTGACATCACCACAGGTCCTGAACTGCAGTAGCAGACCTGTGCAGACACCGGCAGCCTGCGGGAGCCACCGGGACACTGCAGGAATACGGCGGGAGACGACCGGGGCTCGGGGAGAGGTGAGCATATGGTTTTTTTTTTGTAAACAGTAGTGCGGCTGCGGCTCGCGATGACGCTGCGCGTCATTGCTCGCAGTCACGCAAAGGAGCTTGGGATTCGGCTACAACGCCCGAATTCCCAACTCCCGATTATATAAGTAGAAGTAGATGTGTTTCACTGTACAATATTGAATTACTGAAATAAATTATCTTTTTGATGATATTCTAATTTATTGAGATGCACTTGTATATTTGTATATATTTTCATTATTTAGTACATATTGGGGATGAGAACGGCACCATCCAAGGCTCAGCACCCTTTTTTACCCATCTTTCCCACCCTAGGTATTAATGTCGAGCTATGCCTGTTTCACGTTTCACTCCTTATTCAGATTAAGCTGATTTTGGCACATGGAGAAGTAGGACATTAATACTTGGGGACCATCCATATTATTAGAAGATACAGTTTGACGTTGTTGGATGTCTTTTGCAGTCTTTGATCACAAATGCTGAAGTGCCCTATGCTTTTACTGTCTATAGAAATTTTGAAGTTCATGTATTCACTTATCACACAGGGCATATATGTGTCTTTATATTAGCCACATGGCAGATTTGTGCTCCTGTATATATTCAACACAAGAGGTTCGGCTCCTATATTTTTCTTTTTTTTATTGGAGAAGGAATACATCTTTTAATAGGTCTATGAGAAAATCTAATGTTGTTTATGAGAAAAGAGAGGGGGGGGACAAGAGGCGCAATAGTGCCCTTATCACTCGACACTAAAACAATGCAGGTGAGAAAAAGGTTCCACTCACCTAGTCCAGTTGTGTCACCCACAACTGGTTGGAAGGCCTGATAGAATAGGTGTCCTGATGGCTGCTGCTGGACTTCCACCGGTCTCCACTCGGGTAGACGAAAATAGAAGTTCTGGGAAAGGAAGGTGTGTCACAGTCCGCGCTGCCAGGGATGGATGAATAAAAAGGATTGATTTGAACACCGACTACTAGCGTTATTCACGAGCGGATTCCCTGGCAGCGCGGACTGTGACACACCTTCCTTTCCCAGAACTTCAATGTTGTTTATGAGTTGATATCAGTAACCGTATTTTCACACTGCATTAATTAATCCTTTTTTAACACTACCTGGAGCTCTACAATACTTCATGCCACCTAGGACAGATGTATGGTCTGTGAAGGCCCCCTTCACAGGTCAGTGTTTCTGGTACGTGTAGCATCCGTATTGTTCATGGATACCATACTATCACATTATAAACTATGGGATGCTCATATGTCTGTGTTTTCACACAGACTGTTGTCAGTTTTGGGGAGTGTTTATTTTAATATATTTTTTTTTAATAACTGAGCTAATAATGGGGGTGTCTAATAGACATCTCTCCATTACTAACAACAGGGCTTGATTCCAGCTGTTTTTTGGACACTACATAGCTGACATTAATCCAAAAAACCATTACCCCAATTGCTATCGCGCCAGGACACCAAGAAGAGCTGAGGTGAAGCGCCAGATTTGGAGAATCTTGTGATTCGCCACTTCTGCGCCTCTGTTGGCTGGTATTTTTAGGTTGGAAGAGCCCAATAAACATGAACCTTCCCAAGCCTGATAATAACAGTCCCAACTGTCTGCTTTACCTTCTCTGGTTGTCGAAAATAGAGGGGTCGCCACGTTGTTTTCTTCAGTTAATTATTGTTTGGGTTCATATATAGCTGTGCTGACTGACTGTCTACCTATTTATCAATCTATCATCTTTGCACATCTATACCACATAAAATCATAAATTTATTGAAGGAATGTTATTCCTGTACAACATGTTACATGCATGGATCACGGATGACACACATACACACAGATGATCAAAATGCACCTTTTCATGCGCATGTGTGAAAATGGCTTAAAACAGATACTAGTAGTGGTTTTCAGCTTTTCTGTTGCCATAACAAAATATCCCATACTATCATACTGATGTGACTGCTAGTCACTTGATGCAGATGTGTCTTGTTGATGCCTTCCAGTTGGAAGAAGAAGCAAATAATGGCTTCATACTGGCAGAGTGGCTTTTCAACCAATGTTGTTACAGTACTCGTTTCACTGTGGATAATAACACAATATTACCAGCTTCCACCATCATCTTCATATGGTCTTTTACTTTTGTACTTGGGTTGATGAATATGTTGGTCCAATGCACGTTCATCTCTGGAACACAGAACCCGTCTCCTTGAGTGTTATGATGGCTGGACATTCCCATCTTATTTGTACTTGCGTATAATTGTTTGTACAGATGAACAAGGCACCTTAAGGTATATGGAAATTGCACCCAAGGATGAACTAGACTTGTGCAAGTCCACAATTCTCTTCCTGATATCTTGGCTAATTTTTTTAGACTTTCCCATAATGCTACAGAAAAAAGCAGTGTCTTTCAGGTGTGCATTAAATTACATGCACACGTGTGTTGCCAAAAAACTTCAGAAGCTTCCAAACACATGACATCATATGGGCGTGGGCTGTCCCAATTTATTTAGAGGCATAGTAATCTACCGGCATGTAAAAGAAAAGTCTATCTATCCTATCTATCTATCTTATCTATCTATCTATCTAGATATATATCTAAGGGCCACGTCACACAGACAGATATCTGTGCAGATATTGTTCGCAGTTCTCTGGTTGCAGTAAAATCATGGACATATTGTTCATTTGTATATGGCCGCAAAATGGACCAATATCTGCACAATTATCTGTTTGTGTGACGTGGCACTAATATATAAAGCTGAGTGTGTGTGTGTGTGTGTGTGTGTGTGTGTATATCCGGGATTGGCATCTACACCGTCGTAACTACAGCCACAAAATTTTGTACAGTCACACATCTGGACCCCGAGAGCGTCATAGGCTATGTTGTGAGGCGAAATTTTAACCCTGGCGCGTTCCAGTTCACCAAACAATTTTGCCCCTATCTACATAATGGGGAAAAAGTGAATGGAAAAGTGTTGGAGGAAAATCGACAGCTGTCAGCTATAGAGACAAAATTTTGCACAGTCACACGTCTGGACCCCGGGAGCGTCATAGGCTATGCTGTGAGGTGAAATTTTAACCCCGCGCATTCCAATTCACCAAACAATTTTGCCCCTATCTACATAATGGGGAAAAAGTGACAGTTACCAGTTGACAGTTGTGAATGAGAGGGGCTTAAAGGGAACCAACCACCCCCAATGACCCCCCCGGACTATTAATATTGGTCCCTACACACAGCACATATATGTGCTGCAATGATTTTTGCTAAAAAAACCCATTTTTAAAACTTGAGATAATGCTTTTTAAAGTTTAAAACGAAGGGACGGATGGGCGGCACTTAGCTGTTTGAAAAGCCGGGTTGCATCTGTCAGTCATCTCCCCCGTGTCCCCTCGCAGCAGTAACGTCCAGCCCTTTGCAGCGTCACAGCCCTGTGCACGGGCTCGCATGCCCGTGCACACGTCATCATCTACAGCCGGGTTGGGAGCGCGCGCTCTGACTTCCACAGCCGAGCGCAGGAAGTCAGAGCGCGCGCTCGCTTCCCGGCTGTAGATGATGACGTGTGCACGGGCATGCGAGCCCGTGCACAGGGCTGTGACGCTGCAAAGGGCTGGACGTTACTGCTGCGAGGGGACACGGGGGGATGACTGACAGATGCAACCCGGCTTTTCAAACAGCTAAGTGCCGCCCATCCGTCCCTTCGTTTTAAACTTTAAAAAGCATTATCTCAAGTTTTAAAAACGGGTTTTTTTAGCAAAAATCATTGCAGCACATATATGTGCTGTGTGTAGGGACCAATATTAATAGTCCGGGGGGGTCATTGGGGGTGGTTGGTTCCCTTTAATAATAGCACCAAAGACTAACAGCATATACCAGCATATAGTCGCTAAGGTGGGGCCCCATCATGAGATATTCACCACGCACGGGGACATGTATACACACCACACAGACTACCCCCCCCCCCCCCACAGGGACACACACATACACACCCCAGGGACACACACACCACACAGACCTCCCCCACAGGGACACACACACATAGCCACCCTATAGGGACACATGCACTCACCCCACAGGGACACACACACACCCACACACCACGAAGAGACACACACACACACCACACAGACCCCCACAGGGACACACACACATACACACCCTATAGGGACACATGCACTCACCCCACAGGGACACACACACCACAAAGAGACACACACAACAGAGACACACACCACACAGACCCCCCCACAGGGACACACACATACACACCCTATAGGGGCACATGCACTCACCCCACAGGGACACACACACCACGAAGAGACACACACAACAGAGACACACACCACACAGATCCCCCCCCCACAAGGACACACACATACACACCCCAGGGACACACACACCACACAGACAGACACAGATGTGCACAAATCACCTCACACAACTCGCCTCATACGTGTGATATCTTTTTTTTCCAAACATAAACATCTGATTAAAAACAGCCAATGTGCAACACATGTGCCATATAGGGAATTAAGGCAGATGTCAGTCACATGAGCTGTCTCTTATGTGTATGTGTGAGGTAACATATACTGCCCGGCCAGGGGGAGGGTTTACTGTTGGCTGGAGATTTATTAGGCTGCCTATAGCAACCAATCACAGCTCAGCTTCTATTTTACCCATTTTGCATTGTGACATGGGGCTGGAAAAAGCATTGTTCATAACCATTCCTCCTGGATAGTTGGTAAAAGTTGCTCTTAGACGATGCTTAGCTATCTTTATTCATGGCAGTAAGGGAGTCTGTCAATAGGATCTAAGCCAGGGGTGGGCAATAAATTTTGCCATGGGGCCGCATGATAAATTGGGATGGTTTTAGCGTGCCGGACTAATATAATTAAAGGGAACCTGTCAAGTTGATTTAGGCTCCCAAGCTCTGCCTACCTGTCCCTGCAGCTTCTAATCACCTCCCTAATCATCCCTGTGTGCCCTAACTGTGTGTTATTTTGTGTCTGACTTTGACACTTACATTTTCCATCCAGGCGACAGTGTGTGGAGACGGTCTGGGCGGTCTCTTGGCCTCCGTCTCCTCTCCTGGCTGTAGGTAGCACCCCTTGCTGGGCATGAGAAGGGATCCCCCAGCGCGCTACCGACTGCGGGTACGTGTCTTCGGCAGCACACAGCCATCACATTTAACGCTGCCTCCTGTTTTCCGGCTCCTGAGTTTCACTTGTCCCGTCTCTATGAATGATACGTCGACGTCACTGGCGACTCTGGAGTGCATCATTCACAGAGGCGGGACAAGTGAAACTCAGGAGCCAGAAATGACGCTGACGCTGCCTGCGTCATTCAAACAGGAGGCAGCGTTAAATGTGATGGCTGCGCAGTGCGCGCTGCCGGAGATACGGCAGATGTGGTGAACTACCGGAGCGGACCCCGACCTCCGCGGGTCGGTCACAGACAGCGGGCGGGCCGGATGCGGGCCGCCCCTTGCCCAGGTCTGATCTGAGCCATCTATATGAGTCTGCAGGTCACAGAAGGTTGAAATAAAAGTTTACATGTTTGGCATCAATGAAATCATAGCAACAAAGGGAATCATATTATCAGGTCAGTTTTATCACACAGTAAACATTGTAAATTGAAAAAAAAAAAAAAAAAAACAATCATGAAATTGCCCCTTTTTTTTTTTTTTTTTTTTCTTTATTTTACAATTTCAGATCCTTGTTTGAATGGAGTGGAGGTCGAGTATGCTCACTTCTGCTCCATTCTTTTTCTATGGGACTGCCGGAGATAATCAGGGGTTCTCGTGCCATGCACAGTATGAGGTGTGAAGTCAGGTGTTTTATCTTCTTAGCTATAATTATTAGGTACCTAATTATAGGGCCACTTGAGAGTTTTTAATAACATCATTGACTGCAATATATTTTTCTAATTAGTAACTTCTACAGTTCCTATGTTGATTTGTTCCTTTCAACAGTTCTTGGTGTTTACTTAACATTATCTTTAGGGCCTTAATTGCCAGGTATTTCATGTAATGGTTTGTAGAAGAAGGTTTTGTAAACCAGCTTAAAAAGGGATGGAAGTCATGATCCAACTCCAATTGTTGCATCACTTTGGCACTGAACAAAGAACCTATTATCTCCAATATAAACAACTCAATATTTCATTTTGGCAATTTACTTTGAGGAATTAGTAGTATAGTCATGTACATTTGATGTTATTTTTTTTTTATTGGACGTGCTTGACACAAACGCTTTTCTAAATATAATAATTTAGCTATTTGTTAATAATAAAAAAAATTTAAGCTACAGACTGAAGCCCATGGTAACATGGGATGTTTTCTTGATTATATTAAGATTTGCAAACAACCACATATTTTATGCTGGCCACACACATTATATACCTTGTTGGTTGAAGTAATTGGCTTGATCATTTTTCAGGCGGCTTACGTTTGGAAGTCTCTCACTATTGTATAGTTAACCAAATAAAACAAACAAAGAAACCACTAAACATGACACAAAAATCACCAAAAAAGCAAACACATGCTTCAGGAACAGTAGCTCTGGTGTTCTCCTGAGACTGTGGAGATCCGTGTGTCTTAAACTGTGCCTTCCCCCTCCCACCAGTCCTGTAATGAGAACACAGACAGGCCTAGATGGGTTGAAACAGGTCGGTCACAGTTTATTAACCCCTTCAGGACCCAGCCTATTTTGACCCTAAAGACCTTGGCATTTTTTGCAATTCTGACCAGTGTCCCTTTATGAGGTTATATCTCTGGAACGCTTCAACCGATCCTAGCGATTCTGAGATTGTTTTTTCGTGACACATTGGGCTTCATGCTAGTATTAAATTTAAGTCGATAATTTTTGTGTTTATTTGTGAAAAAATCAAAAATATGGCAAAAATTTTGAAAATTTCACAATTTTCACATTTTTTATTTTTTTTTTCTGATAAACCAGAGAGATATGTGACAGAAAAAAGTTATTAAATAATATTTTCCACATGTCTACTTCACATCAGCACAATTTTGGAAAAAAAAATTTTTTTTGGTAGGACGTTATAAGGGTTCAAAGTTCATGAGTAATTTTTCATTTTTCAACCAAAATTTACAAATACATTTTTTTTAGTGACCACATCACATTTGAAGTCCTTTTGAGGGGTGTACATGACAGAAAACACCCAAAAGTGACACCATTCCAAAAACTGTACCCCTCAAGCTACTCAAAACTATATTCAAGAAGATGATTAACCCTTCAGGTGCTTCACAGGACCTAAGGCAAAGTGGAAACAAAAAATGGATATTTTAATTTTTTTCTCAAAAATGTTCTTTTAGCCTCAATTCTTTCATTTTCACATGGGCAACGGGATAAATTGGATCTTAAAATGTGTTGTGCAAATTCTCCCGAGTACATCGATACCTCATATATGGTCATAAACCACTGTTTGGGCGCACGGCAGGGCTCAGAAGGGAAGGAGCGCAATTTGAATTTTTGAGCTAATTTTACATCCAAAAAGTGAAATGGCGCTCCTTCCCTTCTGAGCCCTGCTGTGTGCCCAAACAGTGGTTTATGACCACATATAAGGTATCGGTGTACTCAGGAGAAATTGCCCAACAAATTTTAGGATGAATTTTATGCTGTTGCCATGTGAAAACGAAAAAAGTTAGGCTAAAAAAAAATTTTTGTGAAAAAAAAAGTACTATTTCATTTTGACAGATCAATTTGTAAAGCACCTGGGGGTTCAATATGCTCACTACCCATCTAGATATGTTCCCTGGGGGTCTAGTTTCCAAAATGGGGTCACTTGTGGGGGAGCTCCAATGTGGAGACGCACAGGGGCTCTCCAAACACGACATGGTGTCCGCTAACAATTTGAATGCAAAATGAGCTCAAATTGTTAGCGGACACCATGTTGCGTTTGGTGAGCCCCTGTGTGCCTAAATATTGGAGCTCCCCCACAAGTGACCCCATTTTGGAAACTAGACCCCCCAGGGAACGTATCTAGATGCATAGTGAGTACTTTGAACCCCCAGGTGCTTCACAAATTCATCCATAAAAATGAAAAAGTACTTGTTTTCTGCAAAAACAATTTTTTTCCATTAATTTGTGAAGCACCTGGGGGGTCAATATGCTCACTATCCATCTAGATAAGTTCCCTGGGGGGTCTAGTTTCCAAAATGGGGTCACTTGTGGGGGAGCTCCAATGTTTAGGCACACAGGGGCTCTCCAAAAGCGACATGGTGTCCGCTAACAATTTGAATAAAAATCAGCTCAAATTGTTAGCTGTCACCATGTTGCGTTTGGTGAGCCCCTGTGTGCCTAAACATTGGGGCTCCGCAACAAGTGACCCCATTTTGGAAACTAGACCCCCCAGGGAACGTATCTAGATGCATAGTGAGCACTTTGAACCCCCAGGTGCTTTACAAATTCATCCATAAAAATGAAAAAGCACTTTTTTTTCCACAAAAATTTCTTTTTTCATTATTACGGACCAATTTGTGAAGCACCTGGGGGTTCAAAGTGCTCACTATGCAGCTAGATATGTTCCCTGGGGGTTTAGTTTCCAAAATGGGGTCACTTGTGGGGGAGCTCCAATGTTTAGGCACACAGGGGCTCTCCATATGCGACATGGTGTCCGCTAACAATTGGAATTGTTAGCTGACACCATGTCACGTTTGGTGAGCCCCTGTGTGCCTAAACATTGGGGCTCCCCCACAAGTGACCCCATTTTGTAAACTAGACCCTCCAAGGAATGTATCTAGATGCATAGTGTGCACTTTGAACCTCCAGGTGCTTCACAAATTGATCTGTAAAAATGAAAAAATAATTTTTTTGTGGAAAAAAAGTACTTTTTTATTTTTATGGATCAATTTGTGAAGCACTTGGGGGTTCAAAGTGCTCACTATGCATCTAGGTACGTTCCTTGGGGGTCTAGTTTCCAAAATGGGGTCACTTGTGGGGGAGCTCCAATGTGTAGGCACACAGGGGCTCTCCATACGCAACCTGGTGTTTGCCAACAATTGGAATTGTTAGCGGACACCAGGTCGCGTATGGAGAGCCCCTGTGTGCCTAAACATTGGAGCTCCCCCACAAGTGACCCCATTTTGGAAACTAGACCCCCCAGGGAACATATCTAGATGCACAGTGAGCACTTTGAACCACCATGTGCTTCACAAATTGAGACGTATAAATGAATAAAGAAACTTTTTGTGAAAAAACATACTAGTCTAGTAGTTGCAATTCGCAGCATAGGGGACCCATGGGGCTCTGTCATATTTTTGGTCCAGCCAGGTACAACTTGGCAGCTACGGACTGCCACCAGCCCCCAGCTGCTTCGTCATACCTGGCTGGAACCAAAAATACAACGAAGCCTATTTTTTTTTTATTTCTAGAATTATTTCTAGAAAAAAAATGACATAGGGCTCCGCCATATTTTTGGTCCAGCCAGGTACAACTTGGCAGCTACGGACTGCCACCAGGCCCCAGCTGCTTCGTCATACCTGGCTGGAACCAAAAATACAACGAAGCCTATTTTTTTTTTATTTCTAGAATTATTTCTAGAAAAAAATGACATAGGGCTCCGCCATATTTTTGGTCCAGCCAGGTACAACTTGGCAGCTATGGACTGCCACCAGGCCCCAGCTGCCTCGTCATACCTGGCTGGAACCAAAAATACAGCGAAGCCTATTTTTTTTTTTATTTCTAGAAATATTTTTAGAAAAAAAATGACATAGGGCTCCGCCATATTTTTGGTCCAGCCAGGTACAACTTGGCAGCTACGGACTGCCACCAGCCCCCAGCTGCCTCGTCATACCTGGCTGGAACCAAAAATACAGCGAAGCCTATTTTTTTTTTATTTCTAGAAATATTTCTAGAAAAAAAATGACATAGGGCTCCGCCATATTTTTGGTCCAGCCAGGTACAACTTGGCAGCTACGGACTGCCACCAGCCCCCAGCTGCCTCGTCATACCTGGCTGGAACCAAAAATACAGCGAAGCCTATTTTTTTTTTATTTCTAGAAATATTTCTAGAAAAAAAATGACATAGGGCTCCGCCATATTTTTGGTCCAGCCAGGTACAACTTGGCAGCTACGGACTGCCACCCACCCCCAGCTGCCTCGTCATACCTGGCTGGAACCAAAAATACAGCGAAGCCTATTTTTTTTTTATTTCTAGAAATATTTCTAGAAAAAAAAAATTACGTGGGGCTCCGCCATATTTTTGGTCCAGCCAGGTACAACTAGGCAGCTGGGGGCTGGAATCCTCAGCATAGAGAGGCCCAAGCGTTCTGGGCCCCCCATGCTGCGAATTGCAGCCCGCAGCCGCCCCAGAAAATGGCGCATTCATTGAAGCGCCATTTTCTGGCGCTGTACCCACGCTCTTCCAGTTGCCCTGGTGCCGGTGGCTAACTGGGTAATAAAGGGGTTAATGCCAGCTTTTTATTGGCAGCTGGCACTAAGCCCGAGATTCATAATATAGGGCCAATGTTAGACCCGCCATTAGGAATCTCTAGTACAGTAAATAGTCAATAAATACACACAGAGAAAAATCTTTTTATTTGAAAAAAAAACAGACACAATTCGGACTCCATCTTTATTATAAAAAGATCCGACGTAGTCCACAACGAAGGTCCCACGACGCTCGATCGCTCCGACGTAGTCCATAACGAAGGTCCCACGACGTTTGTCTCCGACGTAGTCCACAACGAAGGTCCCACGACGCTCGATCACCTTTGCTTTCAGATCGCTACTCTGGAGCCCGATCCGCCAGCATGGTGATCGAGCTGCAGAAAGTGATCTGACACCCCGGGCGCAGTGACCCATTATGTGCATCACTGCGCCTGGGCTGCCAGATCACTTTCCGCAGCTCGATCCCCATGCATGGGGATCGAGCTGCGGAAAGCGATCTGGCAGCACAGGCGCATTGACCCACTATGTGCATCACTGCGTCCGGGCTGTCAGATTGCTTTCTGCAGCTCGATGCCCATGCAGGGAGATCGGGCTGCAGAGCAGCGATCTAAGAGCCTGGGCGCAGTGACCCACTATGTACATCACTGCGCCTGGGCTGCCAGATCGCTTTCCGCAGCTCGATCCCCATGCATGGGGATCGAGCTGCGGAAAGCGATCTGGCAGCACAGGCGCATTGACCCACTATGTGCATCACTGCGTCGGGCTGTCAGATTGCTTTCTGCAGTTCGATGCCCATGCAGGGAGATCGGGCTGCAGAGCAGCGATCTAAGAGCCTGGGCGCAGTGACCCACTATGTGCATCACTGCGCCTGTGCTGCCAGATCGCTTTCCGCAGCTCGATCCCCATGCATGGGGATCGAGCTGCGGAAAGCGATCTGGCAGCACAGGCGCATTGACCCACTATGTGCATCACTGCGTCCGGGCTGTCAGATTGCTTTCTGCAGCTCGATGCCCATGCAGGGAGATCGGGCTGCAGAGCAGCAATCTAAGAGCCTGGGCGCAGTGACCCACTATGTGCATCACTGCGCCCGGGCTGTTAGATAGCTTTCTGCAGCTCGATCCCCATGCATGGGGATCGAGCTGCGGAAAGCGATCTGGCAGCCCAGGCGCAGTGATGCACATAGTGGGTCACTGCGCCCGGGGTGTCAGATCACTTTCTGCAGCTAGATCCTCAGAATCCAGCTGTAGGAAGTGATCTGACAGATCCAGTACAGTGATCCACAGTGATCACATAATGGTCACTGTGGATCACTGTGCTGGATCTGTCAGATCACTTCCTACAGCTGGATCCTCAGGATCCAGCTGTAGAAAGTGATCTGACAGATCCAGTACAGTGATCCACAGTGATCACATAATGGTCACTGTGGATCACTGTGCTGGATCTGTCAGATCACTTCCTACAGCTGGATCCTCAGGATCCAGCTGTAGAAAGTGATCTGACAGATCCAGTACAGTGATCCACAGTGATCACATAATGGTCACTGTGGATCACTGTGCTGGATCTGTCAGATCACTTCCTACAGCTGGATCCTCAGGATCCAGCTGTAGAAAGTGATCTGACAGATCCAGTACAGTGATCCACAGTGATCACATAATGGTCACTGTGGATCACTGTGCTGGATCTGTCAGATCACTTCCTACAGCTGGATCCTCAGGATCTAGCTGTAGAAGTCATCTGACAGCTCCAGCACAGAGCTGTCAGATGCGAGCGGCCGGAGAGAAGAGGAGGAGCGGGACGCAGCCGTGCAGCAGGATGGAGCGCGATCGCCGGAGGGGTGAGTGTGAGAAGCGATCGCCGCTCCGGTGGTCGGGGGGGGCAGGCAGGGGGAAGAGGGGGGGTGACAGGGGATGGGGGGCACTCACAGGAAGCGGGGGCAGGCAGGAGCAGGCGGGCGGCAGGAAGAGGAAGCCCGCGGTAGGGACAGGAAGCGGGCGCAGGGACAGGAAGCGGGGGGGGTGTAAGAAAGATGAAGAGGGGGCAGGATAGAGAGGTGGGGGACAGGGGGGCACTTAGAGGATGCCAGGGTAGCAGATCGGAGGGTAGGGAGAGCAGGGGCAGGCAGGGAAGCATGACAGGCGCGGTGATTTTCACTTTCACTTTTGAGCGCCAATCACCGCGCCTGTAGCCGGGGGGTGGGGGTGGGGGCAAATCGACCCCCCATGGGGTGTTGTACAACACCCCATGTACCTGCAGGCCGAATGACAGGTCAGTGAGACCCTCACTCGGCCTGCAGGAGCCCGATCAATCCATGGCCCACCCCCTGGGCCAAGGGTCGGGAACGAACTTGTTTCCATGGCCCAAACGGTGGGCCAAGGGTCGTGAAGGGTTAATTTTCGTGAGCAGAGAAAGGCACTTACATATCATAACGGGCTCATTGACGAAGGTCCTGTCTGCGAGGGACAGGCGAGATGGCCAATGAGCGGTTACAAACCTTTGCCCTTCTCCACATTTTCTGCTGTGAGTTAATATTGTTAGCAAAGGTAGTAATTCCTTTACAATATGATTTCTATGACAATATAAAACAATTTTGAATATATGAGGGAGGGAGGGTGGGACAGATGCTTCCAGAGTCCGCCGGGGGAAAAAGAGAATATTACTGAGCTGGGCCCTGAATTTATCCCCTGTAGGTGTGGCCTGACACCCCTTCCCCTTAGATCCTATTGGCTACTTGGCAGCCAAATTCATGCAATCACCTGGGGAATGGTGGAAGGGGGGGAATTGGTCACTGAATCGTATTCTACTTTAGCTGTAATGAGATGGGCTCCCCAGTCAGAGGCAGGTTCCTTAGTCAGTACCGTGCCTGCCAATACCTGGATGCCATCTGGCTGATAGCAGTTAGACAACAGGCTTTCTAAAAGCTGCAGGGTTCGCTCTCACAAGCGAATAAATCGAATGAGTGCAATCTGATGAAAAAAAGATGGATTGCACTCGAACGTATGTTATTAATTGTGGTAGTGCAGATGTGTTTTCTTCCCTCAATTCAGCATTATAAGAAAAATCACAGCATGCTGCAATTTGATTCCAAAGTCAGTACAGTGCAAGGAAAAGATCATATATCATACGGACCATCAATAAAATATCCAATTTATATGGATACATTACAGTTCTGTAAGATGAGGAAACTGTAAATGATCCTGTAAAATATTAACAGCTGCTGAGTAAAAAAAAAACAGATTGCATACTGACGGCACACAGATGATGTGAGAAAAAAATATTGCACCACTTTTCTGGATGAGAATGGGACTGATTTCTTTTATACGCTCGTGTGACCAGCCACTGCGTCCCTTAATTGACAGCTGGTTGGTTGCGCAGGTTGATTGGATTTGGTTTAAAATGGTCAGATAATGTCTAATCCAAATTAGATACCATAAGATGAAATATAAAGGTCAATCAAAAATATTCTATTTTTGATAAAATTAAAGGGGTTGTGTCACCAAGTGTTTTTGTAAATTACACCCATTGAAAATTATGCCCCGTTCAAAAGCTATATACCTTTGAAGTGTAGTATGGCGCCCCCTGCTGTTAGGATAACTGCCCGCTTTGTCCAACCTGTAAAACCTCCCTTCAGGTCGCGCCTGTGTTTTTTCCTATGTTTGACGTGTGTGGAAAGATCCCTCCGCACCTTCAGCCAGTCGGCCAGATCTCATGTTGACAGCTGTCATGTGTTAGGAGCATCTGATGTGCTGTATAGAGACGCTCCAGCACAACGAGAGCCGAGCTTCTTCTCACCCACCACCTCCCACACCGCATCCTCTATGAGGGCAGGTGAAGCAGTGGAGCTCACAGCATCTGTCACTGCTGGACAAAGTAGGTGAGATGTGTTTGTAATGTGAAAAGTGAGAGGGACTGACACAGCAGTTCTCACTAGTCACATGACAAACTCCTCACTGCTATTGTACTCCAGCGACTGCATGCATCACTGATTAACCTGCCAGCACAAAGAAGAAGCTGTGCACTGTCCGTAATATGAGCTGTGGAAGGTGTTATCTGCACTGGTGATGTGCTGGGAGCATGGCCGGCCAAGAGGTGGGAGAAAAAATAGTTCTTCCTTCTGCGTCCTGTCTCCTCTGGAGGGGCGCCTGCACACGCAGCCAGAGAGGAAGGAAAACTGCTGTCCTAGAGCCACATGAGGATTTCATAGGTCACTATGAAGTGGTATATGGAAGTCTGTGTGTACAGGGATGGAATTCAAATTTTTAACAACAGGTTCTATGTTTGGGGTAGGGAAACCACGCCCATTTTAAAGCCACACCCATTTTAATACAAAAAAACACCCATTTTAAGCCAACCCATTTCTCAAACATATACGAATAATGGTGCAATAGGACGGTTGTTAAAAATCGAAGCGATATTGGAACCAAGGGTGAAGTTAACCTTTTGTGCTGCCTGAGGCAGGCTGCAAAACGGCGCCACCCCTCCCCCCCCCCCAGTAAATTTTTTAAATCTTTACAAATAAATCTGGTGCATTCAGATTTATATCCATCCTGTAATAAGGAGTACAACAGTGGACATTTTAATTTAAAGAAATATAAAAAGTTGTCTAAACACAAGGATGTCAGCACCATCATGCGCATATACAAGAACCACACAGAAGAATCCAGAACAAGCATCATTAATGATAATGGCAAACTTGGTACAAGCTACAGACACACAATGATGGTGGCAAAGCGGTGGTTCTTAGGCAGACACAGTCCTGCATCCTTATAGCACAGGAGGCAGCACTGATTGCCAACCTATTATCTATGGCACATGCCTACAAAAGTCTGGGCGGCTCTAATGTGGCAGTTGCCTGGCACTGACTAGTCAGACCTGTCACCATGCCACACATCACATACAATGACCGCAGTCTGAGCATCAACAAGCTTGCCACTTCACTAAGCTGGTAAAATGAGGTGTCTCTCCAACAGACCACGCCTCCTTCTCCCAAAACATTTAGCTAATCACAAGCACCGTACAGGGGGCTGCCCTGAGCTAATAGCATGGGCCTTCCAATTGGGTTGTGCAAAGGATATGGGAGCAGGAAGGGAGAAGAGCGGCACTGACCAACCGCCACTCGGGAGAAACATGGCTGGATGCCTGTATGTACTGAGGGGCGGCATTCGACGTGGTGTGTAAGTTATGGCATTCAGTCCTGCAGCACCAGGGGTGCACATAGAAATAATGGGACCCCATAGCAGAAGTTCTAATTAAGCTCCACCCCATAAAAATATTTGGCTGGGTCACATAGATACATACATATCTCACAACTTTGCTGCCCTTACAAAGTAATTCTTCTCCTATTGAAGCCCTTAGATTCCTCTTTCATTGCCTTCATCCTCTTTCATTGCCTTTCATTACATACAGTATTATGCCAACAGAAGTTTCCCACAAACACTGTATGATCCCCCACATTGAATTCCTCCAAACGTGCATTATGATGACCCTACTGTACTCCCCTCAACTACCACAGTATGATCTCCAACTGTGACCCCCACACAGCCCTCCATACAATATAATGGACCTACAGTATAATGGCCCCTAAACCTCTTTACACTGTATAATGGCCCCAACACAGCCCTCAAATAGCCCTGCATAAAGTATAGAGGCTCCCTCATACCCTTCCACAGAGCCCTCCATATATTATAGTGGCTTCTATAAAGTAAAATTGCTCCATATAGTCCTCCATATGTTATAAATACATCATCCATAGTTCTTCATATATTATAATAAACTGCCATAACCCTCCATATATTATAATGCACCCCCATAGTCCTCCATATAGTATATTGCACCTCCATAGTCCTCCTATGTTATATTGCTGATTACATAGTTTCCCAATAGTGTACTCACTGATTAAGAAAAAAAAAGTAAATACTCACATCTCTTCTGCTCCGGTCTCCTCAGCATCTGCTCTGCCCGTCTCAGTACAGCGGCGCTCAGTGATGACATCATTGTACCCCACCGTGCTGAGCTGCAGATGGCAGACAGCAGCGGCCGGGACTCAGGAGAAGAATGCTGCCGGCAGAGGCAGCCAGGACTATAGGAGCGGGAGCAGCATCTGCGTATGGCTACCACTTGTACACACACCTTGTACGCATGCAGCTCCGCTCTGTATTCGTCATACACACGCGGCTCCTCCGTACACCTCGTACACACACGGCTCCTCTCTGTACACCTCATGCACACATGGCTCCTCTCTGTACACCTCGTACAAACTCTGCTCCGCTCCATACAACTCGTACACACTCAGCTCCTCTCCATACACCTTGTACACACTCGGCTCCGCTCCGTACACCTCGTACACACTCGACTTCGCTCTGTACACCTGACAGATCGCAGCTCTTGATCTTCCCGATTCCGGGAGCCTGCTGCTTTTTTAACAACTGGCTCCAGCGAACCAGGGGTAACCAGGTGCATCCCAGCCCTGTGTGTGTATATACATACATGTCAGTGTGTGTGCGTGTATACATGCCAGCGTGTGTGTGTGTGTGTGTATATATATATATATATATATATATATATATATATTTATATTTGTCAGTGTGTGTGTACATATACATGTCAATGTGTTTGTATGTGTGTGTGCGTAGGCCAGTGTGTGTATATATATATCCGTATATGTGTGTATGATGTCCCCGCCGCGTCACGTGACCCGCTGTGTGTGTGTATATGTGGATCCGCTGTGCCACTTGGCTCACAGTGTTGTGTTTGTGTATACGTGTGTGTTTCCCCACTGGGTCACGTGACCCGCCGCATGTGCATATATGTGTGTATGTGTGTGATGTGACCTGTTGCGTCACATGTCCTGCCACGTATGTGTGTATATGTGTGTTTATATTGTGAGGCATGCCGGCGCTATGGCACATGGCCGACCTGACTCACGTGGGCCCTGAGCAGTACACACAGGGTTAAGTGGTAGTTAGCTCTGTAGTAACAGCTAAAGGGGTTGATGAGACCAATAAGCGGCCTCTGAAAGAGCAGTGTGTGCTAATGGCTGAGAGTTCCCAGGTGTAGGTAGGTGTGGCAGGCGAGGTAATAGCTACCCAGAGCTGTGAGATTGGGAGATTCAGTCTGTGTGAGAGAGAGCAGAACAGAGCCTCTGAGG
The DNA here is from genome assembly GCA_033576535.1 of Allobates femoralis. NCBI lineage: Eukaryota > Metazoa > Chordata > Amphibia > Anura > Aromobatidae > Allobates > Allobates femoralis. Next base: position 199,265,231 of record JARQOC010000001.1, read on the forward strand.
GAGGGGAGTCCATGTCCTGTGGAGATGAGTGGAGCCATGAGGCCAGAAGACAGAGGGTTTTTGCAACACCTGTAGTTGGGAAGACTGGCTGACCCTGGAGGGGCTGATGATGGCGTGTTTGGTGCAGCCACTTGCCTGAAGGTCTGAATCTGTGATGGCAGACTTGGAAGCCGCTGGCAACCTGGAGAAACGTGCTGAGGAGTCGTTGGGGATGCCTGGCTTGCCGTGGAGCTCAGGTAGCTAAACCCGGGTCTGGGCCTGGTTTTGATCGGTATCCTATACCAATGCCGGTGTGTGTCCCAGAATGTGTGCGGGGACAGTATAGAGCAGCAGGAGTTCTGTGTAATGGCGAATGTATAACATTTTTCGCCACATGTGAGCTGATCAGATCAGCGAACAAGTGCAGCTCACAGGCATGGGTGGATTGGAGATCTGTCCATGCCGCATTAACATATTAGATTGTGCGGTCAAACTTTAACAGAGCGATATAACGTGCCACCAGAGATTGCGAAATTCCCCGCACCCATCGGTGCCCCCATGACGGGATTGTGGGCCAGCAGTGAGTTGTCATGACATCGAGGGGTCAGGTGACCCCTGTCAGTGTCATGACTCACTTCCTTTGAACACTGGGAACTGGCATTCACAGGAGATGGTTGTTTGTGCTGTGCAGAGCCATGTAGGTTTCAAGTCCCTTAAGGAGACTAGTAAAAACAGTAAAAAGTGGGGAAAAAAAGTTCAAATCACCCCATTTTGTCTCAATCTGAGCAGTAAACTGTGTAATGGAAAAAGAAGTCTAAGTGACAAAATTAAGTTATTTTGATTGCTGCAATATTGCAATAACAGGCTATCAAAGCATCGCATCTATCCAAAAATATGATATAATTATAAATGCTGGCTTAGGACACAAAAAATAAGCTGTACACAGCCACAGATCCCGAAAAGTTAGAATTTTATACGTCTCAGAAGATGCTGACAAAACCGCATTATTTTTTTAAACAAATTCTGATTTTATTCCACCACTTAAAGAGGACCTGTCACCCCCCCCCATACATGCTGATCTAATTGCAGCACTGAATGCAGCATGTCTGCTGCATTCAGGCAAGAGGTCCCCCATCCCTTGAGCCCCCCTGTATCCCGAGTTAATTGAATTAAAAAACTTACAATGTGGAGCTAAAGAGGTGGGGTTTAGTGGCTGGAGCCACTTCTCTCCTGCGCCTGCTGCATGAGAAGATGGACGCAGGCGGAGAGCGAGGGCTTGTTTTTGGAATGCTGGCCGCCTGCCCGCCTCCTGTGGTGATGTCACAACCTTTTCCCGCCCTGCTCCGTGGATAACATGGAGCAGGGCGGGTAAATGAGCTGACGTTACCACAGGAGGTGGGCTGCCCCGCCTCCTGCCGTGATGTCACCGCTTATCCCCGCCCTGTTCCATGTTATCCATGGAGCAGGGTGGGGAAAGGTGATGACATCACCACAGGAGGCGGGGTAGGCGGCCAGCACTCCAAAGATAATCCCTCGCTCTGCGCCTGCGTCCATCTTCTCATGCAGCAGGCGCAGGAGAGGGAGACAGTGAGTGACTGGAGGGAGGCAGCGGAGGGAGGATAATACATACAGGGGGCGTGAAATTGCCCTGTGAAGAGAAGTGTCTCCAGCCACTAAACCCCACCTCTTTGGCTCCACATTCTAAGTTTTTAATTCAATTAACCTGGGGTACTGTGGGGCTCAAGGGATGGGGGACCCCTTGCCTAAATGCAGCAGACATGCTGCATTCAGTGCTGCAATTAGATCAGCATGTATGGGGGGAGGGTGACAGGTCCTCTTTAAATAATAAAAACAAACTATCCATTTTTGGTATCTATGAACTCGTACCGACCAGGAGAATTATACTGCTATGTCTGTTTTACCATATAGATAAGATGGTAAATATAAAAAAAAAAACGCTTTGGAATTGCACTTTTTTTTGCAGTGTCACCACACTTGGAAATCATTTCCCTTTTTTCAGTACACTATATGGTAAAATGAATATTATCATTCAAAAGTGCAACTTGTCACACAAAAAACAAGCCCTCATATGGCTACAATGGTGGAAGAATTAAAAAAGTTATTGCTCTTGGATGAAAGGGAGGAAAGAACGAAAATGGAAAATCTCCCAGGTGAAGGGGTTACAGGGATCCTGTCACCCCCAAAACGCCCCCTAAGCTACTAAAACATGTCCCTACAGCATATTAACACTATTCCCACACTCCTTTTTGCTCAGAAATGCATGAATTAAAAATGTAGAAAAACGTTATTTAACTTACTCATTATCCATGTTAATGAGTGGTGGCTATATGCGTTAGTCACCCAGGCGAGCACTCTGCCTCATCATATCACGCCTTAATAGGCGTGATCTTGAATACAGATTCTAATCAGCGCCTCCCCGCTCTCCTCTGTGCTGGCGGGGCGGCAATGCGGCTGTAATGACGCGTATCCCATCATTTCTGGCATCGGGTGACGTGTGTACACCCGCGCCACTCTGTTATGCCTCCAGCACGCATGCGCAATGCGGTGCTTGAAGCTAACAGAGCGGCGCGGGTGTACACATGTCATCCGATGCCGGAAATGACGCGATACGCGTCATTACTGCCGCATTGCGGCCCCACCAACACAGAGGAGAGCGGGGAGGCGCTGATTAGAATCTGTATTCAAGATCACACCTATTAAGGCGTGATATTATGAGGCAGAGAGCTCGCCTGGGTGACTAACGCATATAGCCACCACTCATTAACATGGCTATGAGTAAGTTCAATAACCTTTTTCTACATTTTTACTTCATGCATTTCTGAGCAAAAAGGAGTGTGGGAATAGTGTTAATATGCTGTAGGACATGTTTTAATAGCTTATGAGGCGTTTTGGGGGTGACAGGATCACTTTAAATTAAGAATATCTATACCGTTTTGGCCAGTAGATAGAAAAATATATTGCAATCTGAGAGTCCTCAGTGGTTGATACTTTTTAATGGCTAACTGAAGCAAGCTTTTGGGACACTATGCCCCCTTCGTCAGGCTGATAATGACACATACATATATAATATACTTACACAGGATGAGAAGGTGCAGTAAATATGACGGGTGATGTAAAGCAGAGTCAGGCTGGGGGGGTAAGTAGCTGGGAAAGTGAAACCAAAATTCTAAGGTAAGAGGACGAAATGTCAAAAAGTTCATAGTCCTCTAACTTGAGTCTGTTGCAAAATGTGATATCTAAATGGCCTTTCATTTTATATAAAAACGCATGAATCTGGTATCCCCAAATGCCCTCTCATTTTACATAAAAACCTGGGAATCCACGTGAAACATTTAGTCCTCTTTTGAATGTGTCAAAGTCGTTATCAATTTGTATTCCCAAATTCTTTTCTCTCTCTGAGATTTGAAGTTGCTTTTTAAAATGAGCAGATTCATATCAGTTTCACTGTGGTCAGGGCTGGAAAAATGTTTTGCTACCGGTAGAGCCATAAGCTTTTCTTTTATTGAGTGTCGATGAAAATTCATTCTTGTTCTGAATTTTTGCGCGGTCTCCCCTACGTACATGGCACCTGTTGGACATTGGCACATATAATTAAGTACATTACATTGCTTGTGGTGCAGCTGAAGTTACCTGGGATCTTGTAGTCCTGATCTGTCCCAGGATTCTTTATCTTGTTGGTTGTCATCATAAATGGACAGGTTTTGCACCTGTTCTGGTTGCAGGGAAAGGTTCCTGTTGTTGCTAAAGCAAGGTTGTCTAAAGCACAAGGGTGGGGGATCCGGAAATATTGATTATTGATTTTAGTCTCTGTACAGTATATATATATATGTATATATATATATATATATATTATTGCGGACGTGAAAGTAAAGGGGGGAGCAGAGCAGTTTTAGTGTACTGAGCATGCTCACTACACTAAATTCGGGTCCAGGAAACGATCCAATGTTTTCCCGGACCAGTGTTCCATAGGCCCCCATGTTATTTGCTGCGGATCGTGTTGGATCTGATTCGTTCCACTGTGCCCAAAATTCAGAGCAGTCTACGATTTTGGGTACAGCAAAAAATTGGACAGAATCAGATACTACACAAACCGGATGCCTTTAAGGGCAAATCCGATCAGATCCGTTGGCCATAGGGATACATGTTGGCCAAATCGGATCCCTGGCTGTCCATTCTACAACGCACAGCCACAGATCCCCAAAAACCGCTGTGTGAAAGCAGCCTAAGGTGAATATGAATTTCTGACAGCCAGAAAACTGTTGATTGTCTGTTCACTGAATGTGTTCAGAATTACTTATGTTCACACACATAGTTTTTCATTATTTGGCCTGGAAACATTTCTGCATATTAATCCAACAGTAACCTGTACATTTTATACAACTTTACCCCATTGTGTATTTGATTGTGCAATCTTTTTGGTAAAGGTGTAATAACGTCAACCGCTGTATGAGATCTAAGTAAAGACGTGTCAGCTGGTGGATTGTACAAATACAATAATTATCCAGGGTGGTGTACTGGTTTATCCACTGTCTGTGGTCATCTCACGTGTTCTTCAGGACTGCAGCACCAGGCCTGGCATATGGAGGGTTTATCTGATCAAAGCTGCTTATAGCACTAGACTTATGCTTAGTCTAAAGCTTTTCCTGGGAATATACTGTTCTGCATTTGATTGATGAAGGAAAATGTACATTTAGATAATTATACAGTTCTGCAGTGCTGTGTGACTGAGCAGTGCCATTTATTTTTATTAGTCTATGGATTCCAGGTACTCAGCTTAGCAATAATTACCTGCTATATTATTATATGCAAAAACAATTCTATATATCTGGACAATACATAAAACACAGACCAAAAAAATGTATATATCTTCAGTATCATTTACACAGTATCGCTGTAAATTGCTTTTTTTCATGCTGCAAGGAAATGCCATCTTTACATCAATACAGCAATGTGTTTCTGAAATCAGAATGACCTTGCATAAATGTAATGGTGGTGTTTCATCTGAAAACAACTAGGAATCCATAAATTAGAAGTAAGTGAGCTTCCACTGTCAAAATAGATTGAGCTTCCACACTTGATCCACAGCAACAAGTCTAATCCAAAAATGCACAGCACATCCGGATTACAAATGCTTTATTTATTCTATATCAAAAACATACATCCCTCAAAAAATCACGTCATACTGACGCTTTTTTGGTGCACAGCTAAGTGATGCATCGTTAGAGTCAGGGTCTCTTTTCTTACATGATGCTGCTTTCAGATTAGGTAGTAACAATTTGCTGATTTTTTTAATTGAATAAAATACAACTTATATTGAATCTTTTCCCACAAACCTTTATATCAATCTGCTTAGCTCCTTCTGCTCTATGACATGCCAATATCTGATTGTACTGCTTTCCCAAGCTGACAGGTGTCCTTTAAAAAAAGGCAACATTGAATGTCATATCTGACTGGTTCAGTTTTAGACAATAAAATATTTTTCCAATAGATACATTGATAGCATATAACTAAGATATGATTTCAGGGTCTATGAGGGTCCCAACTACTGTGACTTAAATTAGAAAAGAACTGCGGTACTCAATCCTGTCTGTGTGCACAGTGCCAAGCACTAGACATTGTAATAGACAAAACAGCAGCACTCTGGTAAGGTATAATAGTAAAAGAACAATATTTCACCTAAGAAAAATAGGTAAAAAATGAGACACTTAACCTTATAAATATGCATATCAATAAACTGCCCAGTAGCCACATGTCTTTTACACAAGAACCCAGTATAAGGGCCACGTCACACACACAGATAATTGTGCAGATATTTTTCACAGATCTCTGGTTGCAGTGAAATCATGGACACATTGTTACATTTGTACACAGCCACAAAATGGAACAATGTGTCCATGATTTCACTGCCACCAGAGATCTGCGAACAATATCTGCACAATTATCTGTGTGTGTGACGTGGCCCTAAGAGACATGCTTCGACGTGGCTTCTGGGCAGTTTATTGATCTGCATGTTTATACAGATAAGTGTCTCATTTTTTCACCTTTTTTCTTAGCTGAAATATTGCTCTTTTCCTATTATGTCCCAACTACTGTGACATCTGCTGATTAAATGGAGAGATTTCACCATGGTTGGCCCAGTAAAGTGTGAGTTGAGCTAAAAACAGACAAGGGCTTAACAGACAGCATGGCATAGCCTACCGTATAACATTACAGTGTAACCAATCTTTTTGAAAAATGCCCGGTTAGAATTTGCCATTTTATTTTATTATTGGGGATTCCCTATTGAAAGGTTGTCTAAAACAGTATGTGGATTTTCTGCTAATAAGAATAATTTGTTTTTGCAGGATTGGATATTATAGGGAATACTCTGTAGTACGGTAGTAATAACAATTTGCATGGTGAACATTTAAAAAAAGAAAAAGTCCTTTTGGCAAAAATTCTAAAAATAGTTTTTTTATTAGTTTTTTTTCCCGAGTACAAGTCGGTGTTTCCAAATCTACTGCATCTGTTTGCATGTTGTTCCTTTTTTAAGTAGTCTGAAAAAAAGTAAACAATTTATAATGGACCAAATAAATAGAGGCCACAAAAAAATCAATAAAAGCCTAACATGCATACAATTGCTTCCAATACTTTGTAGTACGCACATTACACACGTCAAAAGTACAGGTCAAACAGTTGTCTTACAAATGTCCAATGTTCTGAGCGTTCACAGAGGTGTGAAGATGTGAGCGAATATTCACTATATAGAATAACTTGCATTACTGCGGTATTAGGGTTTTGTTTGCACTGTAGTTAGTTTATTGCTTTCGATGAGTATTGACGACTTAACAGCTGTCACAGACAAAGTTCTTGGCAAAGCGATTCTTTGAAAAGGATCTGTGTTAGCTGCAGTGAAGGCTCAGAGATTTTGTTCGACGAGAGTTGGGAGGTGATAGTATGTAGATCATTGGAGGTCCAATCGAAAAACTGTTTTCTCCTCTGCGGCTTTTAGGTTGATGGGAATGAGGTCTCCTAGAGGTGATCTTTGGGGGTCCCAGCTATCAAAGCACACCGATTTAGCATTTACCACCCATCCAATAGATAGCTAATCAATGCTTTTAGATTGAATTTAAGAAAGTCACATGGCCTCTATTTATGTTAAAAACTTTAGGGTGGAACATACTCTTAAGGCCCAGTCACACATAACGACGCACCAGGGATACCGATAACGATGTGCAGAGATCACTGGTGCGTCGTTTTTCACATCACTGGTAAGATGTCAAACGGGTATCTCACCAGCGATGTGAAAAACGACGCACCAGCGATCTAGAATTATACTGAGGTCGTTGGGAATTATCACTCCGTAGCGTAGCATTGAGATAGTTGGTCATTGTCCCTGTCAAACACAACGATGTAGCGCTCCCAGAGGGAGCGCAACAACGTAGAAATGACCCAGATCAGTGTGTAACGATCAATGATCTCACAGCAGGGGCAAGATCGTTGGTGCGTGTCACACAGAACGACATCGTTAACAGGATCGCTGTTGCGTCACGAAATCTGTGACGCAACAGCGATCTCGTTAGCGATCTCTCTATGTGTGACAGGGCCTTTAATGTGCATGTAGCTCCTGAATTTATGATAAGAACATCTATTCAATAGTGAGTGGATGACCAGGTAGGGGCAGCGAACTCTTCCCAATGTTGATGTAGCTATTGTTCAGCTCTCATTGTGGACCATCAGAAGCTGTTCCCAGCTTAAAATTGAATCTACAGGTGCATCGCAATAAATTAGAATATCATCAAAAAAATAACTTATTTCAGTAATTCAGTACTTAAAGTCAAATACATATATTATGCATAGTCCTTACAAACAGAGTGATCTATTTTAAGTGTTTTTTTCTGTTAATGTTTATGATTATGGCTTACATCAATGAAAACCCCAAATTCGTATCTTAGAAAATTTGTATGATTAACACAAAACACCTGCAAAGGCTTACTAAGCATTTAAAATGGTCCCTTAGTCTGGTTCAGTAGGCTACACAATCATGGGGAAGACTGGTGACTTGACAGATGCCCAGAAAGCAGTCAATGACACACTCCACAAGGAGGGTAAGCCACAAAAGGTCATTGGAAATCAAGGACCCAGATCCAAGCTGCTTGAGGTCTAGTGTGAAGTTTCCACAATCAGTGATGGTTGGGGGAGCCATGTCGTCTGCTGGTGTAGGTCCACTGTTTTATCAAGACCAAAGTGAGTTCAGCTGTCTACCAGGAAATTTTAGAGCACTTTCCCTCTGCCGACGAACTTTTTGGAGATTTCATTTTCCAGCAGGACGTGGCATCTGTCCACACTGCCAAAAGTACCAATACCAATGTGGTTTAATAACCACAATACCACTCTGCTTGATTGGCCGCCAAACTCGCTTGACCTAAACCCCATAGAGAATATAGGGTATTATCAAGAGGAAGATGAAACACACCAGACCCATCAATGCAGACGAGCTGCAAGCTGATATCACAGCAACCTGGTGTTCCATATCACCTCTATGCCACGCTGCATTGATGCAGTAATTCATGCAAAGGTGCCCTGACCAGGTATTGAGTGTATTTACTGTACATACTTTTCAGTAGACCAACATTTATGAGTTGAAGATCATTATTTCAATTGGTCTTACATAATAATCTAATTTTCTGACTTTTGGGCTTTCAATGGCTGTAAGCCATAATCATCATTAACAGAAATAAACACTTGAAATAGATCCCTCTGTAATGACTCTATATAATACAGTATATGTGTTTCACTTTATGTATTGAATTACTGAAAAAAATTATTGTTTTAATGATATTCAAATTCATTAGGATGCACCTGTGTTGTCAGGTTGTGACCTATTTTGTAAATCTAATTTTTATGTAGCTGTGTTATATTGGCATTTTTGTAATTTTCCATTTCAGTAGGTTATATATTCACTTTAGGCTGGGGTCACACACACAGATATCTGGGCAGATATTGTTCACAGATCTCTGGTTGCAGTGAAATCATGGACACATGGTTCCATTTTGTGGCTGTGTACAAATGGAGCAATCTGTCCATGATTTGCCCAGATATCTGTGTGTGTGACCCCAGCCTTATGGACATAATGAATAAGAAAGTTAACCTAGAATATCAATGTGTATATTCTAGTGCTGTAGCTCAGACTAGTGAAACCACTGCCTCCTTAGAAGTGGCCAACATTCAAGATGGCGTCATGTCAGTAGGATAAATGGTTTATAAATATTTATAGATATTATTATAAATTAATAACATTCTTGCACAGTGGCTCAACAACTGTGCCGCGGGCCCAGGTGCAGGATTCAATCCGGGGCCCCATAGGTGTGGCGCGGGCCCGGTCTCACCCGCGACCGCTGCGACTGCGGTAGTTCCGCCACTGTTCTTGCATCATTCTCCTTTGCTTTGGACATCCTCTGTGATGTTGCATAGCTGACAGTAAAGCTAGATGTTCAATCTCTTCAGTAAATTTATCTCCTGCAGGCTTCTGAGCCTTTAGATTACTAGAGGTGTCATTTGTGAAACAAAGTCTTTTAGCACTTGGGGTCATTCCATGTCAAGTGATACAAATCTAAATTTCTATTTTATCTGACGTCTTTGGATTTTTTTTTTTTGAAGTGCTGCTTTACTAAATTAAACATTAAAGGTTTTGCATTTTTATCTTGATTCATTTTTTATAGATTTTTTTAAGTTTTGAAAAAATTTAAGGGCCTCAATTTAACACCTTGGTTCATGACTCGTTACATGGCCACATTTCACACCTCCACAAGAAGGTCTCTAGATTTCTAAAAGACCACTTCCACCTCATCTTTATTAATAACAAAAACCTTAATTTAATTTCCTTGGCTCATCTCTAGTTAGCATCACCTCATGTCCTGCTGTAATATCTATGTAAATGTTGTCTCATTAATTCATTTGGAAATGCTTCTAATGTTTGTGTTAGTAGTCTCCTGTACAGACTGTGCAGATCTGCTGTCCACAATATGGCTCCATGTGTTGTCCTGTCAATTGATGTCATTCAGTTAAGGCACTCGTGCTGAAATCATCATGGAACTAAGGTTCTTGCTATTAAAGAAAATAGGAACTGAGGAGCAGGGTGCTGGTGGCGGCACTTGTGTCATTGCCACACTTGTGCTAAAATCACCACAGCAAGTAAGATAATTGATGATAGTAACAGAACAGCACACACGGTACCTTTATAGCACAGCGTGCAGTCTCTGCTCAGATTAACAATCTCAGCCTGGTCCTGCCGCTGCGTCAGAAACGAGGAAGTGGACAGTCTCCCATCCAGCTCAAATGCGCAGAGAGGAGGCAGGGCTAGAGCATTGTACAGTAGCACAGCGTGCAGTCCCCTAGGCCCTGCCTCTTTCTTCTATAAGAAAGTGACAAAGCATTTTCAAGTTTCCCTCCCTTCTGTTCGAAATGTAATGTAAGAAAGGTCAGTTAACAGGAACAATGGAGGTCATAATGTCTGGAAGACCAAACAAAATTTCAGTGAGAGCTGCTTGTAGGATTGCTAGATAGGCAAATCAGAACCCCCGCTTACCTGCAAAAAACCTTTAGGTAGATTTAGCAGACTCTGGAGTTGTGGTACATTGTTCTACTGTTGAGAGACACCTGCACAAATATTGCCTTCGTGGAAGAGACATCAGACATAAATGACTCCGGCATCCTCTCACCATAAAATTCAGAGTCAGAAGTATGCATAATAAGATCTAAACAAGCCTGATACACTTTGGAAACAAGTCCTGTAGACAGATGAGGTTAAAATAGAAAGCTTTGGCCACAATGAACAAAGGTATATGCGGAAAAATAGGGGCACAGTTTCATCTCACCAATCAAGGGAGTAGATCACTCATGATTTGGGGTTGTGTGGCAGCCAATGGCACGGGAACTGTTCCCATGTAGAGCGAAGAATGGATTTAATTAAATTTAAATCTGTAAAAAAAAAAAAAAAAAGCTGAAGTTGAAAAGAGGATGGCTTCTATAGATGTCTAATGATCCTAAACACGCAACGAATTCCACAATAGACTACCTCAAAAGGTGCAAGTAATATGCTTTACAATGGCCCTTACAGCCCCCTGATCTGAACATCATTGAAAATCTGTGGCTAGATCTCAAAAGAGCAGTGCATGGAAGACAAGCCAGGAATCTCACAGAACTTGAAGACTTTTACAAAGAAGAATGGATGAAAATACCTCAATCAAGAATGAAAAGTCTCTTTGTTGGCTACAAATAGTGTTTACGGGCCATGATACTTGCAAAAGGAGTTGCTAATAGGTGCTAGCCATGCAGGGGGCCTAAATGTTTGCATCAGCCTATTTTCCTTTTTGTAATTTTTCAAATGTAAAAGATGAAGTGTGAAGAAATGGTGTCATCTTTTACTTTATGCCTTTAAGGCTATGTGCTCATGGTCCGGAGGAGCTGCGTGTTGGACGCAGCTCATCCGGACCTGAGTGAAGTTGCGGATGCCCGCAGGGAGAGCGCAGCCACCCTGTACTCACCATGTGCAGCGGGTGCAGGGCAGCTTCTCCCTGCAGTCATCCAATGGCAGCCGCTTCCGACTCAGCAGCATGAAATGAACATGCTGCAGAGGAGCAGACTGACGGCAAACCGCACTGCAGCTGTCAGATCGCTGCTGTCGGGTTGAGCATAGTGAGGATGGGATTTCTTGAAAACCCATCCACTATGCTTATACTGTACTACGCAGCGTTTTGGATGCAGTGGCAAGACGCCGCATCAAAAACGTTGCGTATACTGATCGTGTGCACGCACCCTTAGAGATCAGTAATTTTGACCAGGGGTGCCCAATCTCTTGTATGTGATGAGCATTGTGGACAATATGACACCTGCTGCTCATGTATATTTTAAAACAATAAAAATTGTGGTTCTTTTTTTGTGGATTGAATAGTTTATAAGAGGTATTTATTGTGGAGCGGAATATTGAATAGTTATTAAATATTAATTAAAGGGTTCTTCACACTTGTCATGAGTACTTTGTAGAGTGGGGTTTGCAAAGCGCTACTCATGTGCCAATCAGTAAGTGTAGCCTTTGTTAAAGGGAACCTGTCCCTAAAAATTAGCCACCAGCCTCTTAAGACCTGTCCCTGCACCATCCTTATACATTTCTAGCCATCCCTTTGTGCTAAAAATGTGTATTTAGAAAGTTCATAAAAGTGACTTTATTATTTTCAGCAATGTGGCTTCTCAGATTTTGAGAAGTCACAAAAGGTGTTGCCTGATGCTTCTCCCCGCCACCTAATTATTCATACCCCGATGAGCGTGCTAATCAGCAGAGAGCTGCCGCGTCACATTACATGGGCGGTATAGCCGCTATGATGCTAAACGCGTCATATCCGGCTATACTGACCTCAGTACACCCATTTGGGTGTACTGTGGACCTCGCGACGTGCATTACGCATGCGCGAGGTGTGTTCACGGCAGCTTATCTGTGATGAGCTGCCGTGAACACACCTCGCGCATGTGCAATGCACGTCGCGAGGTCCACAGTACACCCAAATGGTCAGTATAGCCGGATATGACGCGTTTAGCGTCATAGCAGCTATACCGCCTATGTAATGTGACCTGGCGGCTGCAGGCGGCGGGGAGAAGCACTAGGCAACGCCTTTTGTGACTTCTCAAAATCTGAGAAGAAACATTGCTGAAGGCAATAAAGTCAGTTTTATGAACTTTCTAAATACAATTTTTAGCACAAAGGGATGGTTAGAAATGTATAAGGATGGTGCAGGGACAGGTCTTAAGAGGCTGGTGACTAATTTTTAGGGGTCAGGACTTTTACTCTTGAATTGAGAGTGAAATATCAGTCTGGCAGGAGAAAGAAGCAAATTTCTGTGATAAGATGTCACAAAGTTGCTTATTTCTGTATGTACAATTTTTTTATTAAATGAAAATTTTAAAAATCTGATAGCGTTTAATGCTGAGCAGTGGATAGTAAGTTAGACTACGGGAGACATCACTTTCAGCTTCATAGTCTACTTCTCTACTTTATCGGCTTTTCCTTAGCTGGTCCCATATATAGTAACATGGCATCAGTGTGTGTATATTGATTCAACCAGAGCTGGGGTGGGTGAGGTACTCGGACACCGGGGCTACTGTGTGGGGAGTCACGGATGGTCGGGACCCCGGTGCCGTGCCCTGGCGATCAATTGTACCAGATGTTGATGGTAGACGGTGGGGGTAAAAGGGGTTATTTACAGGGGAACGTGACGCCACCTGTAGAGTCCGGTAAGATGTTACCGGCGCTGCCAGCCGGCCACTGAGGTGATGGAGGGGGCAGCAGTGTGTGGTACAGCTCCCCACAGGTGGAGCTTTACCTCAGGGCAGCTATGGTGGTGAGACGGTGAGGGAGGACAGTGATGGAAATGTGGTGCAGTTCTTACCCCTCTGCTGTTGATGTTGATGATGTTGAGCTGCGGCAGGAAGAATAACAGAAACCATTTCCAGTTTAACTTTGCTTTACTCGGTACCGGCTGATGGCATAACAAGACACGGTACAGTTTGGTTTAGGGTGTTGTTACCAACTCAGGATTTCTCTTAAGGAGTCTTTAGATGTTCTCTCTCTGTCTTTCAGGGTTTCTACTTTCTCTAGATCTTTCAGTCTTTCCCACCTTTGAAGAGCTCACCCGCCGGTCCTGCAGTCTGTATCTAGTAGGTTTAGCTAGACTTATACCGGTCCAAATGGGAACAGCAGGATTGCACAAGTTTCCCACCTGACACCGGGTTTCAGTCTTCCCTCACTAGTGTAGGACCGTCTTTTGGGCTTGAGGGGTGAGGCGCTTTTGTGGGGCTGTCAGCAACCCAGTTCTGTTGGGCCTGCAGCTCGTCGGCTTTGCAGTCAGGGTTGAACTCCTGGCTGCCTCGGTAGTCCGTGTCACCGGTGTCCCCTCAACATGACCAGCTGGCTCCTACCAGTCCTGGTCCGTTGCCATCTGTCCTGGGCCCCCACATAAAGATGGGGTACCCTCCACTCAGCTGGGCTGCCAGGCCTGACCACTCTGTCTGCCTTCCCAGCACCGACTGAGGTAAATTCTCAACTGTCACTCTACTCTATCCTAAGCTCCGCCCCCACCTGTGGAACCTACCATATTACCAGTTCCCCTTACACTAAGTGGTGCGGTCCTAAGTGAGTGCTAAAAATAGACTCCATAAGGTTTAGACCCTGAACTAGCAACTTACAAGGAAAAACACATTTTTATATTCAAGTGTAATACTACCCTGTGGCGCATACCCGCAGTGGCGCCACAATATACTAGTTGAATATAGTTACAGTTGTGGCCAAAAGTTTTGACACCCCTGCAATTCTGTCAGATAATACTCAGTTTCTTCCTGAAAATGATTGCAATCACAAATTCTTTAGTAATATTATCTTCATTTAATTTGTCTTCAATGAAAATAGACAAAAGAGAATGAAGCAAAAAGCAAAACATTGATTATTTCACACAAAACTCCAAAAATGGACCAGACAAAAGTATTGGCACCCTCAGCCTAATACTTGGTTGCACAACCTTTAGCCAAGATAACTGCGATCAACCGCTTCCGGTAACCATCAATGAGTTTCTTACAATGCTCTGCTGGAATTTTAGACCATTCTTCTTTGGCAAACTGCTCCAGGTCCCTGATATTTGAAAGGTGTCTTCTCCAAACTGCTATTTTTAGATCTCTCCACAGGTGTTCTATGGGATTCAGGTCTGGACTCATTGCTGGCCACCTTAGAAGTCTTCAGTGCTTTCTCTCAAACCATTTTTTGTGCTTTTTGAAGTGTGTTTTGCGTCATTGTCCTGCTGGAAGGCCCATGACCCCTGAGGGAGACCCAGCTTTCTCACATTGGGCCCTACATTATGCAGCAAAATTTGTTGGTAGTCTTCCGACTTCATAATGCCATGCACATGGTCAAGCAGTCCAGTGCCAGAGACAGCAAAGCAACCCCAAAACATCAGGGAACCTCCGCCATGTTTGACTGTAGGGACCGTGTTCTTTTCTTTGGATGCCTCTTTTTTTTCTCTAGTAAACTCTATGTTGATGCCTTTGCCCAAAAAGCTCTACTTTTGTCTCATCTGACCAGAGAACATTCTTCCAAAACGTTTTAGGCTTTCTCAGGTAAGTTTTGGCAAACTCCAGCCTGGCTTTTTTATGTCTCGGGGTAAGAAGTGGGATCTTCCTGGGTATCCTACCATACAGTCCCTTTTCATTCAGACACCGATGGATAGTACAGGTTGACATTGTTGTACCCTCGGACTGCAGGGCAGCTTCAACTTGTTTGGATGTTAGTCGAGGTTCTTTATCCACCATCCGCACAATCTTGCGTTGAAATCTCTCGTCAATTTTTCTTTTCCGTCCACATCTAGGGAGGTTAGCCACAGTGCCATGGGCTTTAAACTACTTGATGACACTGCGCACGGTAGACACAGGAACATTCAGGTCTTTGGAGATGGACTTGTAGCCTTGAGATTGCTCATGCTTCCTCACAATTTGGTTTCTCAAGTCCTCAGACAGTTCTTTGGTCTTCTTTCTTTTCTCCATGCTCAATGTGGTACACACTAGGGCACAGGACAGGGGTTGAGTCAACTTTTATCCATGTCAACTGGCTGCAAGTGTGATTTAGTTATTGCCAACACCTGTTAGGTGCCACAGGTAAGTTACAGGTGCTGTTAATTACACAAATTAGAGAAGCATCACATGATTTTTCTAATCGTGTCAATACTTTTGTCCACCCCCTTTTTGTGTTTGGTGTGGAATTATATCCAATTTGGCTTTAGGACAATTCTTTTTGTGTTTTTTTTCATTGAAGACAAATTAAATGAAGATAATAATACCAAAGAATTTGTGATTGCAATCATTTTCAGGAAGAAACTGAGTATTATATGACAGAACTGCAGGGGTGTCAATACTTTTGGCCACAGCTGTATATTCTTTAAGACTGGTCTGTGGATGTGGAGCGATTGCAGCACAATTGCTATTAGGCTGGGTTCACACTTGCGTTTGGAATTCAGCGCACTGAACGCAGCTAAACGCTTGCGTACATGCGTTCCTATGTTTAACATGGGAACGCATGTGCCTGCGTTTGGCTGCGTTCGGTTGCGTTTGCATTTGGATGCGCACAATTTGTGCACCCTCCTAGCACACTCTGGACGCAGCATGTTGCATTTTTTGTGCGGTCGCGAGGCGCTTGTGTTATCTGCAAGCGCCCGCAAGCGCACAAGCCATGTATTGAAGTCAATGAATCCGCAGTGTCCTCCGCATGACAGCGCAGGAGAACACTGCGGATCTAATTGAAATCTTTCTGCAGCTCCTCTGTATGTGTCAGAAGTGATCGGACTGTGCATCTGCATGCCTCTCTATGGGGCAGTGTAAAATTAAGAATCAATAAACAAATAAAGTTTTTACAAAGTTGAAAAAAAAACCAAAAAACATAAAAGTTCAAATCACCCCCCTTTTCTCCCATCCACAATAAAAGTATTAAAAAATTAAATAAAATACACATATTTGGTATCGCCGCGTTCAGAATCGCCCGATCTATCAATATAAAGAATCAAATAATGAGAGCCATAAACTGCGTAGCGCAAAAAAATGGTTCAAACGCCAAAATTACGTTTTTTTGGTCGCTGCAACAATGCTAAAAAATGCAATAACGGGCGATCAAAACAGCGCATCCACCCAAGTATGGTATCATTAAAAACGTCAGCTCGAGACGCAAAAAATAAGCCGTCACCCAGCCCCTGATCCCAAAAAATGAGGACGCTACGGGTCGCAGAACATGGCGCAAAAAGTGCAATGTGTTTTTTTTTCATGCTTTTGAATTTTTTTCCACCACATAGATACCAATAAAGGTATACATGTTTGGTATCTACAAACACGTACTGACCCGAGGCATCGCACCGTCACGTCGGTTTTACCATATAGTGAACACGGCGACTAAAAAATCCAAAAAACAAACGTGTAATTGCACTTTTTTTGCAATTTCACTGCACTTGGAATTTTTTTGCAATTTCCCTGTACATTATATGGTAAAACAAATTATTGCATCTGAAAGTACAACTCGTCCCGCAAAAAACAAGCCGTCATATGTCTATATTGACGGAAAAATAAAAAAGTTATGGCTCTTGGAAGCCGAGGAGCGAAAAAACGAAAATGAAAAATGACAAATTTATTCGTCACTAAGGGGTTAATAATGCCTTCTATCCTTCCAATATAGCATGTTGTTACTGACTTACTGTACTAATATACCAGCCAAATGTATTCAGCAAATAGGGGTGTATGTGTTCATACTGCCATAAACGTGATGTGTGAACAAAGCCTTATTGTGTGCTCTTCAATATACAGAATAACCTTCATGTTTGTCCAGATGTCAGCACATCTGAGTGTGTTTATGTAAACTAGTTCTTCATATGTTATTATTCTTACCATTGGTGATTTTCAACTGAAGATAAAAAGGTCTGTATGTTTCCCTATTAACTGTATAAATGTGTTGTGAGGGTGGGTGGGGGTTGTTTTATATACCTTTCACACCCCTAGGGCACATCATTCCATACAAGTTACTAGGTTGCAATTTTCCTCCCTAAAAAGGGCAGGCTGTGTGTACAGTCACCTTCCCTTTACCGGTGTTTGCCAAATCTTCTCCGAATGGTAGGTGGCTGAGTAAATTTACAGAGAACATCCCCGACTGGTAAACACAGCAGATATAATTGGTAGTGTGTCCATGTGAGGTGACAGCGTGTGTTCCCTTTAAGAGCTGTGTGACATCATGCTCACGTGTTTGAGTGTGCAGCACATAGGCTTGTATGGGCTGCCTCTCTGTCATGCTTCAGGTTAGACGCCTGAGCACAGCATCATGCTGGAGGTAAGACACGCATTGTCCTGTGTCAAGCACTCTCCACTTTAACTCCTACAGTGGAACTGATTTCCCAGAGGACTTTGCTTTATTTAAGCTATTTCTTTCTGTGTAACTGAATGTAAAGCAGAGTATGAATACATGGCTTTTCTTTATCTACCCGCCTTTGTCCAGATGTGTGGTTCTTCCGCTCAGAGTCAGACTTATCCAGTGTGCGCCTATCATTTTGGATAGATCAAAAGTGATTTGTGCATTACATGAATTTTGGTGGCTTTCTGAGTACGGTATTTGGTATTCATTCTTTCTTCCATAGAGGAGAATGAAAAGTATGAGAAGTATCTGCAATATTTTTAATTTTAAGCAAGTTGTAAAGGAAGATTGCCTGGCAGACTGTGGATTCACCCAATAGTCTGATGTCAGTGTGTGGCACATACAGATTTTATTTATTTTTTCTTACAGTTACAGTATGTACCTATTATCTATGGTGCTATTTACATGTCCATTTTTTGTAGCAGCATGAATGACAAGGGCCAATAAAGACTATGGGTTTGTGAGAAATACATACAGCACAAGGATGGCATCCCTGTGCCATTCGTGTGCTGTAAGTGTTTAACATTGAAATGTATAGGAGAAGCTTAGTAATTTTTACATATGTGAAAAACACTTATGACAACTGATGGTAGAAATGTTCACCCGGATGAAACACTAATGAAAAGAGTAAGTGATGCCACTACCAAGGTCTTCACGTACATATTTAAATTTGGACGTTCGTCAATGAGGCTTTATGTTATGACTTTTCACTTTAGATTTCACTCTTTGCACTGGCGGATACAGACAGAAAAAGGCCTTTTTGCAAGACTGTATATGGACCCTTTTCGAGGGCTATGGAGTTGGTGTCCAATTTGTATGCAGTCGGAATTGGATTCAGGGAAATTGAGGCGTCAGAGTAGGATATTTGGCTTACTGACTTCACAGCCATGGTTCTGGAGTCGGTGTCAGTTTTGTTGGAGTTGGAGCCGGATTCAGGGAAATTAAAGAATTGGATGTTTGGCTTACTAACTCTATAGCCCTGCCATTTACAGTCTAGTAGCTCATCATAATATACTATTTCACCTGCTTCGGAGATGGCATTACCTCTTGGGTGACTTCCAGGTTACACAAGTGGTATGTCCGCCCCGATTCTTTGTGATCATAGCTTGATTTCTTTGCATAGTGTATCTAGCTGCTATCTCGTCTCCTGGCGAGTGATTCACATGCACCTAGCCATCCACATAGTGTTTTATCCAGTAATATCCTTACATTACTCCATTGTCCAGTTCTGATGCTCACTTGCTCAATTCAGACCTTTTGGAGGTTGAGTTTGTAGAAATTCTGCCCCATACACAGGAATTTAATGACCGGGGTGTTTTGACACCTTTCTATCAATGTCCATTTTAAATTTCTCAACAATTTGTGCTGCAATAAGGGATCATATTGCATGTTTCCCATGTTCAAAAATAAGACTTTGGAGCTAAACTTTCTGTGAAATACCGTACATGCTTGAATTGTTTGGCAGCATTAAAGGGATATTCCTATCTCACTCTCTCATGGAGAATATGAGATCAAGTCCATCCAGGCACAGACCACAGGAGGTGGGGATATGGATACAGCAAGAATCAGGTGAACAACCTTGTTTCCATCATTTCTATTCATATTCAGTAGATGGCCCCTGGATAGAGTTATTGCCTCTTAGCTTTGAAAGGCTGAGGTGGGAATAACCCTTTTTTTTGGTCTATAATAAAGTATAAAATACAAATATGACAAATAAAAAAATGTATTTTAAAACAGGTGCTGACATCTTGTGGTCAAACAGGCTACACTGCATCAGCAACATACCTTATTTTACAGTCTTTAAATACATTAAATGACAGATCTATTGTGCAACAGACAACAGCATATAGTGAACTATTATATTAAGGTACAATACAGTGGGGAAAAAAATATATTTATTCAGCCACCAATTGTGCCTGTAATTGACATCATAGGTAGAGCTCAACTACGAGAGACAAAATGAGAAAACACATCCTGAAAATCACATTGATTTAGAAATAATTTCTTTTTTCAAATTTTGGTGGAAAATAAATATTTGTTCACCTACAAACAAGCAAGGTTTCTGGCTCTCACAGACCTGGAACTTCTTCTTTAAGAGGCTCCTCTGTCCTCCACTCATTACCTGTAGTACTGGCACTGGTTTGAGCTTGTTATCACTATTAAAGACACCTGTCTGCAACTTCAGACAGTCACACTCCAAACTCCACTATGTTGAAGATCAAAGAGCTGTCGAAGGACACCAGAAACAAAATTGTAGCCCTGTGCCAGGCTGGGAAGACTGAATCTGCAATAGGCAAGCATCTTGGTGTGAAGAAATCAACTGTGGGAGCAATAATTACTAAATGAAGGACATACAAGACCACTGATGTTCTCCCTAGATCTGGGGCTCCAAGCAAGATCTCACCCCGTGGGGTCAAAATTAATTGAAGAATGGTGAGCAAAAATCCAATCTAAGAACCACACGGGGGGACCTAGTGAATGACCTGCAGAGAGCTGGGACCAACATAACTCAAGTTAACACACTACGCTGCCAGTCGTGTCTTCCTGCTGATGCCATAAAATGTCCAGGCCCATCTGAAGTGTGCTAGAGAGCATTTGGATGATCCAGAAGATTGGGAGAATGTGTATAGTCAGATGAAACCAAAGTAGAACTGTTTTGTAGAAACACAACTCGTCGTGTTTGGAGGAGAAAGAATGCTGAGTTGCATCGAAAGAACACCATACCTACTGTGAAGCATGGGGGTGGCAACATCATGCTTTGGGGCTGTTTCTCTGCCCAGGGACCAGGACGACTGATTTGTGTACATGAAAGAATGAATAGGGCCATGTATCATGAGATTTTCAGTGCAAACCTCCATCAATCAGCAAGGGCATTGAAGATGAAACATGGCTGGGTCTTTTAGCATGAGAATAATCCCAAGCACACCACCAGGCAACAAAGGAGTGGCTTTGTAAGAAGCATTTCAAGGTCCGGGAGTGGCCTAGCCAGTCTCCAGATCTCAACCTTATAGAAAACCTTTAAAGGGAGTTGAAAGTCCATGTTGCCCAGCAGCAGCCCCAAAACATCACTGCTCTAGGAGATCTGCATGCAAGAATGGGATAACATACCAGCAACAGTGTGTGCCAACCTTGTGAAGACTTACAGAAAACGTTTGACATCTGTCATTGCCAACAAAGGATATATAACAAATTATTGAGATAAACTTTTGTTATTGACTTAAATGCTTATTTTCCACCAAAATGTGAAAAAAATTTCTTTCCAAATCAGACAATGTGATTTTCAGGATTTGTTTTCTCATTTGTCTCTCATAGTTGAGATCTACCTATGATGTCAATTAAGGACCTCTCTCATCTTTGTAAGTGGGAGAACTAGCACAATTGGTGGCTGAGTAAATACTTTTTTCCCCCACTGTATTTATATGTGTATGTTTGTGTGTGTGTGTAAAGTTGTTCAGACTTGATTTCAGCTAATTATGGCCAGAACAATTGCACATAATGGGGTTGTGCGGTGACAACATTTTGATAATAGTTTCAGAGTATCAGATCTGTGGTGGTCCCATACCTGGTACCCCCGCCAGTCAGCTGCTATTTATTTTGGTGGCTGCTCGATGGAAACACTTTTAACAGCACTGAAAAATTCAGCTCCATACTGCCGACTATTGCAGGACAACTCCTGTACATTTTAATAGAAGCTATACTATACTGCCCGGCAGCAGCTGCTACACATTAAATGGAGCAGTGTTTTGCAGCTCCTTTCAGAGTTTTTGCATTTGGCAGCAACAAAGCGAATAACAGTTGACTGGTGGGGATGCTGAATGTCGGACCTCAACCCATCTGATGGCCTCCTACCAATAGGCCATCAGTGTGCTGTGTCAGGACATCAACTTTAACCCATAATTCTAAGCATCCTTGTGGTTTCATCTGTCAGACCCCATCAGTCAAGGATTGTTCACTTATTATGTTGGGAAAACCCCTTTCTTGTCAGTTAGGGTGCTATCACATCTGCGTTAAAGTGTAATTCCCGGCAAATCCAGCAGATGTTGCGTGACGACCGACTTATGGCACTGATCCGGCAAGCCCCATTCATTCTCTATGGCGCTTGCGGTCGGGTGCGGCAAGTGCGGTATTGGAGAATCGAGCAGATCCAACACTTGTGGCTGTGCAAAAAAAACACTGCTAGCAGCATTTTTTTTGTGGTGCCGCAAGTGCCAGATTCGCCAATATTGCACTTGCCACACCCAACCACAAGCCCCATAGAGAATGAATGGGGCTTTTCGGATCGGTGCCACAAGTCGGCCGTTACACGGCAGATCTGGCAGATGCTGCGACATCTGCCGGGAATTACACTTTAGCACACATGTGAAAGCCGTCTAAGGCTGCTTTCAAATTAGCGTTTTACGCTGATCGCGGCAGTTGCGGTGAAAAAACGCAACTGCCGCGATTACCGCATAATAGCGGTTCACCTGCAGCAAGCCCCATGCAATGTCTATGGGGCTTGCGGCAGGTGCGGCAAGTACGGTGTAGTTGTGGTTTCGGCACTTGTGGCAGATGCGGTCGCGAAAAAAACGCGGTCAGCCACAGTTTTCTCAAGGCCACATCTGCTGCAAGTGCCGAAACCGCACTTACCGCAAGCCCCATAGACATTGTATGGAGCTTGCCGCAAGTGAACCGCAAGTGCGGCTGTTATGCGGTAATCGCGGCTGTTATGCGGTAATCGCGGCAGTCGCGGGTTTTTTTCACCGCAACTGCCGCGATCAGCATAAAACGATGATGTGAAAGGGCCGTAGGGCCCTTTCACATCAGCGTTTTTCTCAAATCGCGGCAGATGCGGTGAAAAAACCGCATCTGCCGCGATTACCGCATACCGGCTGCACTTGCGGCGCGGTTGCGGTAAACGCCATACAAGGTATAGGCGGACTTGCGGCAGGTGCGGCAAGTGCGGTTTTGGCACTTGCGGCAGGTGCGGTCGCGAAAAAAAACCGCGGCTGACAGCATTTTTTTTCGCGGCCGCACCTGCCGCAAGTGCCAAAACCGCACTTGCCGCACCAGCCGCAAGTCCGCCTATACCTTGCATGGCGTTTACCGCAACCGCGCTGCAACCGTGCCGCAAGTGCAGCCGGTATGCGGTAATCGCGGCAGATGCGTTTTTTTCACCGCATCTGCCGCGATTTAAAAAAAACGCTGATGTGAAAGGGCCCTTAGCCGTGTTTTTTTTCAAACTGCCATACTTGTAGTGCGCAATGATTTTGCTGGCTCCCAAGCAGGGCAGGCAAAGTCAGGGCATGTCGCTGTAATGACAGCGGACCCGTGCTGCCAATGGTTGCTATGATGATCCTAGAGCACGTAATAGCTTTGATGTCAGGCAGCTATGGTGACCATTAGTCTTTGCCATAAGCAGGGCATGCCTTCTGTTGGTGTCACCCTGACAAATACCCTATAATACATAAGTATTGCAGAGTATTAGGCCATCTATTAGGCAGGTGAAATTTGAAGTCTTTGTAGTGGGACTACATAAAATAACTGAAAAAATAAGAATGTCCCCCCCCAAAATTTGTAAACATATAAAAAAAATAAAAGGAAAAATGTTTTGCCACTAAAAATGCAGTTTTCATGTAAAAATAAACAAAAAAAAAGTGAATGAAATAGGTATAGCCACTGCTGGAATACCCTGATCTATAGAAGTGTCCTATTATTTATCCCGCATAGTAAGGGGTATAACAAAGATAAATAACAAAATGCCAAAAAATACCTTTTGCATCATTCTGATACACAATACAATAAAAATTGATCAAAAAGTAATATATGAAAAAAATGGTATCACTGAAAACAGCATCTTGTCAAGCAATAAAATAAGCCCAAATGCAGCTCTGTCAGCAGAAAAATAAGTCATTTCTAGCTATCCATATATATCGAAGCAAATACAAATTATTTGTTGTAAAAAGAAAAGAAAACCGTTACCGTAGGTGTACAAAACATATTTTGTATTACTGTGATTGTACTGACCAGAGGAACCACCTCATGGTGAATGGCTTAAAGGGAACCTGTCACCTGAATCTATCACTAGCTGTCCCTACACCTTCCTAGCTGCTCCCTATCTATCCCTTTCTCATCTAAAGTGGCCATATCAAACATCTCAAAAATAAGTTTAAACTTACTGCGGTCCCCGAGGTTGGGGGACTGGGAAGGCGTGGCCACGCTCCATTCACTACTCCTCCGTGGTGTAGTGCACACCCCGCTGGGCGGCATTATTCTTTGTCCTCTCTGCCCTCACCATTTGGAATCTCCCACCCTCTGTGTCATTCTATGCAGCGGCCGGATGTCACAACCGGCGCGGTGCATTATGGGCTTGATCACGTGATCGGCCCGGCTCCGCGCAACGCGCTTATTGAAGCCGGTCCGATCATGTGATCGGCCCCATAATGCACCGCGCCGGATGTGACGTCCGGCCGGTGCATAGAATGACACAGAGAGCGGGAGATTCCAAATGGTGAGGGCAGAGAGGACAAAGAATAATGCCGCCCAGTCGCGCGTGCACTACAACACGGAGGAGTGGTGAATGGAGTATGGCCACGCCTTCCCAGTCCCCCAACCACGGGGACTGCAGTAAGTTTAAACTTATTTTTGAGATGTTTCATATGGCCACTTTAGATGAGAAAGGGATAGATAGGGAGCAGCTAGGAAGGTGTAGGGACAGCTAGTGATAGTGTAGGGACTTAGATTCAGGTGACAGGTTCCCTTCAAAGTTAAATATAGAAAGAATGGCAGAACATGGCAGATTCTGCTGTAGCTTTTAACTTTAGTACAGCAGCTCCATTATCTGTTCCTATACCCTTAGCTATAAATTAGTGATTGGACACATGGTAGTTTTTGAGCAGTAATGAACGTGATTAAGGCCAGCTTCACACCACAGTGAAATCCGATTCGGGGCTGTCAGGGATGAACCTGACCGCCCCAGACCGGATTTGTAATCAGAACTGGAGGGCAAATATGCCCTCAGGTCCGGTGTGCAGCCGGATGCTGCTAATAGCAGCCACAGCTGCTGCTTATTCAAGATCACTGCTAGCAGGGAGCTAGCCACGGTCCGGAAATTACAGCAGCGTGCAGTCGCCGGTGTCCGGTTTTTGGATCCTCCCGGATCAGCCCCATAGACTCCCATGTTAGGGAGCGCCGGATTGCCCCCGGATCAGGGAAGATCCAGGAGGATCCGATTTGGGGAGATTTTTTTCCCCGGACACAAAAATGCAGCATGCTCCAACTTTGTGTCCGGCAGAAAAATCTGATTCCTTCCGGATTCTCCCGGACACATGGAAACCGGATGGCAGAGAGCTGCCATCCAGCTCCATCCGGCCCCATAGGATACTATGGGGCCAAAATCCGGTCCGGGGCTGTCCGATTTATACTGGATAGCCCCGGATCGGATTAAACCGTGGTGTGAAACCAGCCTAATATTATTATCATTGTGTCAACTGGTTAAAAACAAATACCTTGAAGTAATTTTGGAATTAATTTTAGAAGGAAGATATGGAATTTGGGGAGCATATAGTGTGTGAAGATTGTGCTGAACATATAGAGTGAAATACGCCTGCAGAGAAAGCCAAAATTGAAATCCCCACCTGAATACTATCTGTGACATGTTCTGTCTTCTCTTGCAATTATAAATGTCTTGGAAATGAGCAATCCCCTCTCTCCTCCCCTTTAACCCTGCTGACAAGTGGCTGAAGGTGGAAACCATTGCCAAATAATGTGCAAATGTAAAATGAATCCATAAACTCCTAAATGTTGTATTATTTAGTGACCCCCGGTCTTGACCTTTTGGAGCCACCATACAGCAGTGCACATGGCCTGGTCACATTCTCTGACATTAGTTGGTTTTCCTTGCACTGATTTGTAGTACAGGAGGGGATGACTTATACAAAATCCCATTCCACTGGCTGCAAATACATGTTAGTTTCCTGAGGACATGAAGCATGAAGTCCACACTGGCACAACTTTTCATTATACATAAAACTGGGAAATATCCCTTATTAATAAAAAGGATTTGGGTGCTGCCGTTCTGTTAGAAAGACTCCATTTTTCTTGGTACTTGTTGGTGTTGCATGTTGTGATGAGCACACTGTTATCTGTGTGGGGTTGAGATGCTCAGCATCCCCTCCTTGCTTCTCATTATTCTGAAGATGCTGGCTGTGGGGGTGGTGCTGCCCAGCAGATGTGCTCTGGGAGGTTGGCTGTAGGTTGGGAGGCTCTGCTCAACCTTCACTAATCTGCAGTGAGAGGTGGAGACAGAAGCTGGCACTGACACAGAGAGGGAGGGGGACTGTTGTACACAGGGGGGGGGGGTATTTGACGCTGCAGTGCAGAACTGCACCAGTCTTTTGCATCTGTTGTGTAGTTGGACCTCCTATGGGCACTGTACTGGTTGGACTGACATGCCAGCATCCCTTCCGCACTTGCTCTCTATTTCCTGATGTCAGCAGAATTCAAGGACACATCTTAGTGTTGTCTGCTGCATCCACCACAATTTTTGCTGCTGCTTAGTCTCTTTCCAGGGTCAGATAGGATATGTGACCTGTCCATGCTGCACACTGCTGCTCTGCGTCCTTGACAGGAGAAACATTGTAGAAATGTCCAGAGTCCTCCAGCTTGTGGATGTGTAACCATGCAGCCTCTGTGCATCTGTAGCTGCCTGCCAGTGCTGCAGACAGCCTGCTGTCAGTCTGGCCGGGCTTAACCTGACAACATTGAGATGATTTCCATGTAACGCAGAGCTTGGACCAGTGGAATTCTTTGTGTCCCTCACCATGTGATTGTATGACTGCTCACCTGGAGATGTGTCCTTCATCGCTGACTACCACATGAGACAGTCCTCTGGTTGGCATAGTGTGAGAAGATGGGGGAGAAGTCTGACTATCAGAGACTCCCAAGCAAGGAGATTAAAGAAGAGAATGAGGTAACATGGTTCATGTGTGCTGTGAAATAATGGGGTGAGGGTCTTGATTCATCAGGTCATGTGTGCGGTATATGACAGCATGAGCGCTGACATCCAGGTACCATACCGTATAAGTTCTGACAGCAGTAGGGTGCCAGTATTATTTGGGATATCATCTATTGTGCATGTTACGTACAGTAGTTTTTATCTCTTCTCTGCTCTCGCCAGGCACGATATTGTATTCTGATTAAATCCGTCATCCAGTGATGGGGGAACTTCTTACAATCCGCACAGTTAGTATGCTCTCCCATCATGCCTGTTAAGCTGACTTTAGAATTTCTCCCTAGTTGCCCTGTGGTTTCTATAGCAACTCTTCAATCGCTGTTTGTTGGTTGGTTGATGTTTTTTGCAGTGACAGCCAACTGGAGATCAGTATAAATTGTATCCGCATGGTGTGAATGCATTATGTTTAACTCTTTGTTATCGCAAACATCTCTTGCTTTGTACGTTAGGAATGTTTTGTTCCTCTTTATTCATTTAGTCTTTTATTTGCATTATAAGTTGATTCCAATCATTTCATCTTTTGAGTCAAGTTAATATCTGTTTTCATTAAAGTGTAGATTTTTCACACTGGTCTAGTTCTCATTTTCCTGATTTTCTACAACAATTGGTATAATTGTGCTGATGCGTGTCTATCTGGACTGGGTACCTTTCTATTATATCAGGCTTCTATACTCATCGGACCCATGCGATCATGGTGTATCGTAGGTAGGTTGTGGATAGCAATCGGCCAATAGTAAAACATGAAACAACCTAAACGTGGCCTGGTCATAGTTTTCTCCATTCATTTTAATAAGGGTATAAAACACCACAGAAATGTCGGGCATAGTAGGGTAATACGTTCCACTTTTTGAGATTTGTTGATATGCTGTGCATAGGTTACTATTGTGTAAAATAAAACAGGCACAGGAACCTTTATTGAAATTTGAATTACTTTTTTATGATCTGACTATACTGTAAAGGTTGTCATCACCTTCTTATTAATGCTCTACAAACGATGGTCTGAATGCACCTGTCATATGTGGTAAGGACAGGTGCACAAGATGCTTGTAGACATGATAACTTTTATGGCATGTATGAATGTTTACTTTGTGCATGTGTGTCATATGTAGTAACATAACACAGCCGCTATTATGGCTGTAAATTCAGAGAATCCCACCCCAGGATAGTCACTTCTCTGGCATAGCTGTTTTCTATGATTGTGTCCATCAGTGTTTTTATGAGGAGTTATCCAGCCTTTTGTCTTCAATACGCATGCATCACTTTCTGACCTACAGATCCTGATATGGGGACATATATATTACCAAGCCATGGAAAGCCACCCACACTGTGAACTTTATTTTAGTAGCGTCACTGCTGTCCTGAAGGTTTTTGAGCTGATATTAGGCTTCATTCAGACACACCGGTTTTTTTTTTAAATCCATTTTTCAGCTGTAAAACTAATTTGCTTTTCCAAAAAAATGCATCACCCATTCACACTGTGCGCTTTTGATGCGGTTTTTGTGCTGAGTTTTTTTTCTCCTCCATTCAGAATGGTTCCCTATGGGAAAAATGCAGGGGAAAAACGCTACAGAAACTAACATGTCCTTTTCTTTGACAGATCACTTTTTCAGCAAAAAAATGGATCACTCAACAAATTCCCTATCTGAATGAGTGAAAACCCATTGACTTTGCTGGGATTCCATTTGAGCGATCTGTTTTGTGCAGTTCACTGCAAAAAAACGGATACAAATATACGGATCAAAAAGCGCGTGTCTGAATGTAGCCTGAGAGTGGAATGTAATCATGGTATAAATATCATAATATAAAAATGATCAAGCTTTGTTGCTGCACAGAACATGTTATTTATTTCAGTTCAGACTTGCTGATACATCTTGGATTTGGGAATTATTTGCTGTGTAATTCCAATTATTTGCTGTTGAATTCCACAGTGGTCAGCTTTTCCTTGGAAATATGGCCAGAAGGTCAGTATGAAATATTAGTGTTTTGCTGACACTAAAGGCCGCTTCACACGTTATGATCTCGTTAACGATATCGTTGAAACGTCACGGATTTGTGAACGTTCTAACTATATCGTTTGTGCGTCGTTGCGTGTAAACGAACGATGTAAGATGAAAAAATCGTTGGATTGTTCATCCAAAAAATGAGATCCAGACCTCAAGTCTATCGTTCGTCGTCCAATTAAGGATCTGTGAAGCAGCAACATCGTTGAGTGTGACACCTTTTTGAACGATGTTGTTAATATTTCTCCTATTCCTGCCGCTATTTAACATTGTTCATACATTCTTCTCCGCATCGCTGGTGTGTTGCCAAATTTACTATTGTTAAGGATATCCTTGTGTGTGACAACGCACTAACGATGTCAGAAGGATCGTGGTCACATGACATAGTTAACAATATCGTTCACCTATATCCTAGCGTGTGAAGTAGCTTTAAGGGCATTAGAACAGATCTTTACAAAAGGTACCCAAATCTAGAGTAGAAGTGACTGTATGTTGTAGGACAGTGTTCTCTGAACCCAGGTGAGGATCAATCCACTTAATGCACCACCCTGGATTTACATGGCACTTTAGGTTTATGGCTATATTCAGACTGTGTGCGTTTTTTCCCCTCCTCCGTTCTGCTACGTTTTTTAGCTGCAAACAGGAGCTGTTCTCCAAAAAGCACACAAAAGCGGATCACCCTTTTCTGATCTGGTTTTTGCTGTGTTTTTGACTTCTGTGTTTTTTTCCATTTAGAATGGCTCCTATGGGAAAAACGTCAGAGAAAAAACACCCCAGAAATTGACATGCACTTTTCTAAAATGGAGCACTCCTAAAATAAAAAAATGGATCACTTTACAGGTGCCGTGTCTAAATGGCAAAAAATAAAAACTCATTGTTTTGGTTGGGATTTCATTTGAGTGATCTGTTTTATGCAGTGTGAATGTAGCTGTACTCCCAGAAAAGATATCTTTACTAGTATTCACAGAGGCGCATCTCTCCTTGTCACACACTAACGAATCAATGGGGGAAAAGGGTAAGTCCACCCATTACCGGTAATCTCAGCATCTACAGCTCCCCCCACTTTCCCCGTATTTGCAAAATATATTTTGGTAGTAGACATATCAACCCCCCCCCCCCACACACACACACACACACACACACACACACTTCATTAGCAACACCAGCCATCCCCCCCACTTTTCCCAATCACCTCCCAAGTAGTCTTACCAGGCCACACCACACTTCCTCAGCAGTCACAGAAGGTCCCCTGCAATGCCCTAGTAGTCACAGCAGCCTCACTTCCCTAGTAGTCAAGGCCTCCTAGTTATAAGATCTAATTAGTTCTATCCGTTTTTTTTTTGTTTTTTTTTTATGAGGAGCTTTAATAGGAAGACTTGTCCACGAATCAGACCACCAAACTATTGTATGCTGTGGTTTTAAGACCAAAAATCTTCTGTTTCTTCTACCTACCAAGTGAGATTTGTCTTTGCTTCTGTCAGCACAATTGGAGGTGGTTGCTGCTAGTGACAGAATCAATGACAGTGACTGCAACAGTGTCATAATCCAGCTACATGGTTCTGCATCCTGCGATTTACCTATCTTCTGAATGGGTGATGAGCACATAGCAAAATATTTTTCCCTCCCATGTATAAGGTGACCATACATGTTAGATAACTGTTAGCCACACATTTGCTTAGCTGACCGCTATGCCTTCCAACCCAGCCATACACCTGCACATTTTATTCGCCATTTATTAACTTACACATATTCTTAATGGAGAGAAAAGGAATTACTCAGCTTCCAGACTGCTTTTAGAGTATCTCATCTTCTGTGAAAACATAGGATCTGGAAGAATTGGACAACATTTATCTTGTGTATGGGTAGCAAAGGCACATGAAGATAACATACATATCTCGGATCGCAGGCGGGCCGCTGCTACTATGAAATCAGGGAAGGGATTGATGATCTAGCATATGGAGAGATTTCTGCCAACTCGAGGTTGAATACAATTTCACTTTTATTTAATACATTAAAAAAAAGCCGTATCTTATTCTTAACCATGAGATAAGCTAGGATATAGCCGAAACGCGTTGCCTCATATTTACCACTATGACCATTATGGACTGGTCTGAGCAATAGATGCAATGGCATTTTTTTAAATGTACTAGATAAAAGTGAAATTGTATTCAACCTCGAGCTGTCGGAAATCTCTCAGTTCACCGTATCATCAATCCCTTCCCTGATTTCACTGAATATGCGGTGGGGATAAAAAAGTATTTATTCAGCCACCAATTGTGCAAGTTCTCCCACTTAAAAAGATGAGAGAAGCCTGTAATTGACATCATAGGTAGACCTCAACTATGAGAGACAAAATGAGAAAACGAATCCTGAAAATCACATTGTCTGATTTGGAAAGAATGTTTGTTCAAATTTTGGTGGAAAATAAGAATTTGGTCACCTACAAACAAGCAACATTTCTGACTCTCACAGACCTGGAACTTCTTCTTTCAGAGGCTCCTCTGTCCTCCACTCATTACCTGTAGTACTGGCACTTGTTTGAACTTGTTATCAGTATAAAAGACACCTGTCCGCAACCTCAAACAGTCACATTTCAAACTCCACTATGGTAAAGACCAAAGAGCTGTCGAAGGACACCAGAAACAAAATTATAGCCGTGCACCATTCTGGGAAGACTGAATCTGCAATAGGCAAGCAGCTTGGTGTGAAGAAATCAATTGTGGGAGCAATAATTAAAAAATAGAACACATTCAAGACCACTGATGAACTCACTCGATCTGGGGCTCCACGCAAGTTCTCGCCCCATGGGGTCAAAATGATCTCAAGAAGGTGAGCAAAAATCCCAGAGCCACACAGGGGAACCTAGTGAATGACCTGCAGAGAGCTGGGACCAATGTACCATCAGTAATACACTACGCTGCCAGGGACTCAGATCCTACAGTGCCAGACATGTCTCCCTGCTTAAGCCATTACATGTCCAGGTCTGTCTGAAGTTTGCCAGAGAACATTTGGATGATCTATAGGAGTACTGGGAGAATGAAATATGGTCACATGAAACCAAAGTAGAAGTGTTTGGTAGAAACGCAACTCGTCGTGTTTGGAGGAGAAAGAATGCTGAGTTGCATCCAAAGAATACCATGTCTACTGTGAAGCTTCGGGGTGGCAACATAATGCTTTGGAAATGTTTGTCTGCCAAGGGACCAGGACGACTGATCCGTGTACATGAAAGAATTAATGTATCGTGAGATTTTGAGTGCAAACCTCCTTCCATCAGCAAGGGC
>JARQOC010000001.1:199297559-199441290 GCA_033576535.1 Allobates femoralis
GTCAGGCTCTTCTTCTTGCGGATGTGGTTTGGGAACTATGAATCGACTAACCAGTCAGGTGAAAACGATGATAAGGCTTTGTTAAATAAAGTCTTTCATGATGTGCCTACTGCTACACATTTGACAATAAAAGTGAGACTACATGCATCAGTATATTTTCTGTTAAAGTGACACATTTTACACCAAAACCTGACACATCCTATTGTAAGTCAGTGAGACCCATCGAATGCCAGTTGTGTCCTTTGTCTGGATCTGGCATAAAATGACAGCTTCCGTTATAGTAGTAGTGTCAGTTCAGACTGATCTTAAGGCAGGTTAATTGTGACAGAGACTAATAATTTACTCATAGATGTTCTCTTTGCTAATAATCGGCTTAGATGTTTAGATCATGTGAATATAGAATAGATTATTCACTAAAAGGGAATGTATTCCCTTATAGGGGTTGTCCAATACTTGGATAATCCCTCCCTGGCCCATTCACATAACAATACTTAGGTGTTGGCGCCGTTCCGGTAATGGCACTCATTCTCCCAATTCTCACATGACCTTGTTATGTCATGTGAGCTCTGCGCACAATCAGCACCACCTTCCTTGTCCCTGTGTTAGGACATATGAAATATCAATAGGGAATGAGCTGCCATCCGCAGCTCTGACTTCCTCTTGATGTTTGATTTGTCTGAAAGTTGGGTGAGGGAAGTCAGTGCTGATTGGGCGCGGGGGTGTGTAAGGGGGTGTCACATGATCCCCGGGAGAGGGAGTGCTGGCATCACTGGAACTGTGCTGATACCAGTGGGAAGTATAAATGGTTTCATTTTAACCCCTTCTCCCCTGGGCCTGTTTTCACTTTCCTGACCAGGCCAATTTTTTCAACTCTGGCCAGTGTCATTTTTATGTGGTGATAATTCTGGAACACTTCAAAATATTCCAGTCACTCCAAGATTGGTTTTTTTTGTGACATGTTGTACTTCATGTTAGTGTAAACATTTAGTTGATATGATTTGCATTTATAAAAATTAAATTTATCAATTTTTAATCTTTGCATTCTTATACTCTAAGGCTGGTTTCACATAACGTTTTTGTGCCTGTCCGTGGGATCCGACTTTGAAGGGGGATCCCACAGACAGGCACGGATCCATACGGATCCCTGCAATCGGATGGCAAATGGCCATCCGATCTGCAGGATCCGTGTGGATCCTGCGGTCCCCTGTCTCTCCCTACTCCTGCCTCCTCCATCTTCTTCCCTCTCCTATTCTATATGATGTGCCCCTGCTATTCTATCTGTGTCCCCCGCTTCTCTATCCTCATCTATCCCTATCCTGTCCCCTGTCCTCTCCCTGGGTGTAAAAAAATAAAAAAACCTCCTCCGGGAGTATACATTACCTGTCACCGCTCCCACGCTGCAGCACGATCAGGGCAGAAGAGCCTGTGATGATGTAAGAGACCCGGTCAGCTGACGGGTCATGTGACCGGGCTCTTACATCATCACAGGTCCTTTAGCCCTGATCGTGCTGCAGCGTGGGAGCGGTGACAGGTAATGTATACTCCCGGAGGAGGTTTTTTTATTTTTTTACACCCACGGAGAGGACAGGGGACAGGATAGGGGACAGGATAGGGATAGAGGAGGATAGAGAAGCGGGGGACACAGCAAAGAATAGCGGGGGCACATCATATAGAATAGGAGAGGGAAGAAGATGGAGGAGCAGAGCAGGGAAAGACAGGGAGATACCGAGCCGACATCGGATCTGAGGTGAACTCAGATCCGATGTCCATAGGCTCCTATGCTGTGGGCCCTCGGATCAGCCTCGGATCAGCAGTGATCTGAGGCTGTCCAATGTGAGTCACGGACACAAAATCGTAGCAGGCTACGATTTTGTGCCCGTGATTACATCGGATGGGATCGGATGGTGCCAAAATCGGATGCCAATAGTGGCACATCTGATCCCATCCGATTCCCATAGTGGAACATGGGGTCCGATTTCGGATCCGATTGTATCCGTTTTGAAACGGATACAATCGGATGACCAAAAATCGTTATGTGAAAGCAGCCTAAGATTAAGGTTAAACTTAATCCTACCTGCAGGGGTCCGTTTGGATCTCGCATGTGTATCCTCCTGGGCTATTGTGTTTGACATTCTGGCGTTTTAGAAGTTTGTTTACTAGACTCCAGTAAGTAAATCGTGTGTGGTTTATCTTTCCAATCCGACCTTGAAGAAAAGTTTGAATAAAGTTTTTATGTGTGGTCCAAAAAGACCCCGAGGTGAACACTGTCACCCATTGCCCTAGATGCGTCAGACTGGCACTGTTGATATTTCATACTCTGTAAGTAGTCTGATTTATTATTTGAATGTTTGTAGTGATTTTTGGCCAAAAATATTGAAGTAGTTTATAATTAATTGCTCTTGTACAAAATCTATTCTATATCACATTGGAACTAACTTCTCCTGATTTCCACAGCTGTAAAAAACAATGAGTTGTATTCAAAGTTTATGTTGTCGGTCATTAGCATAATTTCTCCCTATACATTAGGCCTATAATCAGCAGAACTGAACGGTTTGGGAGCCTTAATTAAAGTTTACAATGTAGCCTAATACCGTAAGTTTTATTAGCTCATTGTATAACAATTTCATCAGAATTCAGTAATTAGAAAGTCTGTCTTGCTAGTTTAGATAGTTATTGATGACATTCTGTATCATATGCAAATAAAATTGACTAGGCAAACCAGCTGGTAAACAACATATAGTAAAATGTTGGTAGGATGAGGGTTAAACAAGATAGCTATTTACACAAAATAGTTAAATAACATATTCCACATGTCTACTTTATATCAGCACCATTTTTGAAACACAAGTTTTTTTGTTAAGTCATTAGAAGGATTAAAGTTGCTTGCAACGTTTTTGGTCCGAGGAGAAAGATCTCCCCTAATTGCCTTCTCCCGGATTCGCCCGGATCCGGGGACAGTCCGGCGCTCCCTAACATGGGAGCCTATGGGGCCGCATTGCCCCGATCCGGGAACCGGACACCTGCGGCTGCACGCCACTGTTAATTCAGGACCACGGCTAGCTCCGTGCAAGCCGCGGTCCTGATTCATCAGCAGCGTCAGCTGCGTCCAGCTGCACACCAGACCGGAGGGCACATTTGTCCCTCCAGTTCTGTGTGCTGATCCGGTCCGGGGATGTCAGGTTCACCGTGACAGCAACAGATCGGATCCAAGACGCAGTGTGAAGGCAGCCTAAGATAGTCCCATTTTATCCTTCTATGTTGGGTAGCATGATGGTAATTAGTTTTTTCTTTTTTGTTTATTTTTTTATTCTTCATCTGATGGAGATGAGTGGGGGCTGTTTTTTGCAGGACAAGGATGACATTTTCATCAATACCCTATTTACATGCCATTTTAAAAAAAATACATTTTATTCCACTTTTTTCGGCGATATAATGAAAAAGCATTGTTTCTGCTATGTTTTGTTCTGTTTTTTGGTTTTTATTTTGTGATTTAAAAAATAAATAATTTTTTTTTCATGTTGTTTTCCCCCAACTTTTTTACTTAATCTCTATATAGGTATTTAACTTTTATTACTCTGATGACTGGTGTAATGCACTGCAATACATTGCACCTGTTAGTATGACATTGATAGAACACCTATTAGACCATCCTCCTGGCATTGTCTAGCAGGCCACCATAGTTAGCCAACCCGGAAGTCATTATTTGACCTTGGGTTGTCATGACAACAATTGTCAGCCTGCGATTAAATTGTTAGGGTGCTGATCGCATGGGAGAGAGAGCGCACTCACTCTCCCAGTCTCTTCAAAGCTGCGATCGCTATTGATTGCGCCATTTAGGATTTTAAGTAGCCACCGTTCCTGGCTGGGACAGCCGGAGCTTGACTATAACTTACGCTGGGCTTCCGGTGGCGATTGTGCAAGCACAGCTCCTGTGCCTACTTTACCGCCATGATGTATAGGTGCTTCAAATGTTGTGAAGGGATTTAAAAGGGGGCAAACACTCAGCTTGAGAAGGGTTACTCCGAGTTATGAACAACCCCTTTAACTATCTTCCGCTTGAAAAACTAAAATTTTTTGACCCTTAGAAAAAGACATAATGTGAACATACAAGATAACAACACTAGAAGTGTGTGAGTGTGTACACACATGTACAAACACACATAGTATATCAGCTCTTTAGGAGATATTACTGTGTTCCCTTTCCGTCTGTTGCTTCTGTTCTGCCGCTCATGTTTATACATGTGTTTCCTGTTGTGCATGTCTTACTTTTCCCTTCTGCATTGAAGTGTGCACTGAATGTAAAGCAGTTAGTGCTGCATCATTTTCCCCACATACTATTTAACTCTTTCTTTTTGGAGTCTTTGAGATTGCACATGTCCGTCCTGATAACCGTAGATTGCTTGCTGCACTGCTTCACTGGAAATCTCCTGTGGTGGAATTTATCAGGGCTCCTTATGCAGCTACGGTATATATTGTACCTATTGATTAGGAGAAAATATATGTAGATATGAAAACCTGAATTAAATCACTAATATCTGTACAGGCACAATGACAAAAAAAACAAAAACATTACCACTATATTGGATAGAAGAAAAGCGTCTAATATATATCTATTGCTGGCTCCTCGCTTTATCATTCTATGGCTTGCTGTGTATCCATTAATTTATAGAATAAGTAATTATAAAATTCCCTAATGCATGTATATAAATGATTATGGACACAGCTTTCTCATATTGATGCAGTTCACCCTTCTGCATGCCCACTAAGTAGTTGTGTGAGACACCTCTTGTAGGCTAACTGAATAGGAGTAAACATGGTGTCAGCCTTGTGACATCACACCGTGCCACCAATGGCTTTCAATTAGCTTTAGGGGTACATTGCATACATGTGCTGTGTCCATAGGATAACAAAGAAGATAATGATAGAGTCTTGTTTTTAACTGGTATTACAACCAACTTCTCTATATTTTCAAACCTGCTTGCCTTTAGTTATTATTGTCATACATGATGTTAATAATGGTAGAGGAAACCAGTCATCTGATTCACGCTGCCAAAACCGGGGCAGCCTGAATCTGAGCCTGGATTCATGATTTATGTGAAGCAATCCAGTGTTTAAGCGAAAATAGGGTTTGAAAATCCATCCAGGCAGCACAGCCAAACATGAGACTAGTCCGATGCAACCTCCAACCATCTTCCCCCAACCCAGTTGCATGTAATTGACAGGTCTCTCCCAAAGGAATAGCTCTAAGGGCTCGGACACACTCATCCGAGTTTGATGGACCAGTCTCAGAAAGGGCTGGATCAGTGACCCTGAACGGCCTCTCCCTCTCTGGACGGGGAGTCTGGAGCTGCACTAAAAAAGCAAGCAGCTGACAGCCCCGTCCAGACTGGGAGAAGCAGTTTAGGGTCACTGCTCCAGCCCTTTCCGAGACTCATCCGTCAAACTTGGATGTAACTAGGAGAGTGTGTCCGAGCCCTAACACGAACTACATGGTTGATCGGGTACTAGTATTTCTAGGAAAGGTTTTTTTTCTCATTTATTGTGCAGTGCAAACAGGTTGTAATAACTCTATAAAGAAGCAAAACTTTTCTTGCTAGTTTAAAAGGTCATTGTAAATAGACCAAGTGCTTCTGAGCACACTGTCAGCCTATACATACAGTGAAATCTATTAGTGGTCATTTTCTGCGCATCTGAAGCTGCGTATGTCATAATCGGCGGTTGATGCTGGTCAACTCCTGTAAACCCAGTTTAGGCTGGCTTCACATTAGCGTTCAGGATGCATCCGTCTGAGTGTATAGATGCAGATGGATGCCTGAACGCATAATACTGATATCAGCGCTGCAGATCCGCACTAATGAAACATCCCCATAGGAAACCATTATAAGCTGTTAGAGAGAGACAATGAGAACATAGTATAATTAATTGTCCATGCCTTTACTTGCGCTGCCACCTTGATGCCAATGTGGCTCTATTGGACTCAATGTAATAATTGTGCACTACAGGATGATTGCGTATAAAGCATGCACCCTCGAAAACACAGAAATTACAACAAGCTGCGTTTTCCACAGCCACAGAAAAAACGCAAACGGATGCGTCCGGATGCCAACACATCCATCATGCGTCCCCATGTTAAACATAGGGACGAAGTACGGATCTGTAGCCGCACACACTGTGAGACATTATGACGCAACTCCTGCAAACGCCCGTGTGAAACCTGCCTCAGAGATGCTTCTACACTTAAACTGATAAAAATAATGTGATGCTGACATGCTGCTTTATATAGAGTGGATTTAAATAATCTATAAATCCACTGAGAAACAAATCAATTTAATGTTGGAACTAAAATAACAATAATATGGTTGCAAAAGTGTGAACACCCTCTTATAATAATCAGGGATGTAGCTGTGTTCAGAATTAGACAATCACTTGTAAGTATTAGTAGTCATTACACATCTGCTGTCACGTAAAATTATGCTGATTAATCATATATAAGGTTTTGCTGTTCCAATACGAGTTTCATTACATTTTCTTAGCTGTATTTCACAGCAAAAACCATGGTTCGCAATTCACTTACAAAAAAGATTATCAGTTAGGAAAAGGGCATGCACATTTTTCCAAGGTTTTGGCTATATCATGAAACACTGTGAAGATGATGATCAAGAAATGGCTTCAATATGGTGAAACTGTGATCTGACCTAGAACTGAATGTCCCACAATTGATAAAAAGACTAGCACAAAACTGGTCTGGGAAGCTGCCAAGAGGCCTACAGCTACTTAAAGGAGCTGTAAGTATTTTTGACAAGTACTGG
Source organism: Allobates femoralis (assembly GCA_033576535.1). NCBI lineage: Eukaryota > Metazoa > Chordata > Amphibia > Anura > Aromobatidae > Allobates > Allobates femoralis. The sequence continues at coordinate 199,304,369 of JARQOC010000001.1, forward strand.
TTGTGTACTGATGTGACAACAATCTCCCGCATTCTTCCTATGTCTCGCATGTCTCGTAGGGTGTCAAAACAGAAGCATTTTTCTTCCAAAGAAAAACTTCCTAGCCCAGCTATGTTTTGCAAAATCTTACATCAAGTCTGCCAAAAACATGTGCGAAACGTATTATGGTCTGATGAGATCAAGATTGAACTTTTAGGCCATAATTCCAAAAGTTAGTTTTGGGCAAAGCCAACTCTGCACATCACTAAAAGTATATCATATCCACAGTGAAGTGTGAAGGAGGCAACTTTATGGTTTGGGCTGTTTTTCTATAGCTGAAGCTTTACTGAAGGTGGAGGGAGTTCTGAACAGTTCCAAATATCGGTTAAAGCTATAACGATGGTCCTCTAGCCCCTCCCTCAGTGTCTAGCTTCTCCCTCAGTGTCTAGCTTCTCCCTCAAGGTACCGTAACACGCGGCAATATTGCTTGCAATTTCACTGGCAATTTGCTGATTGCAGTGAAATCATGGACACATTGTTCTATTTTGTTGCCATGTACAAATGGAACAATGTGTCCATGATTTCACTGCAACCAGCAAATTGCCAGTGAAATTGCAAGCAATATTGCCGCGTGTGATGGTACCTTCAGTGTCTAGCTTCTCCCTCAGTGTCTAGCTTCTCCCTCACTGTCTAGCTTCTCCCTCAGTGTCTAGCTTCTCCCTCAGTGTCTAGCTTCTCCCTCAGTGTCTAGCTTCTCCCTCAGTGTCTAGCTTCTCCCTCAGTGTCTAGCTTCTCCCTCAGTGTCTAGCTTCTCACTCTTTGTCTAGCTTTGCCCTCAGTGTCTAGCTTCTCCTCTTTGTCTAGCTTCTCCTTCTGTGTCTAGCTTCTCCTTCTGTCTCTAGCTTTTTGCTTTGCATCTAGCTTCTTCCTCTGTGTCTAGCTTCTCCCTCTGTCTTTAGCCCATCCCTCTGTCTCTAGCTCCCCCCTTTGTCTCTAGTTCCTTCCTCTGCCTTTTGCTCCTTTCTCTGCCTTAAGCTCCTCCTTCTGTCTCTAGCTCCTCCTCTGTCTCTAGCGCATCCCTCTGTCTCTACCTCCCCCCTTTGTCTGTAGCTCTTTCCTTTGCCTCTAGCTTCTCACTCTGTCTCTAACATCTCCCTCTTTGTCTAGGTTCTCCCTCTGTCTCTAGCTCCTTCCTCTGCCTTTTGCTCCTTTCTCTGTCTTAAGCTCCTCCTTCTGTCTCTAGCTCCTCTTCTGTCTCTAGCGCATCCCTCTGTCTCTAGCTCCTCTCTCTCTCTAGCCCCTCCATCTCTCTAGCCCCTTCCTCTGTCTCTAGCTTCTCCCTCTGTCTCTAGCTTCTTCCTCTGCCTCTAACTTTTCCCTTTGTGTCTAGCTTCTCTCTCTGGTCTAGCTTCTCCCTCTGTGTCTTGCTCCTTCCTCCACCTCTAACTTCTCCTTCTGTGTCTAGCTTCTCCCTTTGTCTCTAGCACCTCCCTCTGTCTCTAGCGCTTCCCTCTGTGTCTAGGTTCTGCCTCTGTCTCCAGCTTCTTCCTCTGTGTCTAGCTTCTTTGCCTCTAACCTCTCCCTCTGCCTCTTGTTCCTCCCTCTCCCTGTCATCATAGAATCTCCTCAGTAACTCCTGCAATTTCCTATCACAGTAATGGGAAAATGTTTACTGAACACAGATTTTACTTTAGAATTGAAAATTTTGATTATGACTGATCAGTTCTGGCAGAGAAAGACGCAAATTTGTCTGAATGCATATTACAAACTTGCTTATTTTTTGTGCATTATTAATTTATGAAATAATTAAAATGACGGTTATGTTTTAAAGTAATTTTCACTAAAGCCAGAAATAAATGGCAAAACAAGAAATCTGTTTTGAACCTATTTCTTGTTTTTTGCTGAATGCTCCAAATTACAAGGTGTGAACCTGAGCTTAAAGAGGACCTGTCACCCCCTGGTGAATGGCAAACTAAATGCAGCACTGAATACAGCATGTCTGTTCCGCCCCCTCTATATGTTTGCAGCCGCCTTCTCCTCTCCTGGGCCTGCCCTTCTCTTCTGCTCCTGCTCTGTGTGACGTCAGGAGCAAAAGAGGAGGGCAGACCCAGCAGAAGAGGATGCGGCTGCAAACACATAGAGGGGGCGGAATACACAAGGAGAAGGCAGGGAGGGCTGTGCCAGAAGTCAGGACCTCTTAATAAGATCCCACCCAGGCGACCTTTTAACTGTAAGGTTTTTTAAAGTCTTTTTTAAAGCTTACAGGAGGGCTAGAGACATGGGGGACCCGTCCCTGAATGCAGCAGACATGCTGCATTCAGTGCTGCATTTAGTTTGTCATGCACCAGGGGGGTGACAGGTCCTCTTTAAAAGGGGTTTCTATCATTAAGGTTTTTTTATGCTTCCTCTGTGCAAAAATAAGAAAATCAGTTTGTCACCCCCTACTGCTTCAACAATGACTCTCCACATTCTTTGCTAAAGGTTGGAAAGCTCCTTGATGTTTAAGAATGTTGATTTGGATTAATCACTCGGGATTAGCTAGAAATGTTTTATTTTCTTAAATGTCCCTGAAACTTTTCACATTTTTGTGTAGAACTGTTGGAACCTAGTTAGAGAACTATTTGTCATTTGGTTGTACTGTTGTGTATCTTTGTGCACCAGGATATATGGGCTCTGATTAGTGATGAGTGAGTGTAATCGTTACTATTCGCTAATCGCACAGATAGTAGGTATTCGCGGTACTCTTTACTCAGCGACTATCACTAGTGCTCATGAGTGATGTGTCCATCGTGAATGATCTGACACAAATTGAAAGCTTCCTTCAGTACATAAAGCGAGTCGGCACCCCAGTGAGAGCAGATTGAATGGTAGGCTCTCATTGGGGGTACAGTGTTTCATCCAGTGAAAACTCAAAAAAGCCCACCTTCGTGCCCTGTCCTGGAAATGCTCGTTTTATGGCCAGATGTGTGTGGGAGGAGACTATCACTAAAATTGACTAACATTGGAATCGCTATTTGGACTAATACGTGAGTATCACAAAATACTCGTGATAAGTATAGCGATTATGAATATTTCGCTACTCTCTCATCACTAGTTCTGGTATTTTCATCATCTGCACAGAGGCTGATACCTTGTCATGGCAGGGTTCAAACAAAATGAAAAATTGTCCCAATTTCTATGCAGATAAACATATTGATTTTCAACAGCATAATCATCTGTATTCCACCTGTGTTTCAAGCGTATATCCATTTTTTACATACATATGGCGTCTGTTTTTATACATCAGCAGTAAATACAATTTACCAGACCAAATAAAGTTTATGCACCTATAGAATTGGATAGGTGAGTCTCTTTCAAAATGCAGATGAGACTACTGCATGCTGTATGTATTGTTTTGTTTACCCAGACATTTGGTCTAAACAGCTCAATTCAATAACATTGGTCCTTGTGCTGTCTAACTTAGCAGTGACAGCACATGTACGTGTAATATGCTCATCTGAACAAGTCAATAAGCTGTATGTGTCTGGCTGAAACCTACAGACTAGATGTATCCTACAACAGGACTTCTCAAGCTTCTATTTATTGTTTAGAAAATAGCTATGCCTGTGCGTCATAACCGATGAAAAGTGTATGAATACTATCAATCATTTTAGTAAATAATTTAGTTATCAAGGATACAGAGTGCTGATTTTTCATGGTCGAATTCATTCATATACAGTGGTATCTTGATTTATGAGTAACTTTATTTGCTAGCATTTTGAAAGACAAGCTACCATTTCTGAAAAATTGTAACTTGGTTAACAAACTATGCTTTGGATTACCAGCACTGGGGACAGGCACTGTGCATACTGACTGTGTGATGCTGCTGATTCTAGGTACTGTATTTTACTTTATATATATATATATATATATATATATATATATATATATATATATATATATATATTGTATATATTTACTGGCCGCTTGCCTGCTGCTCTTGTCCTCCTGGCTTCCCACCGCTGTCTGTCCCCTGTCCTCCCACTGCTGCCCGCCCCCCTGTCTGCCTGCCCATGGCCTGCCCACCACTGTCCTCCCCACTTGCCTGCCTAATGCTGTCCACTCCCCCTGTCCGCCCCTGGTGCGCAGCCGCTCTGAGCTCACTCTCATACACACACTTGATCTGCTGCTGCACTACTGTATTCCGGGCCATTGGGCGCCGCAGTGCACTCTCTCAGTTACCGCTCACGTCTGATTGGCCGCTGGCTTCCCGTACATGTACAGTAGCTGAGAGAGAGCAGTGTGGCTGGAATACAGCAGTGCAGCGCAGCAGTGAATCGGTGAGAGTGTGTGTATTGGGGGCTGCATGAGGATGTTGGTGGCTGCAAAGGGATGATGGGGATATTGGGGGCGGCAAGGGGATGATGGGAGCTGCATGGGGATGATGGGGCTGCATGTAGATGATGGGGGCTGCATGGGGATATTGGAGGCTGAAAGGAGATTATGGGGATATTTTGGGATGAATGGGTGTTGCAAGGGGATGATAGGGATGTTGAGATTTGCATGGGGATTATGGGTGCTGCAAGGGCTGATGAGGATATTGGGGGCTGCAACGGGATGATGGGTGCTGCAATGGGATGATGGGGGCTGCAAGGGAATGATGAGGATATTGGGGGCTGCCAGGGGATGATGGGGGTTGCAAGGGGATGATGGGGATATTGGGGGCAGCATGAGGATGATGGGATTATTGAGGGCTGCATGGGGATGATGGAGGCTGCAAGGGGATGTATGGGGATGATGGGGATATTGGGGTCTGCATGGGGATGATGGGGATATTGTGGTCTTCAAGGGGATAATGGAGGCTGCAAGGGGATGATGGGGGCTGCATGGGGATGATGGGAGCTGCATGGGGATGATGGGGATATTTGGGGCTGCATGGGGATGATTGAGACTGCAAGGGGTTGATGGAGATATTGGGGGCTGCAATGGGATGATGGGGGCTACATGGGGATGATGGGGATATTAGGGGCTGCATGTAGATGATCGGGGCTGCAAGGTCATGATTATGTTCTTATCTTTTACTGTACAGTATGTTGAATTACTGTAATAATTTTACAGTTCTGTATGTGCATATATATGAATATAGTAGATATTTTTGGGTTGTTGAACGAATCGTCTGTGTTTCAATTATTTCTTATGGGAAAATTGCTTTTGTATGCAAGCAATTTGATTTACACACATACTCCCGGAACTGATTATGCTCTTAAATCAAGGTTCCACTGTATATATATAAATTAAATCTGATGTTTGAAGAAAACACCACATTTGTCAACAAGTGTAGGCAATACTAGTATAAATGGAGTCATGCACTTGTCTGCTTGAGCATCTTCCTATAACGTGCTTTTCTTTTGTTCCTGAGTTTTTGGACAAAAAATCTTTGACAGGGGACAGCCCGTTTTAATATTTGCATGACTTTTATAAATTCTTATCGGCAAGAATTAAATAAATGTTATGATATAAGCAGTCGATTGTAATAGGGTTAGGGATGCTTGGCATCTGTTAGTATCTGTGAGATTTATCTCAAGCAAATGCTAAATGCCACATGTGCTTCATACGGGAAGTAAGAGCTCCTGAGTGGGGGGATACGTAGGTGTTCTGAGAAAAAGAACAAACAGTTTTGTCATTTTCTTTGTTAGTGGTGAACGGTGTGAACACTGGTGTGCTGTGAACTCTAAGGTATTTTGGCACTATGTCTGTTACTGGGGTGCAGTGCTTACATAAAAGCCCTTGAGTGGCTGTTGATACTAGGTTATGATGCAAGTAGTATGTTTTTAGAGATTTACCATATACAGTTTTCTACTCATATAATTACATTACTGCTAATGTACATCTGATTATTTCATTAGGATGCCGAGGTTTATCCACCATGGCTACTGTGCTTATCTGATTATTATCAGCACATGTTCAGCAGAAGATAGGGTCTATTCTACATATGACATGTTAAGAGATGCACTGACTGTTCTTCAAGGAAAGAAAATAGTCTTGTTCATACGCCCTACTCAGATTAGACAGCTGCTTCCATTGCAGAGACCAGCAGTAGACAGTAGCATAACTAGAGTCTGATGGGCCTCTCCCGCGTGTTGATCAGATGTATGGGCCCTTGTAGATTTCTAAATCCTATAAGGACATAATTGTTGCCCCCCCCTTTTTTTATTATGCAGTAGTTTCCCTCATACTGGTGCACATGTTCCCTATTCTGGCATATGTGTTCCTCATCCTGGGCCCATACTGATATGTGTTCTCCATCCTTGTATATAAATCACCCATTCTGGGCCCATCCTTGTATATAAATCCCCCATCTTAGTATATATGTTCTCTCATACTGGGCCCACCGTGGTATACATGTCTCTCATCCTGGTTCCCTCCTGGTATATATGTCCCCCATTCTGGTATATATGGCCCTTATCCTGGGCCCATCCTGGTATATATGTCCTCCATTCTGGTCCCATCCTCATATATACACTACCATTCCAAAGTGTGGGGTCATTTAGAAATTTCCTTATTTTGTATAGAAAAGCACATTTTTTTTCAATGAAGCGAACATTAAATAAATCAGCAATACACTCTATACATTGTTAATGTGGTAAATGACTATTCTAGCTGCAAACATCTGGTTTTTAATGCAGTATCTACATAGGTGTATAGAGGCCCATTTCCAACAGCCACCACACCAGTGTTTTAATGGTACATTGTATTTGCTAACTGTGTAACAAGGCTAATGAATGTTTAGAAAACCCTTGTACAAGTATGTTAGCACAGCTGAAAATGGTTTGGCTGATTAGAGAAGCTATAAAATTGACCTTCCTTTGAGCTAGTTGAGAATCTGGAGCATTACATTTGTTTGTTCTATGAAACTCTCAAAATGACCAGAAAAAGAAAACTTTCATGTGAAACTTGACAGTCTATTCTTGTTCTTAGAAATGATGGCTATTCCATGCGAGAAATTGCCAAGAAACTGAAAATTTCTTACAACGGTGTGTACTACTCCCTTCAGAGGAGAGCACAAATAGACTGTAACCATAGTAGAAAGAGAAATGGGAGGCTCCGCTGCACAAGTCAGCATTAGAGTCTCTAGTTTGAGAAATTGACGCCTCATATTTCCTCAACTGGCAGCTTCATTAAATAGTACCCGCAAAGTGTCAACGTCTACAGTAAAGAGGCAACTCCGGGATGCTGGTCTTCAGGGCAGAGTGGCAAAGAAAAAGCCATATCTGAGACTGGCTAATAAAAGGAAAAGATTAATATGGGCAAAAGAACACCAACATTAGACAGAAGATGATTGGAACAAAGTTTTATGGACAGATGAATCAAAGTTTAAGTTGTTTGGATCACACAGAAGAAACATTCGTGAGATGCAGAACAGCGGAAAAGATGCTGGAAGAGTGCCTGACGCCATCTGTCAAGCATGGTGGAGGTAATGAGATGGTCTGGAGTTGCTGTGGTGCTGGTAAAGTGGGAGATTTGTACAAGGTAAAAGGGATTTTGAATAAGGAAGGCTATCGCTCCATTTTGCAACACCATGCCATACCCTGTGGACAGCTCTTGATTGGAGCCAAGTTCATCCTACAACAGGACAATGACCCAACGCACACCTTCAAATTATGCATGACGTATTTAGGGAAGAAGCAGGCAGCTGGTATTCTATCTGTAATGGAGTGGCCAGCGCAGTCACCAGATCTCAACCCCATTGAGCTGTTGTGGGAGCAGCTTGACCGTATGGTACGCAAAAAGTGCACATCAAGCCAATCTAACTTGTGGGAGGGGCTTCAGCAAGCATGGGGTGAAATTTCTCAAGATTACCTCAAGCAAATTAACACAATGCCAAAGTTCTGCAATGCTGTAATTGCTGCAAAGGGAGCATTCTTTGACGAAAGCAAAGTTTGAAGGAGAAAATTATTATTTCAGATAAAAACCATTATATCTAACCTTGTAAATGTCTGGACTATGTTTTCTATTCATTTTGCAACTCATTTGAGTATGAGTTTTCATGGAAAACACAAAATTATCTGGGTGACCCCAAACATTTGAACGGTAGTGTATATACTCATCTTGGTATATATGTCCTGAATCCTTGTCCACCCTGCTATACTGTACATACTCGAGTATAAGCCGAGGCCCCTAATTTTACCTCCAAAAACTGGGAAAACTTATTGACTTGAGTATAAGCCTAGGGTGGGAAATGCCGCAGCCCTCATCCTGGTATATCTATCCCCGTCTTGGTATGTCTGTTCCCATTCTGGTATGTCTGTCCCCATCCTGGTATATAGCACCCCATCCTGGTATATCTGTCCCCATCCTGGTAAATAGCCCCCCATCATGGTATATAGCCCCCATTCTGTTATTTAGTCACCACATCACTGTATATAGCCTATCCCATTCTGATATATAGCCCCTCATACCTGTATATGTTCCCCATCATAGTATATAGCCCCTATCATTGTATATAGCCCCTCATCCTGGTACATGACCACCATCATTGTATTTAGCCCCTCATCCTGGTACATAACCCCTATCATTGTATATAGCCCCTTCATCTTGCTACATGCCACCCATCATTGTATATAGCCCCCCATGCTGGAACAAGCCCCCCATCTCTGCTTATAGCCCCTCATGATGGCACATGTCCCCCATCAATGTATATAGCCCACCATCAATGTATATAGCACCCCATGCTGGCCCATGCCCCCATCTTTGTTTTCTAGGTCCCCATGCTGGCACATGCCCCATCATTATATATTGACCTCCATGCTGGCACATGCCCCCCATCTTTGTATATAGCGCCCCATTCTGGGACATGCCCCCCATTTTTGTATATATCCCCCATGGTGGCACATGCCCCCCATCATTGTATATAGCCCCCCATGCTGGCACACGCCCCGCATCTTTGTATATAGCCCCCCATGCTGGCACATGCCCCCCCATCTTTGTATATAGCCCCCATGCTGGCACATGCCCTCCCATCTTTGTATATAACCCCCCATGCTGGCACATGCCCCCCACCTTTGGGTATAACCCCTCATGCTGGACATGCCCTCCACCTTTGGATATAACCGCCCATGCTGGCATATGCCCCCCACCTTTGGGAATAACCCCCCACGCTGGCACATATCCCCCTACAATGTTTATAGCCCCCCCCCATGCTGGCCCATGGCCCCCAACATTGTATACTCATCCCCCCACCCCCCATTATAGTATCTGGCCCCCATGCTGCTGCACACATTAAAACAAACCATTTACATGACCTTTCTGGCGAATCAGAGCAGGCACCTCCGTGTCCTCCAGTCTTCCTGCTTATGCCAGCATCATGTGACCGGCGCAGCAGTGATGTCACCGCAGCATGGGGGCCAGATACTATGATGGGGGGGTGAGTACACATATGATAATGTAATATGCGCTACTCCCTCTGCTGCTGATGGACAGGGGGATGCAGTGCATATTCATTACACTAATGAGCGTCCCCACGTGACCTCTCCGCTCCTACTGCAGCCCCCCCCCCCGCCTCCTCCAGCTCCCGATCACCACCACCCCCTCCCATAGCAAATACTGGCTGACTTGAGTATAAGCCACGGAGGGCACTTTTCAGCACATAAATTGCACTAAAAAACTCGGCATATGCTCGAGTATATACAGTATATATCCACATCCCATCCCAATAGGTGTGTATGTATATACGGTGTGTGTGTGTGTATATATATAATATATATACATATATATATATATAATAAATGTATGTGTGTGTCCTGGTGTATGTTCCTCCTGTTCTGCTGCTATATTTAATGCTTAAAAAAATTTTATAATAATAATAGTAAATCTTTATATAGCGCCAACATATTCCGCAGTGCTTTACAATACAGTGGTTACTGTATAACTGTAACTGTATAACAAACGAAAATACACAATATAATACAGTAAGAAAATACACAATATAATACAGTAATTCCAGCTGAGAAAATACAGTACAATAATAGGAAACAATACAATAAGCATAGAATCAATGTAAAAAAATACAATACAATACAAAAGATAAAGCAAAAATAAAGTTGACCCTGCTCAAAGGAGCTTACAGTCTACAACGAGATAGGGTTTATACAGGGGTTACACGAAATGTAGGGGCTTATTACACTGATGGTCCAGGCATCTTGAGGAAATGGGGGATAGAAATAAAGATACATGATTGGACATCAGACAATCTGTGTAGAGCTTTTGGGTTTGGTGGAGTTTGAAGAAGAGTTATGTCGAGAGTGATAGTGAATGAGCTGTGTACAGTATAAAGGAATTTTGTTAGGGAGCATGATAGGCCGCCTTGCAAGTTGTGGATGGTCCTGATTTCTTGGGTAGAGCATTCTAAAGAATTGGTGCAGCTCGGGAGAAGTCTTGGAGCCAGGAGTGGGAGGATCGGATTAGTGCAGATGTTAGTCGAAGGTCATTTGTAGAATATAGGTGGAGTGATAGATAGAGATGAGGGAGGAGATGTAGGGGGGTGCAGCATTGTGAAGAGCTTTGTGGGTGAGAACAAGCAATTTGAACTTGATTCTGTAGTGTAGAGGCAGCCAGTGCAATAATTGGCACAGAGCGGAGGCATCAAAGTAACGATTGGCTAGGTAGGTGATCCTGGCTGCTGCATTAAGGATGGACTGTAGAGGGGAAAGTTTAGAGAGGGGGAGGCCAATTAATAGAGAATTACAATAAGGCGGGAGTGGATTAGGGCCACAGTAAGGGTTTTGGTTTCCATGGTGAGAAAGGGACGGACTCTAGAGATATTCTTCAGGTGTAAGCGACAAGAGCGGACAAGAGATTGTATATAGGAAGTGAAGGAGGGATCGGTATCAAACGTGACACCCAGACAGCGAGCCTGCTACCTAGGTGTTATTGTGGTACCGCACACTGAGAGAGAGATGTCAGATTTAGGGAGGTTAGTGGAGGGTGGGAGCAAAAGAAGTTCAGTTTTGGAAAGGTTGAGTTTCAAATAGAGAGCAGACATGATGTTCGAAACTGCAACTAGACAGTCATTGGTGTTCTTTAAAACCGCAGGGATAAGGTCAGAGGCTGAAGTGTATAATTGTGTGTCGTCAGCATAGAGATGGTACTAGAAGCCAAATCTGCTGATGGTGTGTCCAATTGGGGCTGTGTAGAGAGAGAAGAGGTCCAAGGACTGAACTCTGAGGGACCCCAATAGTGAAGGGGGGAGGGGGGGGAGTGTAGCCAGCAAATGATACACTGAAAGAGCGGTCAGAAAGACAGGAGAGAGCGGTGTCCTTTATACCAATGGAGTGCAACATAGAGAGTAGGAGATCGTGATCAACAGTGTCAAAAGGTGCAAAGAGATCAAGAAGAATAAGCAGAGAGTGGTCACCATTTTGCTGTCAGGTGGTCATTGGTCACTTTGATGAGGGCAGCTTCTGTAGAGTGAAGGGGGCGGAAGCCAGACTGTAATGGATCTAGAAGAGAGTGAGTGAAGAGGTAACGAGTGAGGCGGGAGTAGACTAGGTGCTCCAGGAGTTTAGAGATGAAGAGGAGATTGGAGACTGGTCTGTAGTTATTTGTGCAGGATGGGTCGAGAAAAGCATTCTTTAATAATGGAGTAATGGTCGAGTGTTTGAAGGAGGAAGGGAAGATGCCAGAAGAGAGGGAGAGCTTGAAAATTTTGGTTAGGTAAGTGGTGACGACTGGACAGAGAGACTGGAGTAGGTGTGAGGAAATGGGGTCAGTGGTGCATGTTGTGGGACGAGAGGAAGAAAGTAGCCTGGCAAATTCTTCTTCTGTAACTGGGTCAGATATGGAGAGTGGGCTGGAGGAGATGTGGACAAGAATGGGAGTGGCAGCACTTGGAGGCTGGGAGCTGATTTCCTGGTGGATGTTGTCTATTTTCTCCATAAAGTAAGAGGCCAGATCATCAGCACAGACGTCAGTGATGGGGGCCTGCACTTTAGGACTGAGGAAGAGAATGAAAGGTGTCAGAGTTTTTGGGGTTTTTAGATAGTGAGGAAATCGGGGTGGTGAAGTAGGTTTGTTTGGCAAGGTGAAGGGCAGAGTTGTAGGTTTTTAGCATGAATTTATAATGGATAAAATCTTATAGTGATAAATGATTATACTGACCTTCCTTCCACTCCCCAGACATTTTACTGTGGAATTGCCACTGCATCTTGTTCTCCATTTTATTTATGCATGATGTTTGCGAGCAATTTAATGACATTTTGAAAGCGTTGCGGCTAAGCCGGTTGTGATGTCACAGGATGTCAGATAATCACCTGCAGGTGCACTCAATTACTGCTGTGAGCTGGGAGAGAATGCTGTAGGGCCCAACAGTTAGCAACTACTTGCTGATAATTTGATAATTGCTTACCTCCATAAGGGTGATGGGTGAAGAATCTCCTGGATTACTCCTTTAACCATTTTTTGCAACTGTTAGGGCCACGTCACACGTGGCGACATCACCGGAGATATCAGCGGCGACGGGTGGGAGCGCGCACGTTTTTGGCGCCCTGTCAGTGTCGCCGTCCCCCATTTGCATGGGGCGACACCTCCGGTGACGCATCGGCGATCTGACAGGCGGCATTGCTTCTGGGGTGTCTAAAAACCCCAACGGCGATGCACTACAATGGGAGACTATGGGTCCCATCGCCTGTAAGATCGCCATCCCCCATTTACATGGGGCGATGTGTTCACATCGCCCCTGAGTGCTCGCCTGGTTTCAGAGCACTGATGTGAAACCAGACGACCACTCAGAGGCGATATGTAGCGCCGACATCGCCCCTTTACATAAGGCGACGCAGGAGCGATATCGGTGCCGACAGACCACGCCCCTGCATCGCCTAAGAAATCGGCGGTGCCGTCGCCACGTGTGACGTGGCCCTAATGGTCCCTTTACACACGGCCACAGGTAGGTAGAAACAGGCAAGCATCGGACACAATTGTGCCTGTTGCCTTGAAAAGACCACAATATGGCGGCGTGTAAATCAGGACTTTCCTTCCTGTGTCTTCCCTGAAGGAAGGAAAGTCCTGATTTACACGCCGCCACATCGTGGTCTTTTCAAGGCAACAGGCACAATTGTGTCCGATGCCTGCCTGTTTCTACCTTCCTGTGGCCACGTGTAAAGGAACCATTAGAGCTATGAGAAAAATGTAATACAATCCCTATAAATTTTGCTACTTTTTTTCTTTGAAGGGATCCTGTCACCTCCAAAACGCCACCTAAGCTACCAAAATATGTCCCTGCAACATCCTATCACTAATCTAACACTCCTTTTGTCTCCTAAAAGCATCCTGTGAAAGTGCAAAAAAACGTTTTAATACTTACTCATTAGGCATTATAATTAGCAGGGGCTATATTCTTTAGCCCTTAGGACGTGTTGTTTTGCAGCCTGAATGATCCAGCCCTCTCTGTACAGCTTCTGCTGTGATGTGGAGCTGAAGGCAGGACTAATTATTTGCATTATGTGAGTGACAGAGAGGGGGGAGGGCAAAGCCTGCACAAGCAAAGCAGCACAGAGAGAAGCTGGATTCTCGAGGCTGCAAAACAACACGCCCTAAGGGCTAAAGAATGTAGCCCCTGCTAATTATAATCCCTAATGAGTAAGTATTAAAACGTTTTTATGCACTCTTACAGGATGCTTTTAGGAGACAAAAACGTGTGAATGGTGATAGGATGCTGCAGGGACGTGTTTTGGTAGCTTAGGTGGCGTTTTGGAGGTGACAGGATCCCTTTAAACATTCATGATGAATTGGGCAATAACATCTGGAAATCCTAAAGTATGACTACAATTGCAAACTAAAAAAACAATATACATATTGTATATATAACATAAAATAGACTTCAAAAAGTCACAAATGAGAGAATGTATTTGGTCCAAGCAAAAAAATGTGCACTATGTCAAAAACTTGACAAAAACAGAGGCAAATGCAATAGTGAATTGTGTACTCGGACTGTTTTTGTGATAGACTTTGCTAAGAGTAAAAGAAAAAAAAGTGCTCCAAGTCTACAGATTGTGGTAGTTGTAGAACACTCATTGTACATGAGATGTAGAAATCTTGGTGCCTGGGAATCTTAAGACAGCATGGACCTGCATACATGTACATTCACGGCATAGTCTTTGGCTATAGTAGACTGCAAAATCATGACTATGTATTGCGTAAAGAAGTCAGCTTAGTTTCTGAGTGTTTATTATAAGGCTCTGTTAACTTTCCATAGGGAAATTGAGTTTAGGTTAAACAGCAGGCACTTCTGATAACATGGCAGTCTGAAGGACGTGTTTGGATAAATGGATATCCGTTCCTACATGTGTGTATATGATGAGCGTGGGAATGCCATGCTTCTGCTCAAAAATATACTGAGAGGTGAAACCCTGATTCTGTGACTTTCATGTTTTGTCTGCACAGGTTCATTAAAAGAAATACCACCTAGAGTCCCTGTATGTTGACCACTGCCAAGTCATCCCAGAAAAAGCAGTGTATCCTATAATATGCTTACCCGGAACTGAGAAATTTATTTTAATGATATAGCATGACCCAATTGGTAAAGTAATCAGCTCAGTGTTACTTAATTGATTATCCTATTATTTACTTTGATCTCTAAATGTACCGTCATATGCCACAATATGGCTTCCATATCGCTGGCGATTTGACACAAGTGCGCACGTTTCGGGCACTTTTTTCTGATCCCTGTGGAACTGTCACACATAGCGATCTCGCGTGCGATCTTTGGCGATCCTGCATTCCGGAAAACGCCTGCAGGAGATCGGAAGCGATCTTCTCTTCACACATCGCCGCGTCACACGCCACAATCGTAGCAGCGATGTGGCATACTGTTTTGATAGGGGCGTGCTAGAGTGTGTTTCACCGCGCCCCTATCACTGGCGATTGGTGGACGGAACTGCGTTCCCATTGGTCAGCCTTGCGTGAATGCATGGGTCATCAAATAAGGCGCCTCGGACACGGCCAGCCAATCGGAACGCAGTATCACCCTCCAATCGCCACAGATGTGACGCGAAAAAAACACCATCCAAGCATGCATATGGGATTTATTTCGTCACTATCGCCCTCTCACACGGCACAATCCTCTGAAATCGCCTGCTGGATATCGCCTGATTTCTCTGCAGTTCAGGGCAATCAGGCGACGCTCCACCAGCGATTTCTCTCCGTAGTATCGCCCAGTCATACGCCACTACGCACATGCGATGTAGTTTTTACATCGCTGAATTCGGGAATTGCCAGCATCTCGCCGGTGATATGGCGGCGTGTGACGGTACCTTAACAAATTTAATGTTTCCTCAGAAATCATTGAACTTAGTCATGATTTTGGAGAAGATTCGCTAGGCTTAGCTCAGGCTTGTCACTGCTAGGGCTCATCCAAATAGCACTGACTTTTCCTGTATGAAAAAAAACTGCCTGACTTTCATCAGTGATTTTAAATTTGTTTGGTCAGTGTCAGTTTCAGTAGTTTTTTGTCATATGCAGAAAAAAAAACTAGAATTTTTTTCATGTTTTTATCAGTCAGTTAAAAATGGACAGCACTCAGATGGCAAAATCGGACAGGTCTGTTTGCAGTTTTAGTTCTAATCACTCAATCTGCAAAAATACAAAGACATTTGAGCTGCCCCATAATAGGAAAGACTGACGTCTGACTGAGGCCTTAGAATCTAACCGGGAATTATAATTTTCCTTCTATCTTCTTTACAAAGTATTTTTAAAAAATTATATATTGCATCTTCAAACATATCGCACTGTGGCACATGAACTGGGGCACATGGATTTTTCTTAGTACCGTATATGATAAGATGAATGAGGTACCATAATTAAAAACTACAATTTGCCTTGTACACAGCAAGCCCTCATATGACTACCGTATGTCGATAAAAGTAAAAAATATTTTGGGTCTTAAAAGGGGGGGAAGTAAAAAAAAAATGCACAAATCTGAAAAGGGTCATGCAGGGGCTTGGTAATTTATAAATATGTGATATACATAGTGATTCTGGATCCATAGCAGTCTTGTAAATTGGAGCCCTGAACATGATGCACTATTGTGGATATTTTTTTTTTTAAATCAATAGATTTTTATTGAAATTTTTCACAAAACATGCAATTTTTATCATCGCGTATAACATTGATAAACAACTTTCATTAATTCCTTCAGGTAGGCACAAAGATTAAACAGCCAGCATTGTATAAAAGATAATCAAGGAACTAATAATAATAAGGGGGGTGTAAGGAATACAAGGGGTGGGAAAAAAAGGGGGGGGGATTAGGTTAAGTGGATGGAGAGGGCACTTGGTGGAGAGAAGGGATTGGGGGGGGGGGAGGGGACAGAGGGAAGGACATGGTCTGAACTACTGTTTCAGTTGACAAAACTTTATCCAACCCAACATTATATAGTAAAGTATACTCTGAGTATTAATGGATTTATAAAGTTCTTGAATCTGCTCCGGAGACTAGATCGGGATGGTGTTATAAGATGACAGAATCCATGGATCCCACCAAGTTAGGACCTTATTCCGGCGGGTCGCGCTATGAGACAACATGAGTTCGTGCTGAAAGTGCGCATTGATGGAGATGATTAATTCTGCTTTGGGCGGAACGGAAGATGTTTTCCAGTACCTGGCTATGCACGCTCGAGCAGATATGAGGACGTTGGCAATACTTGGTCTATGCAAAAATGAGAAATCCTCAAGGTCCAATCCCAAAATTGCCAGGGCAGGATTTAAGGCTACCGGATAACATAGTATTTCAGATAGTAATGTTTCAACTTGAGTCCAAAAGGTGGAAATCACTGGACAAAACCACCACATATGTTGAGCATTTCCCCTATGTCCACATCCCTTCCAGCACAGCGGAGAGGAGGGGGGGGATGATGAAGAGTGAAAGCGCGAGATCCGGTCCGGAGTTAGGTACCAGTCCATGTGCACCTTTTTCAATTGTTCATGGTGCGTTATACATTTAGAGTAAGCCGTGGTGCGTGTGGCCGCACTATGCCATTGATGCAGTTCCCTGTTGAGTTGGAATCTGGACTCCCACATCTCCATATAGGGAAGTTTCGCTCTACTTCTAAGTCCAATTAGCGCTTTGTATGCCGTGGAAACACCGTGCAGACCCAAAGATTGTGTCTTAAAGAACCTTTGCAGAGGTTCATCAACGTCAACCAGGCTCAACTCAGGCAAGGCGAGGGAGTCTAAAAAGTGTCTCAATTGTAGATATTTGAAGAAAGAGGAGCGGGGGATATTAAATCTTTCAACTATCTCTGTGAAAGCCTTGACTCTAACCCCGTCCCTCACTTGCCGCAAGTACTCCACCCCAAGCTCCCGCCACTGCGAGAGAGAGAGAGACTCCACAGATAGTTCAACCGCTGAGATGGAGATGTAATGATGAAGGAACAGCAGTAGACCAGTTCTATGTGAGGACCACACTTTTAAAAGGGTAGACATGGACTTCAGAAAACTAGGGGATTGTCTATGAGTAAGAAGCGAGTTCTCCAGCAGGAGTCTGGTAGAGTTCCTAGGGCAGTGATGGCGAACCTATGACACGCGTGTCAGCACTGACACGCGTAGCCATTTTCAGTGACACGCGGCCGGCCGGAGAAACTAGACTCGCTATTTGGATAAAAACCACAGACACGGACACAGCAGCAAAAAACTGTTGCGAGTCGGGTTTCCAAAACGGCAATGCGAGCTATTACGCTTGACTCGTCTAGTCTACTCGTTGCGAGTCTAGCGAGTCCAATGTTAATGAATGGGGAATCGAGTCTAATTACTCGATTCCCCATTCATTAACATTGGACTCGCTAGACTCGCAACGAGTAGACTAGAGTCAAGCGATTCCGAGTTAGGACTCGCCCATCACTAACTACAGATGAGGAAAAAAAAATGTGCTGGAGGACTGTAGGCCAGGACAGCAGAGCTCCGGCACAGAGCGTCTAGTCCTGGGACTTCCGGTAAGCGGAACTTCTGGCTGGCGCAGCAGGGAGCAGCGGAGCGCTGTGGGGGACGCATATCTGAGGCCCTGTGATCGCTGTCTGGAGGTCCAGTGATTACTACAGCAACCATCCTCGAGTCCAGTGAAAGGTTCTGGGCAGAATCTGGGCTGGGTGTCATGAATGTGTGATTGGCCATTACTGAGATAAGTGAGGGGGAGGCTGGAAGAGGCCTGTGCTATGGGTGCCGTTTCCCGCCATTAATTTACATAAGGAACGCCATCTTGCAGCATACAGACTCCATTTCATCCTATTAATCTCTATTTCTGCTTATTAACTCTGCCCTTTCCTAAAAGACAGTTAACCCCTAATTGCCTGCAGGGCTATCTATAAATCTTCTGTCACTGCCCCTCTGATGGAGAAGCCAAAAAAACCAAGGTTAAGTAAAGGAAGTGGTAGTAGTAGCAGTAGCCGACCCTTTCAAGAGACATGGACTGAGATGTATGGCATTATAGAAAAAAATGGCAGATCATTTTGCGTTCTATGTAGTGAAACGGTAGTAAGCAGAACGTGGAATATAAATAGACATTTTGAAACTAATCATTCCCAGCTCTTGAAAAAAAGTGAGGATGAAAGGAAGGAATACATTTCCAGGCAGCTACAACTTCATAAGAGCCAATCTAATTCCATCCTTAAATTTGTAAAAAGCTCTACAAATTTAACATCTGCAAGTCTGAGCATTGCTCACTCCATAGCTCAGCATGGAAAAGCCCTCAGTGAGGGAGAATTTATTAAAGAAACTCTCTTAAGATGTGCACCAGTTCTATTTCACGATATGCAGAATAAAGATGCAATTAGTAAGAGAATAGCTGAGTTACCACTCAGTAGAAATATCATAAAAGACCGAATAATGAGACTCAACACAAACGTACAACATCAATTAAAGGAAGACATAAGTAATTGTAAATATTTTTCGATCTCTCTTGATGAAACTACTGATGTCACATCACATGCACAGTTGGCCATTATTGGTCGATATTCTGATGGTCTCACAATGAGAGAAGAGTTGATAAAGTTAGTATCAGTGCCAACAAGTACATCAGGAAGCGAAATATGTAAGGTTGTTAAACAAACATTCTGTGACCTAAGCATTGATATCTCTAAAGTTGTGTCAGTGACGACAGACGGGGCACCAAACATGGTGGGGAAAAAAGTTGGATTTGTTACATTGTTTACAGAAGCTATTGGACACCCGATTGTGCCTTTTCATTGTATTATCCATCAGGAGGCTTTATGTGCCAAGGCAGGATTCACTGACTTAAACGACTTAATGTCAGTTGTTACAAAAATAGTTAATTTAATAGCTGCTCGCCCCCTTCACAAGAGAGAATTTTCTGCACTTTTACTGGAGGTTGATTCCACCTACAGTGGACTGCTGATGTACAATAATGTAAGATGGCTGAGCCGAGGCAAAGTTCTTGAGCGCTTTGTGGAGTGCTTTGAAGAAATTAAGGTATTTCTTGAGGATAAGGATCTGGGAAACTTTCCTCAGCTCTATGATTATCAGTGGGTCAACACCCTGATGTTTTTTACAGATCTCTCTGTTCATATTAATGAACTGAACTTAAAGCTACAAGGTTTTGGCAAAAGTATTGACGTTATGTTTGGATACATAAAAGCTTTTGAAAGTAAACTTAAAATTTTCAAGCGAGATGTAGAAACTAAAACTTATAAGTATTTTCCTCGAGTAACAAAGTATTTTGAGAAGGCCAGTGCAGCTGTACAAAATGAAATGGAGCCCTTGCATCTAAAGTACCAGCATGTTTTAGACTCCTTACTTGACCAGTTCAGTGATAGATTTAATCAATTTAGAAGCCTAGAACAGACCATGAAAATAATTAAGTATCCTGATGTAGTAGTCTACAGTAGTTTGGAATTAAATGGTTTCCAATGGATACAAATTGATGATTTGGAGATGCAACTTGCAGAATTTCAGGACAGCATCTGGGGTCAGGTGTTTGTTGATTTGAGGTCAAAGCTTGAGAATCTAGAAAGGTGCCGTTTGGAGAATCAAGAGGAGTGCCACTATGAACAGGAAATTTGGAGTGCCTGGAATCGGTTACCAGACACTTTTAGCACCCTGAAAAATATAGCAATGGCTTTACTTACTATTTTTCCCTCTACGTACTTTTGTGAGACCTTATTCTCAGCATTAAATAATATCAAAACCAACAAAAGAAACAGATTGACAGATAACCTTAGTAGCGCTTGCTTGGCCTTGAAGTGTACAAAATACCAACCTTCAATTGAACATTTAGCCAATGAAATTCAGCAACAAAAAAGTCACTAAATCAGTGATGGCGAACCTGTGGCAGTCCAGCTGTTGCTGGACTGCCACAGGTTCGCCATCACCGGAAGAATTCCCCCTCCCCCTCACTTATCTGACTTAGTTCATGACACCCCACACAAGTGAAATAACAGCAAGACCAACAAAAGAAACCAACTGACAGATTAACAAAGAAGTCACTAAGCAGGTAAGTTAAAGAATTATACATATTTGTTATTTACACTATAAATATCGTAAAATTAGGGTTTTTTTTCTCAAGGTGACACACCTGCCGAGTTATGCTCGGTTTTTTTGGCGAATTTTGACACACCAAGCTCAAAAGGTTGCCCATCACTGTCCTAGGGGATAGGTGTCTTTCAATTTGTAACCAGTGACACTGAGAGGACTCCCTCCACCACTCTCCCGCCGCAGCAATATGCACTGCTTGATAATATGTGGCTATCTCAGGCAATGCCAATCCGCCTTGTTTGAGGGAAGTGTTAGGATTTTAAGGCCCACTCGGTGTGGTTTGTTATTCCACACATATTTACCTAGCAAGGTTTGTATGGACTTCAAGTACCTTCTAGGAAAGCTCAGTGGTAGGCATCTCAGGATGTGCAGGATTTTAGGGAGGTAGGTCATTTTTATAATTTGAATTCTTGCTATCCAGGAAAGGTCAAGAGAGGAGTGAGAGCCAAGGCCCATTTTTAAGCTGTTATATAAGGATTCATAGTTACTTTTCACTATATTGGCAGTGGGGGTGATATGAATACCCAAATACGGGAAGCCTAGTGGAGACCAAGAAAACGGTAAACCCCGTCGGAGCTGAGGAACATCCTCTGGTGGCACATTGACAGGGAAGAAGAGTGATTTGGAAGGATTTAATTTATAATAGGAGACCTCCGAGAAATCTGCAAGTAGGCGAATAATACTTGGGATGGTTTGGGACAATCCTGTACACATGAATACCACATCATCAGCGTATAGGCCTATTTTATGTTCGCGGGAGCCAACGCGAAGTCCCGAGATGTTGGGGTCTGAACGGACTCTCTC
Source organism: Allobates femoralis (assembly GCA_033576535.1). NCBI lineage: Eukaryota > Metazoa > Chordata > Amphibia > Anura > Aromobatidae > Allobates > Allobates femoralis. The sequence continues at coordinate 199,325,665 of JARQOC010000001.1, forward strand.
GGCAAGGGGCTCCATCATCAGAGCAAAAATCAATGGCGATAGAGGGCACCCCTGCCTGGTTCCGTTCGTTATGGTGAAAGCTGAGGATGTGTATCCCGAGGATCTGACTCTTGCATTAGGTTTAGAATAAAGGGCCAATATTGCAGTCTGGAAGTCTCCCACCAACCCAAATCTGTTTAGCACCTCTTCCAGATACCCCCAGTGCACCCTGTCGAAGGCTTTTTCAGCATCCAAGGAGAGGAGTGCACTGGGGGTTTGTCTCCGTTCCATCAACTCCAGCAGGTCCACCAATCTCCTAGTTCCGTCCCCCGCTTGTCTACCTGGGATGAAACCTACTTGGTCTGGGTCTATCAAGGATGGTAGTACTGCCATCAGATGCTTTGCTAGTACTTTAGCATAAATCTTTAGATCTCCATTCAGGAGAGCAATGGGCCTAAAATTTGTAGGTGTGTTGGTGGGTTTACCAGGTTTCGGTATAGTGGAGATAAGAGCTTCTAGTCCCTCTGGAGCAATTTGGCCATGTTTTCTCCAGTAGTTGAATAGGGTAAGGAGGTGAGGAGTAAGCTCTTGGAGGAAGCTATTATAATAAGTGTATGTGTATCCATCTGGACCAGGGGCCGATTTCTTTTTCATAGTTTTAGTAGCCGATTGAATTTCTTCTAGTTTGAAGGGGCCGTTAAGAAAAGCTTCTTGTTGCGGTGTTATTCTGGGGAGGTTAATTTTATCTAAAAATTGATTGATGAGATCTTTAGTTGGTTGGGCAGTTTGTTTATCATCCTGAAGATTATACAGTTTGGCATAATAGTTACGGAACTCTTCCACTATTAACAATGGGTTTCTGATCGGGGTATTTTGGTGATTCAATAGGTGATCTACTTTAGAAGCAGCTTGTCGTTTTTTAAGGCGTCTTGCTAACAGCGTTCCTGCCTTATCTCCCATTCCATAGTAATTTGCTTTAACCCTCTTTAAATTGTGTTCTACTTTGGCTAATAACAAACTTCTCAGTTTTATACGGGTGCTGGTCAATTCCGTTAGTATGGTGTGGGTAGGCCCGCGTTTGTGCGCTTGTTCCAACTTAGCTATTTTATTTGTAAGCTGGTTGGTTTGCTCTTCCCTATTATGTTTAGTTAATGACGCTATTTTGATCAGTTCTCCCCGGATATAAGCTTTATGTGCATTCCACACTATTTCGGGTGAGGTTTCCCCATTATCATTATGGCGAAAGTATTCCGCAATTTGTGAGCCAATTGTCTGGATGTTTGCAGGGACCGAAAGGAGGTAATCATTCATCCTCCAAATCCCTGACGGGGGAAAATGAGAGGCATCTGCAATGGATAATGAGGCTGGGGCATGGTCAGTCCAAGTGATATGACCTATATCAGCTCTTAAGCAGTGGGGCAGAAGGAGATCATTAACTAAAATAAAGTCAATCCTGCTATACGTGCCATGTCTAGGGGACATAAATGTGTAGTCTCTCTCCTCTCCGTGAAGGTACCGCCAGATATCGTGGAGACGATGCGAGTCAATTAATTTACTCACATCAGAGCGGCAATGTGAGATGGAGGATGAGTCTAATCTTCTATTTGGTGTTATATTGAAATCCCCTGCGAGTATTGTGGGTCCCTTTATAAGTCCCTCTATCTTTGTTAACAAACTTCTATGGTATCTCACTTGGCCTGTATTTGGTCCGTATATTGACACTAAAGAGTACAGTGTATTGTTTAGGGTTACTCGGAGTACAAGGTACCTTCCTTGAGGGTCGGGGATTTCTTCAATGAGGCCTACAGATATGGATTTATGTATAAAGATGGCCACCCCCGCTCTCTTTTCCCCTGAGCTAGCAAAAAATCTATGGGGAAAGCTCGGGTGGGACATACGCCCATTGTCCTGTTTTAATAGGTGTGTTTCTTGTAAAAAGATTACCTCGCTTCGGAGTTTCTTTATTTGGTTCCATACCAGGGATCTCTTCCCGGTGAGTTGAGCCCGTTGACGTTGATTGTTGAGCATTTTATCGACATCCTCAGAGATTTACTAGATGATACAACAGATATAGAAAGATTTGCGTGGGTTAAAAATCAAGTTAAATGCAATAATGATAATCAGGTTCAATAGAATATCAGACCATGTACTGGGTTATAGGTATAGTTCACTTGTCAAGTGATAAAAAGACTTGATGTTCTGTGGGGAGGGGAGAGGGGGTAGAAGGGATAAGCTGTGGGGACACTGGGAGGTGGAGTAAACTATTTACAGTCCTACTTACTCAAGTGGGGAGTGCAGTGCACTCTAGGTGTCCTGAAGATTGGCCCAAAATCAGGACACCAGAGGACAAAAAAAAAAAAAAAAAGAAACTAAAGGTACAAGAAAGTACCTATGGGGGCAGAATTGGTCAATAGATCAGACCAAAGTATCAGAGAAGAACGAAGTTATAGTGGGTGAATAAGAAAGAAGATAAAGTAAGGAAACGAGGTCAAGTCAGTGATAAAAGAAGGAGAGAGGAATAGGGGGTATACACACAGGAGACTTAGAGAGACGTCACCGATGATATTGTGGGTTAAGATGGTATTAGAGCTTAGGGTGAATGATAAGGTGCGAAAGGAGGAGGGTATAGAGAGAAGAGAGCAAAAGATCAAGAAAGGAAGGAGATCAGGAATAGAGGCCCCGAGTCATCAGAGAGATAAATTGGTAAATACAAAACCAGCATTTTGCACGCTCCAGAGTTCAGGCTGGATCCAGGTTACGATTGGTGTCAGCATTCGCTGCCTCAGGCAAGTCAGAGTCCTCCCGTGACCCTGGGGAACGTCGCTGAGATGGTAGCATTCTCCATTTCTGCAATTGTGCCATAGCTTGTTCTGGAGTGAAGCAGGCATAGATGATCTTGTCTCGTTTTATTAACAGCTTCATTGGAAATCCCCAACGATAGTCCAGGTGACGATCCCTTAATATCGCTGTGACCTCATGAAATGCCCGTCTTCTCGCCAGGGTGCCTGGTGACAGGTCTGGATAGACAGAAATGTGCTGAAACTCCTCCGGAATCTCATCAGCATTCCTCAAGGCTCTCAGAAAGTCCTCTTTGATTTCAAAAAAGTGGACACGAGCTAAAACGTCTCTGGGCAATGCAGGGTCAACCGAGGCAGGTCTTGGTAGTCTGTGTATGCGGTCAATAATGACCTCTGCAGGCTGCAAAGTAGGTAGAATTGCAGAGATAAAGTTTTGAAGGAGCTTTCTCAGTTCTCCAGGTGGGATTGCTTCAGACACCCCCCTCAGCTTAACATTATTTCGTCTGGAGCGATCCTCCAGATCTAACTGTTTTAGAGCTTGCCGCTCCATCTTGGATTTCAGCTCAGCATGGGCATCCAATAAGTCATTATGTGCCTTGACCAGTTCCTCCATCTTGGCCTCTATGTGGTCTGTGCGTGTGGAGAGTGCGCCCACTTCCCCTGCAAGCCCGCCATCATCCTGTGCATATCTTCCTGCAGTGAAGCTCTAAAATCTGACAGGAGCTCTCTCATGGCCGAGTGTGTGATGGGGCTACCTGCCATCAGTCCCGGTGACGGGGGACCAGAGGTGAGAGATGCCATTGAGTTGCGCCTGGAAGCGCGCGTGGAGCGTTGTGGAGAGGGAGGGGGAAGCGCCATATTGGATGTAGTAGCAGCGGGGCCGCGGGGCTGCGTGTGCACGAAAAAGTCCGTGACTCTGCGAGGCGGAGGGTGTTTGGCTGCTCTTACTCGGCCCATTCGGTGCCTGACCTGTTCCGCTGCGTGTTGGTGGGTCTCTGGAGGCTCAGATCGCCGGTTCTGCGGTGTTAAGACGCTGTGAAGACTCAGGGCCTGCAGAGCTCCCGGATTATGCGGCCATTGCAGAGAAGCTCCAGGCCACGCCCTATTGTGGATATTTGACTCTCAAAGAATGCTCCGTCTAACATCACCCAGGGAACATTAGCATATCTAGTATGTATGAATGTATCTCTCACTCTCAAATATGTGTATATCAAATTGAAAAATTGGGGCATACCTGAAGAATTAAATTCTCTCTTGCTCTCTCTCTTTATGCCCTCTCTATATAATGTGTGTATACCTGAAGAAGAATAAAACGCTTTTTGCAGCGAGTAAAGAGCAAGTGTTAAAAGAGCTAAAACAGTAATGAAGTGGGGCAAGGGTGACTAAACACAATAAAAAAACTTTTTGAGGGTATGTGAAAAGCAAAAATACAGTGAAACATGTTATAGGATTTTTACAGGATGAAAAAAAGTGAAGTGGTCAAAAATTATGTTGAAAGGCCGAATTTTTACATTCTTATTTTGCATCTGTGTGCTCTAAGAGAGCAAATGTAACATCAACTGATCTTCACTGTGCTATCGGCGGAAAAGAAGAATTCACACTATCTATAAATTGAGAGATGGTGAGGGAACACTTATGCCCACGTCACACGCGTCAATGTTGTGAATGATATTGCTTAAGCGATCGCTTAAGCGATATCGTTTGTGCGTCGCTGCGTGTAACCGAGCGATATTTCATTGAAAAATCGCTTAATTGTTTGATTGCAGATTTGTGAGCAGGAGCACAAATCAAGCGATAATTGCTTTAGCATCGTGCCGTGTGATGCCGCACTAACGATCTAGTGGACGATTTCGCCTATTCCTGACAATGGCTTTTGTAGATCGCTGAGTTGTGCGCTTCATCGCTGGCGCGTTGCCAAATTTGAAATAGCAGTTGAGATCTATGCTTGTGACACCACACAAGCGATATTGCGAAATTGTTCAAACAATCTCAATCACGTGACTTTTCTGACGATATTTTGATTGAAATTGAACCGTGTGACGTGGCCATTAGTCTATTTAAATGAATATTAATCTCCTAGTCCTAAGAGATAGAGGAAATTGCAGAGCCACAAGCAAGAATCTTTGAAAATTTCAGGAGAACAGAAGACTTCCAGAGGATTAAAAGAGGGCAAATGTTGTCCCTATCTTCAAAAAAGGAAAGAAGATAAACCCAGGAAATTACAGGCTAGTGGAACATACTTGTATAACAGGCAAGATCTTTGAACAAATTAAGCAGCATGTATGTAAGTACTTGGATAAGAATACAATAATTAACCAGAGCCAGCATGGATTTGTAGCAAAGAAGTAATATCAGACTAATCTAATTTCCTTCTGTGATGGAATCACTGACTGGGTAGATCAGAGAAACGCTATATCTTGACTTCAGTAAAGCATTTGATAAAGTATCTCATACAATATTGAAAAAATGATCAGGTATTGGATTCACAAGGCTAGATGGGATTAGGTGGATTCATAACTGGCTTAGTAATCATACTCAAAGAGTGGTAATAAATGGTTGCACATTTAATTCGAAGAATATCTCAAGTGAGGTCTCAAAGCGCTCTGTCTTGGCCCCGCTGTTATTCAACATTTTTATAAATGATCTAAATGATGGAACTAGCTAAACTAATCAAACTTGCAGTCCATGCAAAGCTAGGATGGATAGCTAACACTATAGAAGACAGAAAATATTTAGAAGGATTTAGATAAGCTACAATGGGCAGCAACTAATAGAATGGTATTTAACAGTGAGAAGTGCAAAATTCTACATCTGGGCAAGAAAAATGTAAATAACATCTACAGAATGGGAGAAATAAAATTAAGCAATAGCATGTGTGAAAAAGACGGGTATACTAATAGATCACAGACTGCACATGAGTCAACATTGTGATGCAGCAGCAAAAAAAGCAAGCAGTGTTCTGGAATGTATTATGAAAAGCATTTGAGTTTAGATCATGTGAACTAATTATCCCCCTCTACTGCTCTTTGGTCATATCTTATCTGAAATACTGTGTCCAGTTCTGGGCACCACATTTGAAAAAAAAAAGACATTGAAAAACGGAAGCGAGTTCAGAGAAGAGCTACAAGGATGGTGAGTGGCCTACAAAATATGTCTTAAGAGGAACAGTTAAAAGATCTGGAATAGTTTAGCTTGTAAAAAGGCAGGGCTGTGGAGTCGGTAAGCCAAACCACCGACTCCAACTCCCCAAATTTCCCGACTCCCACTTCGACTTGGACTCCACGATTCTGACTTAATAGCTGTCTACAAATATCTGAAGGGATGTCAAAGTGTAGCAGGATTATCCGTATTCTAATTTGCATATAGAAATATGAGAAGCAATGGAATGAAACTTAAAAGGAGAAGATACAGATTGTATATGAGATACTTTTTGACAGTGAGAGTGATCACTGAGTAGAACAAACTGTTGTGGGGGCCCCTCCCAACTCTAGCATTCTATGACTCTATGATAGGTGTATACAGGGGCTACAATAGGTACAGGGGTTGCAATCGCACCCGGGCCCTGCAGCCTAGGGGGGCCCTAAAAGTCCCTTTGGCCTAGGCCTATAGAAAAAGACAAATACTATTAAAGATTTCCAATAATTGGGGGCCCCGTTGGAGCTTTCGCATCGGGGCCCCTGGGCCTGAAGTTATGCCACTGTGTGTGTGTGTATATATATATATGTATTTACTAGACTGGGGCCTGATGCTGTAGTGACATCACGATGGGGGCAGGCTCTGTGGTGTTAGGTGCGGCGACTGTCTGTCCCCCCATGCGCTCTCCCCCTGTCCGCTCTCCACCCTATGTTGTCTTCTTCCCTCTGTGTTCTCTCCTTTGACCTATCTCACCCCTGTGCGCGATCTCCCCCTCATGTGTTCTACCCCCACTGTGTTGTCTTCTCACCCCCTGTGCTGTCTTTTCCCCTCATGTGCTCTCTTCTTTGAGCTCTCTCACCTGTATGCGGTCTCTCTCACCCCTGTGTTCTCTTTCCTTTGAGCTGGCTCCCCCTGTGCGTTCTCCCTCCCTCCCTGTGTGGTTTCCCTCCCTCCCCGTGTGCTCTCTTTCCCCCCTGTTCGCTCTCTCGGCCCCCATGTGCGCTTGCCCCCCTGTGCTTTGTTTATATATGTGAATCAAAGGATCAATAACATATAGACTTATTACACTTCTCTACACTTATCAATAGCATATAGACTTAATTACACTTTATGGCTGTAAGATATTAGTATACTATCTTCTAAGACTACACGATTCATTATTCATAGACAGCATAGCCAGGACAACGTGCAAGAGAGCATTATTATCAATATGAAATCTATCAGTTGGATTATACCACTAATCACAGGAAAAATTGATATATACTCCACCAACTCCACCGGTTATGTACTAGAGGGTTAACAGATCACAGCTTCATGTTGTTACAAGAGTTAAGGCTGAAATAAGGTGGATCACCAGCTCCTTCTCTCTATGCTCCGCTCTATTGGGCTCAAGGACACCGCTCTCCTCCTACCTATCTGACCATTCCTTCACTGTATCTTTCGGTGTCTCCTCTTCCTCTCCTCTTCCCCTCATAGTTGGCGTTCCTCAGGGTTCAGTCCTAGGTCCCCTTCTCTTCTCTCTATACACTGCCCCTATTGGACAAACCATCAGTAGATTTGGTTTTCAGTGCCATCTCTATGCTGACGACACCCAATTATACATAACTTCTCCTGACATCACCTCCACATTACTACAAAATATCAGTGATTGTCTGTCTGTGGTCTCTAACATCATGTCTTCTCTCTACCTTAAATTGAATTTGTCAAAAACTGAACTTCTTGTATTTCCTCCATCTCCTAATCTTCCGAAACCTAATATTGCCATTTCTGTATGTGGTTCTATCATTACTCCCCAGCAGCACACTCGCTGTCTTGGGGTTATATTTGATTCAGATCTCTCCTTCTCTCCCCACATTCGGTCACTCACTTGCTGTCACGCTGGGAGTGGGGAAGACACCCAGCGTAGGATAACGACGGGGGGGGGGGGGATCAGGAGTCCCTAATGCTAAGGGCACAAGAAGGAGAGGGTGACCCCTAGACTTCCTAGAGCTGACCCTGTCTGCCCTAACGTCCCTATACAGTCTCCTCAACTGTCGCCGACCACGAACCTCGTCCCTCTCTGATCCTAGATCTATCTTATCTAAGGATCAGATGGAGAGGTTCACTAGACCCCTCCACTATCAACTAAAGACAAACACCAGGGAAGACAGACATTTGGGAAAAGGAAACACTTATCTGACAGCAGAACACAGCAACCTCCACCATCTCAGCTTCTGCTGGAGCAAGGATAAAGTGTGCACAAGGAACTATCACCTGCACCGAGGAAGGGTAATGAACCTCCTTATAAAGGTGGAAGGAGTCTGCTGGGTCCTAGTGACCTACAACATTGGTGGATAAAACCAGACCGAGCGCAAGACCTCCACAGCCGTCTCCCCATAATAGAGAGATCTCATCACACCTTCTTTCCATCAACACAGAAGGTAAATGCTCCTGAAAGAGACGGACCATCCTCCACCATTATGGCTGGTGGGCCAACCGCTGGGATCGTCTGCGCGTGGCCTCCACCCTGTCATCCGTGCCACCCGTGACAGTACCCCCCCTCCTACGAGTGGCCCCCGGACACTCAGGACCAGGCTTATCCGGATGGGAACGGTGAAAAGCGCGGACCAGCCTTGCGGCGGACACCTCCGACGCCGGCACCCACATCCGCTCCTCCGGACCGTACCCCCTCCAGTGCACCAAATACTGAAGAGAACGGCGCAACATGCGAGAATCAACCACCCTCGAGATCTCGAATTCCAGATTCCCCGCCACACAGATGGGCTCAGGAGGCAAAGGAGATGGGTTAGACGACGGCACATACGGCTTGAGGAGCGACCTGTGAAACACATTGTGAATCTTAAGAGCAGGAGGCAACGCAAGACGAAACGCCACGGGATTGATAACGGCGGTTATCTTATAGGGGCCAATAAACCTGGGCCCCAACTTCCAAGAGGGCACCTTCAACTTCACATTCTTGGTAGACAACCACACGTAGTCATTCACACATAGGTCCGGACCTGGCGCACGCTTCCTGTCAGCCATACGTTTGTACCTGTCACCTAAGAGCTTCAAGCTACGCTGTACACCCCGCCAAACCGAGGAGAGGGACGAGGTAAAACGGTCCTCCTCCGGAACTCCGGAAGGACTCGTACCGCTAAAAGTACCAAACTGAGGATGAAACCCATATGCACCGAAGAACGGTGACTTGCCAGTGGACTCCTGAAGACGATTATTAAGGGCGAATTCGGCCAAGGGCAAATAATTTGCCCAAGTCTCCTGATGGTCAGAGACAAAACACCTCAGGTAAGTCTCCAAATTCTGATTCACACGTTCGGTTTGACCATTAGACTGAGGATGAAAAGCAGAAGAAAAGGACAACGTTATCCCCAAACGTGTACAAAAAGCCTTCCAAAATTTGGAGACGAACTGAGTACCGCGATCAGAAACCACATCGGAGGGAACCCCATGAAGCTTCACAATCTCACTTACGAACACCTTGCCAGAGTCCGAGCATTAGGAAGTGCGGGCAGTGCCACAAAGCGAACCATCTTACTGAATCTATCTACTACTACCAGTACCACCGTCTTGCCCGCAGACGCCGGAAGATCGGTGATAAAATCCATTGACAAATGTGTCCATGGCCTCTCAGGAATAGACAATGGCACGAGAGACCCAGACGGACGGGTATGCGGAACCTTAGCACGTGCACACACACCACAGGCGGATACGAATTCCGCTACGTCCTTCCTCAACCCCGGCCACCAAAAGCGACGAGACAAGAGATCGAAAGTGGCCCTACCGCCCGGATGCCCCGCCAGTACAGAGTCGTGATGCTCTGACAGCACCCTGAGGCGCAAAGAGAACGGCACAAAAAGCCTCCCAGAAGGGCAGGAGGCAGGGGCGCCCCCCTGAACCTTCAACACCTCCCCCTCCAGATCAGGGCAAAGAGCAGAAACAACCACCCCCTCCTGCAAGATGGGGACGGGACTCTCATGAGTACTACCACCCGGAAAACTACGCGATAATGCATCCGCCTTCACATTCTGAACCCCCGGACGGTAGGTGACGGTAAAATTAAATCTCGTGAAAAACAAAGACCACCTGGCCTGCCGGGGATTGAGACGCCTGGCGGACTCAAGGTAAGACAGGTTCTTGTGGTCGGTAATAACCGTGATGGGATGGACAGCCCCCTCCAGCCAGTGCCGCCATTCCTCAAAAGCCAACTTAATAGCCAACAGCTCCCTATTACCCACATCATAATTCCTCTCGGCCGAAGACAACTTCTTGGAGAAGAACGCACAGGGCACCCATCTCCCAGGCGAAGGGCCCTGCGACAACACAGCCCCCACCCCCACCTCAGACGCATCCACTTCCACAATGAAGGGCTGAGAAAGATCGGGCTGACAAAGAACAGGCGCGGACGCAAAACAACGCTTCAGGGAGGAAAAAGCCTGGCGAGCAGAATCAGACCACTCAGAAAAATCCGTCCCCTTCCTAGTCATGTCCGTAAGAGGCGTCACCAGTACCGAATAGTTCTTAATAAATTTACGGTAAAAATTGGTAAACCCCAAAAAACGTTGCAATGCCCGTAGATTGTCCGGCTGTTCCCAATCTAGCACCGCCCGGACCTTTTCCGGATCCATCCGGAAACCCAACGGCGACAAGAGGTACCCCAAAAAACGAACCTCCTGAACGGCGAAAACACATTTCTCGAGTTTAGCATACAGTTTGTTGTCCCGTAAGACCTGCAACACCTGTTTGACATGGGACTGATGCGTCTCCATATCGGGAGAATAGATCAAGATATCGTCCAAGTAAACAACTACAAATCTACCCACCAAATGATGGAAAATATCATTGACAAAATGTTGGAAAACCGCCGGGGCGTTAGTGAGCCCGAACGGCATTACGAGACTTTCAAAATGGCCGTCCGGGGTATTAAACGCAGTTTTCCATTCATCCCCCTCTCTGACCCTAATCAGGTTGTAGGCCCCCCTCAAATCCAACTTGGAGAACCATTTGGCACCCACAACCTGACTAAATAAATCAGGGATCAGAGGGAGGGGGTATGGATCACGGACAGTAATCCGATTCAATTCCCGAAAATCCAAACAAGGACGGAGGCCCCCATCTTTTTTTTTCACAAAAAAGAAACCAGCCGCAACCGGCGACGTGGAGGGCCTAATGTGTCCCGTCTCCAGACTTTCAGAAATGAAATCCTTCATTGCTTGTCTTTCGGGACCAGATATAGTAAACATCCTAGCTTTGGGCAGTTTAGCTCCGGGAACGAGGTTGATAGGGCAATCGTATGCCCGATGAGGGGGCAAGTCTCGGCACCCCTTCTCTGAGAACACATCCTCATACTCCGATAGGAATGGGGGCAGAGATTCAGCAGATACCACCGAAAGGGATGTAGCCAAACAATTCTCCGAACAAAAATCACTCCATTCCACAATGTCCCTGGACTGCCAATCCACTACGGGATTATGTTTAATCAACCATGGCAAGCCCAGGACAATGGGAGCGGGGAGACCGTCTAAGACATAGCAAGATAACGTCTCCTGATGTTGGGATCCAACCGTTAACTTAATGTTATGTACGATATGTGTGAGACTACCCTGAGCCAGGGGGGCTGAGTCGATGGCATAGATACGGATGGGGCGAGACAATAAACAGCGGTTAAGCCCATGAGCGTGTACAAAACGAGCATCCACCATGCAGATCCCCGCACCACTATCCACAAACACAGAAATGCCTTCCGTTTTGCTCTCTAGCGCCACCTCTGCACTCAGGAGAAAATGGGAAGTACAAACGGAGGATACACACACCTCCCGCTCGACCACCTCCACACCCCCCATAGTCACATGAGGTCCCGGCACCCTAGTCCGTTTAGGAGCGTAGGGACAGGCCCCGATAAAATGGTCTCCTTTCCCACAGAAAAAACAGACCCCCTTCCCCCTGCCCCGGGAGGCACCGGTGGAGAGCCTCGAGGCCGCCGCTCCTCCAAGCTGCATAGGTTCCTCCCCCCTCGGGAGAAATGACTCGCCCTCCGAGTGACCACCCGGCAACAAGGAACCACCATGAGAAGGGCTCCCAGTTGCAGGAGGTCTACCCCTCCGCTCCTGGAGGCGTCTATCCATGCGAATAGCCAACGACATAGCTGCCTCCAGGGACGGGGGGGTCTCATACACTGCCAGGGCATCCTTCAGTCTTTCTGAAAGACCCTGGCAAAAATGACTCCTGAGAGCCGGATCGTTCCACTTTGTGTCCATAGCCCACCTGCGGAACTCAGAACAATATGATTCCGCCGACCGAGTCCCCTGGTGGAGATGGCGCAATTTGGATTCAGCCAAAGAGACACGGTCAGGGTCATCATATATGAGGCCTAAGGCGTCAAAAAATCCATCCACAGACTGGAGACAAGCAGAGTCCTGTGGCAGAGAGAAAGCCCAGGATTGGGGATCCCCCTGCAGCAATGATATAATAATTCCTACCCGCTGCTGCTCATCACCAGTGGAATACGGCTTAAGCCTAAAGTATAATTTACAGGCCTCTTTGAACACAGTAAATTTGTCTCTGCCTCCTGAAAACCTGTCAGGGAGGGCAACCTTAGGTTCCGGTCTGGCCGGACCCACTGCTTGATTCCCCAAGACACCATTTTGCGGTTGTGGTCCCTGCAGAGCCGACCGAAGGTCCGCAACCTCCAAAGACAAGGTCTGCAGCTGCTGGGCCAAAGCAGACACAGGATCCATAAGGAAAGGAAAGAAAATCAAATCCTCCCCTTCCTTCACTTACAGTTATGGCAGGTGATAATGTCACGCTGGGAGTGGGGAAGACACCCAGCGTAGGATAACGACGGGGGGGGGGGGGATCAGGAGTCCCTAATGCTAAGGGCACAAGAAGGAGAGGGTGACCCCTAGACTTCCTAGAGCTGACCCTGTCTGCCCTAACGTCCCTATACAGTCTCCTCAACTGTCGCCGACCACGAACCTCGTCCCTCTCTGATCCTAGATCTATCTTATCTAAGGATCAGATGGAGAGGTTCACTAGACCCCTCCACTATCAACTAAAGACAAACACCAGGAAGACAGACATTTGGGAAAAGGAAACACTTATCTGACAGCAGAACACAGCAACCTCCACCATCTCAGCTTCTGCTGGAGCAAGGATAAAGTGTGCACAAGGAACTATCACCTGCACCGAGGAAGGGTAATGAACCTCCTTATAAAGGTGGAAGGAGTCTGCTGGGTCCTAGTGACCTACAACATTGGTGGATAAAACCAGACCGAGCGCAAGACCTCCACAGCCGTCTCCCCATAATAGAGAGATCTCATCACACCTTCTTTCCATCAACACAGAAGGTAAATGCTCCTGAAAGAGACGGACCATCCTCCACCATTATGGCTGGTGGGCCAACCGCTGGGATCGTCTGCGCGTGGCCTCCACCCTGTCATCCGTGCCACCCGTGACACTTGCTCATGTCACCTACACCTCAAAAAAATCTCTAGAATTCGACCGTTTCTTACTGTTAATTCTGCAAAAACTCTAATTGTTGCCCTTATTACTTCTCACCTGGATAAATGCAGTTCTCTACTAATCAGTCTCCCTCTTACTAAACTCTGTCCTCTCAAATCCATCCTCAATGCAGCAGCCAGCATCATATTCCTCTCCAACCACTTCACCGATGCCTCTATCCCGTGCCAGTCATTGCACTGGTTGCCAATCTGCTATAGAGTACAATATAAAATTATCACTGTCACCCACAAAGCTCTCCATAGTTCTGCACCACCCTACATCTCCTCCCTCATCTCTGTCTATCACCCTACACATGCCCTCCATTCCGCAAGTGACCTAAGACTGACATCAGCTACAATCCGAGCCTCCCACTCCCATCTCCAGGACTTCTCACGAGCTGCACCAATCCTCTGGAACGGGTTACCGAAAACAATTCAAGCGAGCCTTAAAAATGTATCTCTTTAGACTGGCCTATCACCTCACCTCACTTGTCTAACTATCTTCCCTTTTCCAAATCTGCCCTCTTGTGTCATCTGTCTGCACCTGCAGACTGTCTGTCTGTCCCCTGTGCATTATATAGCACTTTATATGTACTTGTACAGATCCTGGCTGGTGACTGGTTCATGCAGCGTTATGTGAATCTCCTATTTATTATATTGATGGCTGGACCATATATGATGGCACTTTTTACCATTTACCTTTTATGCCTCCCCTATTTCCTCATAGATTGTAGCATGCGGGCAGGGACCTCACTCCTCATGGTTTTTGAATTTTTGTTAATCTGTGTTGTCTGATATTATTCGTATATATCCCCTCTGAATTGTAAAGTGCTGCGTAATAGGTTGGTGCTATATAAATAAAATTATAATTATTAAATAAGAGCCTAAGGATAGGGGGTATAATATAAACAGGCACACGTATCAAAACCATTACATGAGATACATGAGCACATCATGCAGTACACCCACCTTCTCTGACGTACGTTTCGGACAGTGTCTTCCTCGGAGAGAGATCCTTTGGTTCACATATAGGAACCAAAATTGAACATATACCAATAGAGTAATTTGCTAGAGGTTAATGATACTGTATACAGTTAATTTTAAAGTTTGATCTAAGGGTGGCTTCACGCTGGCGTTTGTGTCTGCATGCTGATGGCATGCAGACACAAACGCTGTCAGAAGCAGGGTCCAAATGATGTGTCCGCAGCGGATAATGTCCGCCTGCGGACACATCACTAGGGAGCCCGGCAGCCAATCGGCGCTGTCCGGGGGCGGGCCGGAGGAGGAGTTCAGCGCCGGAGATCTCCTCCTCCCCGCCGCCGGTAAGCACCGGGACATGTTGGCGGGGAGTACAGCTGATCTGACAGCTGTTTCAATCTTCCCGCGCCGACACCGAGAGGAGATGTCGGCGCGGGAAGATTCAAACAGCTGTCACATCAGCTGTACTCCCCGCCGACAGGTCCCGGTGCTTACCGGCGGCGGGGAGGAGGAGGACAGCAGTGGCTCAGCTGATCTCCCGGTGGCCGTCGGTGAGCTCCTGTGACATCACCGGCGGCCACCGGGAGATTTTTCAATGGGTCCGCAGCGTTCTCCAGCGCTGTCAAGTGCTGAACACTGCGGACCCATTGAAGACAATGCATGTTTTGTGCGCTTGGGGACGCTTGCCGATTTTCCAAGGTCCCCGAGCGCACAAAAACTGCAACATGCTGCGTCCCGGGCGCGGATGCTGGACACCGGAAGGAGCAGATATCGTCCGCATCCGCACCCGAACGCAGCAAACGCAGGCACTATGCGTTCCAATGTTAAACATAGGAACCGCAGTGCGCATGCGTTTGCCTGCGTATGGGAACGCAGCATACGCTGCTTTCCCATACGCAAATGTGAAGGCACCCTAAGGGAGTAGCCTAATGAGATTTATATATAATTATTTGTGCATAGAGGATGTGAAGTTAATTAATGTATGATCTGATATAATTTGTACAGATATATGTATATACATACATATCATACGCACCTGTTAACTGTTCTCTGCCTTCTCTGTTGTTTTTTATTGTCATCCTTTGTTAACTTTTGCACAATTTATTTGTAAAATAAAGGTTTAATTTTACATGCATATTTTTTTGTGAGTGGGTTCATCTGCTTTGGCAGAATTTAGGAGTACATTGAATTCCCCACTACAATTTATGCCAAGTAATTGGTTCAATACCTATAATGAGCGGTGAGTGGCAGTCTCCTTTGGCAGTGAGGGGGTTAAGGGGATGTTGACAGATGAGAGAGAGGGACTGTTTTAAATCCCTATAGAGGCTCCCACAGGAAATTAACTCTCCATCCTGCAGTTAAATCTGACCCTTTTGGCTTTGATTCAAGTAGTTAGCCATGTGAACACCATAGAGCGTCTGTTTTTAGCAGGGAAAACGTACAGCCCAAGTAGATTGTGCTTCTAGGAATGAGCTGGGACCACAGGCTACACCCTCTGAACAAGTTGTCTCTGAGTTTGCTGTCAGAGGCACAAAGAGGGCCAGGCTATGCGGACGCTGAGAACAAGCTGGAGAACTAAAATCACAGCTGCCCCATAAGATAGCAATAACGGATTGTTTCTGGGATCTTTTGCCTTTTGGAATGGTCCATGATCACTGTTCATCCTGGACTTCTACATCCATCTCATTGAAGTGAGATTACAGGGCCCTAGAAATGCCTACAACTGACACGAAGACTTGACTGCTGAGCTTTTACTTTATAGTTCTTCGAAACAGCGACTACCTGGCCCCTGGACTGCTGCTATTCTATCTAAATTGTTGGTGTGACCTATGATGGGGACTAGATTTCCACTACATTTGTATTGATGTCCAGTACTGCAGTTATGTCATGGATGTGTTCACTGCTCCAAGTCCTCAGCTCTGACAGTTTGCAGTTATACCTTTTAGTATGGCTCTCTCTTTTAATCCATACTATATATTTTCTTAGCTGTTGAGCTGTGATTATTCCCAAGAAAACCTGTAAACTTTCTGGGATTTGCGGAGTTAGAAATGTCCTCTTCTCAATGCAGTGGCCATTGGTTGTTTACATCTGCAGCTCCTTACTACATGATGTCATTTCTTTAAAAAAAAAAAAAAAAAAAAGAAAAGAAAACTTTATTTTCTGGTCTCAGAAAGCAAATGTGTGTTTTATATCAATTGGTGTTTTTAGAAGAAAGTAGCAATGCTGAAATCATTGTCAATGCAAGTAGCCACAATATTTTGGCATGTGTGTGGAGGAACAGGGCTAGGGTCTCTACAGGCCTACAGCCGTCCTGAGATGGGTTATCCGAAGGGACCAGCGTCTGTGTACTACACACCGCCCAGGAGAGGATAGTGGAATGTCAACTACTGGCACACAGTCACATCTGTGTCTGCATCTGCTCTCCTGTAAGGACCTGGATTCTTTATATTTTGAAGTAAACCTTTCATATTTCCCTTCCGTGTCCATTTTTGGATTATGATTTTTTTAAATATGAAACGTTTTCAAGCATGGAAGAACTCCTTACCTTTTTTGTCTTATTTTAATATTTATAAAGTAAGTACTATTTTATTTGGTGCTTGGCATGTTGTTATGGTTTTCATAGTTTTATGTGCATTAATTTTACGATTATAATTGTGTTTTGGTAACACATTCTCCAAAATAATACTTTCATCAGCAAAGTTATAAAAATCCTAGTTGTTATATTTGTATAGTTATGCCAAATGTGTGTTCTTAAATCTAATGTCTGCCTACTGTGCCATTATTATTTTAACACTCTTCATATTAATATCCACTGTGCTTTACAAACAGTGGTTTCACTTGAAGTTTGTTTACAGCTTTTTTTGAGATGGTCTTAAATGGGTTGTCCAGGCATATATTATTGATAATGAAGTGAAACCAGCTCTTATACATGAAGGTTTTTTTTCTTTTTTAATTTTATATAAAGTGTATACAGAAAATGGTGTACATGGTCAGCGTGATCTAAGTTAACGCGTTTCAAATGTCGTATGTATCCTTACTCATAAGAGCTGGATTCGTTTCACTTGATTATTGGATTCCTGGATAGACGCAAGACTGGTCTTGTGCTTCATGAAGACAAGATTGAGGCATCTATGGTGAGCTGGAATTTATTCATGCTTATATATTATTGATGACATATCAATATTAGGATAGGTAATCAGATTAGTGGAGGTCTACCATATTCCACCCTCACCGATCAGCTGTCATTCGCTCAAGTGATGACTGGATATAAATGTTGAGTGAAGTTATGTTGTAGCTTCATATAATGTTTGTTTTTTTCCTCTGCTGGCTCTGTTAATTTGTAATTGACTTTGAGCTGGTGGGAGGACACTAACTACGCTGATACCTCCCTACACCGTAAAAAAAAGGGATTCCTACTCTTTATTTCTTAGTTAGCACAAAGAAAGGAGTGGCAGCACGGAAGAAATTATACAGCAGTCCTCAGCTGTGTAGATGTGAATCCAGTTCTGTGTTGAGGTAAAAGACTTGTTAGAAAGCTCAGCATAATCTGTCTGTGGCTCCCTTCACCTGTTTTCTCTCTCTGGTACTCGCTTCTCCCTCGCACCCTTCCCTCTTCATGAAGTACAATATGAGGTGTTACCTGAAGTGATGTTTTATCAGTGTTGTCTTGAGACAGAATTGAGCTGTCTATTTTTCGAGAGGATAACAAGTTCAGGAAGCATGGATGAGAAGTGGCTCATAAGTGGAGAGAAAAAGCAGATTTATTTAATAGAAGAAACTTTTTTAGTATATCTTATTTACCTATACTATTGATGTATGCCAGATTTGTTGAAAGTACAGTTTTCATTTAAAATTAAAATGCTTGATCATTCATTCCCCAATTTCATCTATCCTGGGAGAGATGCAGACCCTTATATACTTTCGATGGTTGTTCAGCCTACTTGGATCTTAAGGATCAGTGATCCCTGTTAGGAGTACATCAATATTAATATAAACATTGAAAGTGATCTGTTTAATGCTGGGAGCTTCTGATCCTGCCTTTCCTGTTCACTACCTCACCGCAGGACATGTTTAAATGAAACATGAAGCTGAGCATGTATGGTGCTGCTCCTATAAGGGTCCATTCCTTCTCTGCAAGAAAAACCTCTCTCAACTAAACCAGCAGTCCACGGAGGAAAAAATGGAGCAGAATATTGCCTTTAAATATGAAACTATTTACAAAACCCACATAACCCATTTACAGGCACATTATTAACTCTTTGCAGAGCAAAGAGAAAATATACAGCAATCAAATTGTGTTGCTTATTGGGATATGGTAGTATTGAGGATGGAGAGCATGCAGCTGGCACTGCTTCAAGACGGCACTTGTATGGCAAAGGTGACAATTTTTATTTAAATACTTTGGTTATGCTTCTATTGGACAAACCTCAGTCATTATAAAAAGCGCTATGTGTGTATCACACATATTTGTGCTGTATTGCGATATGTTATGTAGTGTACAATGGTATTATTATTAGTGGAAAGTCTTATGGCACACTTGTACTTACTGCAGAAGTGCATACTTTATTTAAGCTTTTCACTCTCGCATTGTTATGGATATTGGTTAATGTTGTCATTTATGTAGAATTAGGTGTATACTTGGCTTTCAGTTCACTCCACATATGTGTATTTGTTGGCATAAAAAGCTCCATGTAATGCAACATTTCTTGTTAAAAAACTTTTCAGAGTGTTTTTAATATTACAGGCGTTCTCTGGGTATCTAAAAACAACCACAAGGTATGCCCCATATTCCTACCAGTTCTAGCTGCTTCTGGGGGCCTCCATAATACATGGAATATGATGGAATATGTCACAATTATTTTTTTCTAAAGACGACAACATAAACCTTTGTATACCGCCATATGAATTTAAAACAAAATTGATATTTTTGTAACTACACTTGTGCTGGGCTCAAACTGCCTGAGTGAACGGTGCCTAAAGAATCTGATTCAGGTGTTGTTCACATTGTGCAGTTTGGTATAGTGCTTTTATTAGGCGTTTCAGTTTACACCTTGAATGAATATTAAAGCATCACCCTGGTGTATGTATGGGTTTTGCTTTTTTATTTCAGCGCTGGAGTGGTATCACTAATGCATGTTCCCTACCCTTAGTAATATTCTCATCAGCTACAGTCATATGAAAAAGTTTGGGCACCCCTCTTAATCTTACAAATTTTTTTTTGTTTAAAATTGGGTTTTTGCAACAGCTATTTCAGTGTGATATATGTAATAACAGATGGACACAGTAATATTTCAGGATTGAAAAGAGGTTTATTGTACTAACTGAAAATGTGAAATATGCATTATTCCAAAAATTGACAGGTGCAAAAGTATGGGCACCTCAACAGAAAAGTGACATTAATATTTAGTAGATTCACCTTTTGCAAAAATAACAGCCTCTAGTCGCTTCCTGTAGCTGTCAATGAGTTCCTGGATCCTGGATGAAGGTATTTTTGACCATTCCTCTTTACAAAACAATTCCAGTTCAGTTAAGTTTGATGGTCGCCGAGCATGGACAGCCGGCTTCATAATATCCCACTGATGTTCAATGATATTCAGGTCTGGGGACTGGGATGGCCATTCCAGAACATTGTAATTGTTCCTCTGCATGAATGCCTGAGTAGATTTGGAGCGGTGTTTTTTGGATCCATGTACTTCAACTTTGACACTGATTCTTGAACATTATTCTCAAGAATCTGCTGATACTGAGTAGCATCCATGTGACCCTCAACTTTAATAAGATTCCTGGTGCCGTCATTGGCCACACAGCCCCAAAGCATGATGGACCTTACCCCAAATTTGGCACTGGGTAGCAAGTGTTTTTCTTGGATTGCTGTGTTTTTGTGGCGCCATGCATAACGCCTTGTTGTATGACCAAGCAACTCAATCTTTGTTTCATTTGTCCACAGGACCTTCTTCCAAAATGAAACTGGCTTGTCGAAATGTGCTTTTGCATACCTCAGGCGACTCTGTTTGTGACGTGCATGCAGAAACGGCTTCTTTCGCATCACTGTCCCATACAGCTTCTCCTTGTGCAGTGTGCGCTGTATTGTTGACCGATGCACAGTGACACCATCTGCAGCAAGATGATGCTGCAGATTTTTGGAGGTGGTCTGTGGATTGTTCTTGACTGTTCTCACCAATCTTCTTCTCTGGCTTTCTGATATTTTTGTTGGCCTGCCACTTCTGGCCTTTACAAGAACTGTCCCTGTGGTCTTCCATTTTCTTACTATGTTCCTCACAGTGGAAACTGACAGGTTAAATCCCTTAGACAACTTTTTGTATCCTTCCCCTGAACAACTATGTTGAACAATCTTTTTTTTTTCAGATCATTTGAGAGCTGTTTTGAGGAGCCCATGATGCCACTCCTCAGAAAAGATGCAACTAGGAGAACAACTTGCAAGTGGACACCTGAAATAGCTTTTCTCATGATTGGATACATTGGGCTATGAAGTACGAAGCTCAATGAGGTTACCAAACCAATTTAGTGTTTCAGTAAGTCAGTAAAAAGTAGTTAGGAGTATTCAAATCATGAAAATCTGAAGGGTGCCCATACTTTTGCACCTGTCAAATTTTGAAATAATGCATATTTCACATTTTTGGTTAGTGCAATAAACCTCATTTCAATGCTGAAATATTACTGTATCCATCAGTTACTACATATATCACACTGAAATAGCTGGTGCAAAAACTCAATGTTAAACCAAAACAAATAAGTAAGATTAAGAGGGGTGCCCAAACTTTTTATATGACTGTATAATCATCTTCTTTGTTTGCACCGCTCCCGCCATCTTCTGCTACTTACAACCTAGTTTGATCTCTCCAATGTAGCACTGAGAGCTTGTGACAACTAACTGTAAGATGGCAGAGGGGATATGTGCCACTTTGTAAATTAAAATAAAAAATTTGCCTCGGCACAAATAGGCAGGTAGTTGCTAACTATCTCTCTGTTATGCCCGGTGCCATTCTTTGCTGGCACAGACCGGTTGGAGATGATTCAACGTCTTCTGCTGATGTCATGTCAACAGAGTGATGGCTTCTTTTGACAGAGTGGAACTGCCAATGTCCCGCTTATTGACAGATGGCTCCCCACTGCCAAACTGGAATATTCCCTCTAATGCTCGGCTTAGCCGAGAGCTCTTATACTCTCCTTGGTAGAGCAGCTGCCAAAGCAAACTCATCACTAGGGACAAAAGTAGGATCGGACACTGACATTCAGTAGTCTGGTACCTTCTCTTCCTTGGCATCATTTGGGAAAGGCGCAATGTCCACATACACATTAGACTAAAAGTTAATCCCGCTGATTTTGGTGAGTTCAGGCTGCTTTTTTAATGTTTACTTCTGATTACTTTCAATCCTCCTAGTAAAAGGAAAAGGAAAGCTGTTCAAGTTCTCCTACATAAGCATGTGCTTCCAATTGTGGGTACATTTTTCTTTTAATTGTCTTATGAAGGCAATCAGCACAAGGGAATGTGGTGCGTTTTTGTTATTTAAAAAATATTGCATCTTTGTTTTTACCCCAGTTTAACTATGTCCTGCACCCAAATGTACATCAAGGACCTCGGGTAATTGAGGCTCTATTGACACTGTTTCAGAAAGTCATTCATATATTATAGGACACACTACTGAATGATACTGGGATTACTGGTTGTAAAGGATTCTTTTTGCATGATAAGTAGTGTGTGTTATATATAATATAAATAAATATATATATAATATATATATATATATATATATAAAATATATATATATATATATATATATGGATAGATTTATATATACAGTCGTGGCCAAAAGTATTGACACTCCTACAATTCTGTCAGATAATACTCATTTTCTTCCTGAAGATGATTGCAATCACAAATTCTTTGGTATTATTATCTTCATTTAATTTGTCTTCAATGAAAAAAACAGAAAAGAATTGTCCTAAAGCCAAATTAGATATAATTCCACACCAAACATAAAAAAGGGGGTGGACAAAAGTATTGGCACTGTTAGAAAAATCATGTGATGCTTCTCTAATTTGTTTAATTAACAGCACCTGTAACTTACCTGTGGCACCTAACAGGTGTTGGCAATAACTAAATCACACTTGCAGCCAGTTGACATGGATTAAAGTTGACTCAACCTCTGTCCTGTGTCCTTGTGTGTACCACATTGAGCATGGAGAAAAGAAAGAAGAGCAAAGAACTGTCTGAGGACTTGAGAAACCAAATTGTGAGGAAGCATAAGCAATCTCAAGGCTACAAGTCCATCTCCTAAGACCTGAATGTTCCTGTGTCTACCATGCGCAGTGTCATCAAGAAGTTTAAAGCACATGGCACTGTGGCTAACCTCCCTAGATGTGGACGGAAAAGAAAAATTGACGAGAGATTTCAACGCAAGATTGTGCGGATGGTGGATAAAGACCCTCGACTAACATCCAAACAAGTTCAAGCTGCCCTGCAGTCCGAGGGTACAGCAGTATCAACCCCTACCATCCGTCGATGTCTGAATGAAAAGGGACTGTATGGTAGGATACCCAGGAAGACCCCACTTCTTACCCCAAGGCATAAAAAGCCAGACTGGAGTTTGCCAAAACTTACGTGAGAAAGCCTAAAACGTTTTGGGAGAATGTTCTCTGGTCAGATGAGACAAAAGTATAGCTTTTTGGGCAAAGGCATCAACATAGAGTTTACAGGAGAAAAAAAGAGGCATTCAAAGAAAAGAACACAGTCCCTACAGTCAAACATGGCAGAGGGTCCCTGATGTTTTGGGGTTGCTTTGCTGCCTCTGGCACTGGACTGCTTGACTGTGTGCATGGCATTATGAAGTCTGAAGACTACCAACAAATTTTGCAGCGTAGTGTGGGTCCCAGTATGAGATAACTGGGTCTCCCTCAGAGGTCATGGGTCTTCCAGCAGGACAATGACGCAAAACACACTTCAAAAAGCACTAGAAAATGGTTTGAGAGAAAGCACTGGAGACTTCTAAGGTGGCCAGCATTGAGTCCAGACCTGAATCCCATAGAACACCTGTAAAGAGATCTAAAAATGACAGTTTGGAGAAGGCACCCTTCATATATCAGGGACCTGGAGCAGTTTGCCAAGAAGAATGGTCTAAAATTCCAGCAGAGCATTGTAAGAAACTCATTGATGGTTACTGGAAGCGGTTGATCGCAGTTATTTTGGCTAAGGGTTGTGCAGCCAAGTATTAGGCTGAGGGTGCCAATACTTTTGTCTGGTCCATTTTTGGAGTTTTGTGTGAAATGATCAATGTTTTGCTTTTTGCTTCATTCTCTTTTGTGTTTTTTCATTGAAGTCAAATTAAATGAAGAAGATAATACCAAAGAATTGTGATTGCAATCATTTTCAGGAAGACACTGAGTATTATCTGACAGAATTGCAGGGTGTCATACTTTTGCAACTGTAGAATATTATTATATAATCACGAATGGGTTTTTGCCCCTTTGAGTCCGCTCGCGCTGCGAGTCAGGGTCGTCATGTGGATACGACCGAAGCATGGCGCGAAGCGCATTGCGAGTCAGGACTTGCTCTGCTAGAATCCGATGCATCTGCATCGGGCACCCAGCTAGTTTATATATATTTATATTAGAAAAAGGAAAAATAACAGACATCCCTTCCTGAAAGGTTGCACTACAGGTGCAAAGCTATAACACTGAATGATATAAAATAGAAAAGCTACTGCAGCACACTGTTAAGAACACACATGTGCAAATGAAAGTGTTTTGATGGGAGTAAAAAAGTTTTTTTATTTGAGAAAAAATTAAGTTACCAGTTTGTTTTTTTATAAACTCAGATGGAATATTTTTTTGAAACAATACACCTATAAGGTTCTTAGTGTATATATTGGCCTATAGATGCCTGCCCATCAACCACGGCAAATTGACCTTAAATCTGATGGGACCCTAACCTACCTACCTGTGTGGACACTCCCTGGGCACAAGCTGGCACCACACAAACGTCAGTTTAACCCTGCATAAACCAGCTTATTAGCCGCATCTGCAGCCTCTGTGCTTACATGCTGCACAGAGGCTGCAGATGGGGTTAATATGCAGCTAAACCCTGGGAATTACAAAATGAAGACAGCAGCTGGGTTTTTAATAATCATCTTTCATCGCTGCTGTCACAGCAGTGAAAGATGGTTGGTTACTGTACCGGGAAACCAGCAAATTCAAACTCTCCAGCTTTGAAAGCCGCAGAGATTAAATTCACCGGTAAATACTGTCCGCTGCCTGAAGTTTTGCTTCAGGTCCGCAGACAGCATCACACTGACACGCAGCACTCACGCAGCACATGCACATTGCATACAGCCATGCACACTCACTCACACAACACGCACTACACTCACACAACACGCACTACACTCGCATCACTGTTATGCATCAAACACGCTCTGTGTTTGATGTATGTCAGTGTGCCTCCAGCTTTAATCAGAGTTTGTTGAAACAACAGTGACCAATTAATTGTACATTTACGAGTACCTTTTATTAAATGTTTAAGAAAAACTACTGATAAGGGTAACATTAATTTCTCCACTTTTAAAATAAAAAAATATTTGATCATGTGATCACCTGCATAATATAATACTTTAGTGCTGCAGGGCATTATACTTTTTATAAAACATTCACTGCATACTTGGGGCCCCCATGAGACCTATTGCTGACATTGGTACCCTATGATTGAATTGGATTGGAGTTATCTTTGAACTTTGTGTTAATATATAGCTAACACCCAGTGGATTGTGTAGGTCTATGCTTGTCCCTTGCCCTCACTGTACAATCACAGCACTTAGCACAAACTACACATTGCCAGTGAGCCCAGTAGATCACACCAAGGGGCTACATACATTACAGGTTTGGATACTTGTTCACCTGAGCAATTATAAAATTGTACTACAGGGTGGGCCATTTATATGGATGCACCTAAATATAATGGGAATTGTTGGCGATATCAACTTCCTTTTTGTGACATTTTGTTTGTGGCAAATTGCTACATGATTCAGATATCCAGTGGCATTGAGGTTTCCATTGCTGAAGAATGACCCCACTATCTTTGTACTCCATATACCACACCATAACATCAAATTCTGTGTCCCAACAGTCTTGGAGGGATCTATCCACTGTGGGTTAGTGTCAGACCAATAGCGGTGGTTTAGTTTGTTAACTTCATCATTCACAAAAAAAGTTTGCCTCATCACTCATCTGAAGGCAATTGTCTATGCTGTGAAGATACAAGAAGTGCAGCATTTGAAACAACGGATAGTGGAAGCCTGTGCTAGCATTTCTTCTGTGGTGTTGCTATCAGTGTGTCAAGAATGGGAGAAGAGGGTTGCATTGACAATCCAACACAATGGGCAGCACTTTCAACACATTTTATAAATGGTCATAAACTTGTAAATAACTCATGAAAGAATAAAGTTATGTTAAAACCAAGTACACCATTGTTTTTCTTATGAAATTCTCAATATGTTTGATGTGTCACATGACCCTCTTTCCATTGAAAAAAATAAAGGTGGATCCAAAATGGCCGACTTCAAAGTGGCTGCCATGTTCACCACCCATCTGGAAAAGTTTTCCCCCTCCCACATACTAATGTGCCACAAACAGGAACTTGATATCACCAACCATTCCCATTATATTTAGGTGCATCCATATAAATGGCCCACCCTGTATTTTGAACCTGACAAGTCATGCGTTTTAACATCACTTTTGAATGCGGTCCATATACATGTATTTTTTGTCCATTTGTCATAATTCAGTGTTTTTCTCATTATTATGCATACGTACTATATTTGTTTTGTTCACTCATTGTAAGTTTGGATCCAGGAAAGGCATCAAAATGGATGTCTTTTTTTCCAACTTTGTCTGGTATGAATATATATGGATAGTATTTTAGGATGCTAAGAGCTTGCAAAATATTGGCTTAAAGAGATGCTGTCGTCAGGTGACAGGGTGGCCGATTTTTTCTCTTATTTTTGCTTTATTTTAATCTGCCATTTGACTTCTAGGATAAGACCTTTTTATATAGCGCCAATTTTTCTGGACTTTTCTGTGGGGGTGTGGCTTGTTTTATTCTCTAGGGGCATGGCTTTATTATGCTCTGCGTTATTAGCCTGTGGGCAACGCTCCTGAGAAAATACAGAATAAATTAGCGCAAAATAAAAAGGCCAAACTAAATACTGAATATTCTGGGGAGAATAAGCGAGAAAAATAAGAGCAAAAACTGGATACTACTGACCTGGTGACAAGCCCTCTTTAATATTCATGTTCAGCAATATACTGGTTTACCTGCAACCTCCAAGATGCCATCTGTCTGTTATAACGAAAGTGGTTCCAGCCCTGCTGAAAGTAATCTGCAGTAAGGGATTTACCTGAGTATTTGTAATTATTGTGACTTACAAAGCAGCCTAAAGAGGTTTTCCATTACCATGATATTGATGACCTGATCTTAGAATAATACGTCATCAAAATTAAATGAGTGCAGACCTGACACCCGGGACTGCTGCTGTGCCTATGCAGTGGTGGTTCTGCACACTCTTTACCTGGAGTTGGTAACAGGTGAGTGGTGGGGGTCCTGGGTGTCACTCTCATCCACCATTCTGTGTATAGGTAATCCATATCATTGTATTGGAAAACCCCTTTAAAAATAGCAAGACTTTTTAAACCCTGACTTGTCTTCCTACCTGAGGTGGAAAAAAATTGTGTATGGGGAAAAGCTAGATGGTAAGCAATAAGAGCACCATCATGGGTATTGCAGCTCACAGCTTTCCTAGCGTCCCATCCAGATAGCCTATATACGGTGATATTAGGAGTGGTAGCAGATACCTAGATTACATTAACTAGAATGATTCCTTATTAAATGGCTTTAAAAACAAACACAAAAAAACACATTTCTTCTGCTCTGGGATTTCTGAGTTCAGTTTAGTTTTTTTTTTTGTGTAGGATCTTTATTATTTTTGTTCATTACTAGTCTGGCCATAAGATGGAGTGGCATCTCGTCCTCTGGAGGGTTGTGTTCGTCATACAAACCATTTACTGGGATGGGCACTGTGTAATGTTCAATTTCCCCCAATTCTAGCAAGTATGGATTGTCCATAGTGAGCAACCACTTTTATAAGAGTGGGAAAACTGGGTGGCCACCCTTATAGAAACTGTATTGGCATTCATATTGTTCTCAACAGGTCATAATGACCAGAGGAGCTGCAGTAGGCACTGAGGCTGCAACCACTTCCTTTGCTCTTATATATGTGGCATTGGGGCCAGGTATTGTTAGTCTGTCCCTCATATGTTTTTATACTTGTGGGTGAGGGCACTTTAGCATTGGACCCAGGTAGTTGCTAGTCTGTGCCTCCTATGCCTTTATACCTGGTAGGTGAGGGCACTGTAGCATTGGACCCAGGTAGTTGCTAGTCTGTGCCTCCTATGCCTTTATACCTGGTAGGTGAGGGCACTGTAGCATTGGGCCCAGGTAGTTGCTAGTCTGTGCCTCCTATGCTCTTATACCTGGTAGGTGAGGGCACTATAGCATTGGAGCCAGGTAGTTGTTTGTCTGTGCCTCCTATGCCTTTATACCTGGTTTGGTGAGGGCACTGTAGCATTGGACCCAGGTAGTTGCTAGTTGTGCCTCCTATGCTCTTATATCTGGTAGGTGAGGGCATTGTAGCATTGGGCCCAGGATGTTGTTCTCTGTACCTCCTATGCTTTATACCTGATAGGAGAGGCACTTTGCATTGGACCCAGGTAGTTGTTTGTGTGTACCTCCTATGCTCTTCTACGTGGTAGATGAGGGCACTGTAGCATTGGGGCTCAGGTAGGTTGTTCCTCTGTACCTCCTATGCTTTTATACCTGATAGGAGAGGGCACTGTAGCATTGGCCCAGGTAGTTGCTAGTCTGTAGCCTCCTATGCTCTTATACCTGGTAGGTGAGGGCACTATAGCATTGGAGCCAGGTAGTTGTTTGTCTGTGCCTCCTATGCCTTTTATACCTGGTAGGTGAGGGCACTGTTGCATTGGAGCCAGGTAGTTGTTGTGTGTGCCTCCTATGCCTTTCTACGTGGTAGTGAGGGCACTGTAGCATTGGGCCCAGGTAGTTGTTCTCTGTACCTCCTATGCTTTTATACCTGATAGGTAGGGCACTTTAGCATTGACCCAGGTAGTTGTTGTGTGTGACCTCCTATGCTCTTCTACGTGGTAGATGAGGGCACTGTAGCATTGGGGCTCAGGTGGTTGTTCTCTGTACCTCCTATGCTTTTATACTGATAGGAGAGGGCACTGTAGCATTGGGCCAGTAGTTGCTAGTCTGTGCCTCCTATGCCTTTATACCTGGTAGGTGAGGGCATTGTATCATTGGGCCAGGTAGTTGTTCGTCTGTGCCTCCTATGTCTATACCTGTAGGTCGGGCACTGTAGCATTCAACCAGGTAGATGTTCGTTTGTGCCTTTTATGTATGCTCTTCTACTGGTAGATGAGAGATATTGTAGCACTGGTCAGTGTTGCTAGTTTGCCTCCTATGTTCTTTAACTGGTAGGTGAGGGCACTATAGCATTGAGCCAGGTAGTTGTTTGTCTGTGCCTCCTATGCTCTTATACCTGGTAGGTGAGGGCACTGTAGCATTGGGCCCAGGTAGTTGCTAGTCTGTGCCTCCTATGCTCTTATACCTGGTAGGTGAGGGCACTATAGCATTGGAGCCAGGTAGTTGTTTGTCTGTGCCTCCTATGCTCTTATACCTGGTAGGTGAGGGCACTGTAGCATTGAGCCAGGTAGTTGTTTGTCTGTGCCTCCTATGCTCTTATACCTGGTAGGTGTGGGCACTGTAGCATTGGAGCCATGTAGTTGTTTGTCTGTGCCTCCTATGCTCTTATACCTGGTAGGTGAGGGCGCTGTAGCATTGGAGCCATGTAGTTGTTTGTCTGTGCCTCCTATGCTCTTATACCTGGTAGGTGAGGGCACTGTAGCATTGGGCCAGGTGGTTGTTCTCTGTACCTTCTATGCTCTTATACCTGGTAGGTGAGGGTGCTGTAGCATTGGAGCCATGTAGTTGTTTGTCTGTGCCTCCTATGCTCTTATACCTGGTAGGTGAGGGCACTGTAGCATTGGAGCCAGGTAGTTGTTTGTCTGTGCTTCCTATGCTCTTATACCTGGTAGGTGAGGGCACTGTAGTATTGGGCCCAGGAAGTTTTTCAGCTGTTCCCCTATGCTCTTATACGTGATAAATGAGTGCACTGTAGCGTTGGGGCCCAGGTAGTTGCTCGTAGGTGCTGTGTTTTCTATGTACAATGTTCTACAATCATATAGTGTACTATCAAGTTCTGTTGCTGCAGCAACCTGTGCTGCCTTCCCATAACAAATGGAAGTCTAAGAGAAGTGTGAAAAGTTACACAGGCTTCAGAGGAGCAGGACAGATCACATACACAGGCCATTCTCCTGGCCGTGTTGACAGATTTTATGGCCCTAATCTCCCTCAGTGAAACAGCTTCTCTTTGGAGCCCTCTGCTTCCCACAGGTTTTCACACGCCAAGAAACTGTGTCTCTAGAATTAGAATGAATAAAAAGCCTGTATATCACCATAAAAGGTTTGCAGTGATTACTGAGAGAATGATGGATTTTGTTCCTGAAGAGTGTCAGAACGTCATGTATCATCGCATATTTGACAAGTGTCTCATTTAGTTTTTCTTTTCTTTTTTTTCACAGAGGTTGGGCAGTAGCATGCAGACAGATGAGGGCTCAGAATGGCTTCTGGAGCTCTTGAGCGAGGTGCAGCTGCAGCAGTATTTCCTACGTATACGTGATGACCTGAACATCACACGCCTTTCCCACTTTGATTACGTCAAGAATGAAGATCTGGAGAAAATCGGCATGGGCCGGCCTGGTGAGCAAAGTTAGGTTTGGTAGTTGTCTCTGTGCACGGAAAAATTGGCTCTGAAAAAATATTTTCCTTTTTGTATGTACTGTAATTAT
This sequence comes from Allobates femoralis, assembly GCA_033576535.1. Lineage (NCBI taxonomy): Eukaryota > Metazoa > Chordata > Amphibia > Anura > Aromobatidae > Allobates > Allobates femoralis. The sequence continues at coordinate 199,356,047 of JARQOC010000001.1, forward strand.
TATTATTATTTATTTATATAGCGCCATTGGTTCCATGGTGCTTTACATAAGAAGTGGGGGTAACAAGGACAGGTACAGTACATAGGAACATCAAGGCTTGCTGGTACACGATGGGAGAGGACCCTGTCCACGAGGGCTCCAGTCTACAGGGGTGGGAGAGGAGACAGTAGGAGGGAAAGCGCCAAGCGTGTGGTGGTGCAGCGCTGGGTCTCAACGTAGGTTGTAGGCTTGTTGGAATAGGTGAGTTTTCAGGTTCTTTTTGAAACGCTTAAGGGTAGGCGAGTGTCTGACGTGCTGGGGGAGAGAGTAAGGTGGAGGCGCGGGAGAAGTCTTGTATGCGTTTGTCGGAGGATGAGATAAGGGGGGCGGAGAGGAGGAGTTCTTGTGAAGAGCGCAGGTTGCGTGCAGGTAGGTATCGGGAGACCATGTCGGAGATGTAGGGGGGGGGGACTGGTTGTGGATGGCTTTGTAAGTCAGGGTTAGGATTTTAAATCGAGATTTTTGGGGGGTGGGGAGCCAGTGAAGGGCCTGGCGAGGGAGAAACAGGGAAATAGTGAGGAGGCAGGTGGATTGTAATGTGATTGATGGCTGACCTAAACTGTAGGTTTTTACTGTCTTAATATAAATTATGGTGTAATGCATAATTTCTCAGCATATTTGTATCCACATTTGTGCCCCATACCTCTCCTCTACCTGGCAGCAGTGATATTAGGTACTATCAAGACTAATCATGTGACTGCAGTTATTGCATTGAATGATGCTGTAATAATTTGTAAGGATTTACTCAGGAATCTATTAGCAGTGGGAGCAAAGACACTGAGACCAGGTTTAAAGGTGAGCACGTCTGTATTCAACACACATGGCAGATAACAAACGTGATGTCCAGCAAGTGAGCAAGTTCATCAAAACACGCAGCAAACTGATTAATCTCTAGAGATATTTCTTGCATGATTATACCAATAAGGAAGCTTCTAGAAATAGTTCACCCAGGGAGAAATACAGTCTATGAACACAATACACCCTGGAAGGCCTGGGAACGGAACGTATCAAATAAACAAGTCCAGAACTTTTGTAGTGCAGTGCAGCTTTAAGAAAGTTACATAGTTCATAACGCTGCTACTGCACAATAAACAATATTTGGAGCTGCAAGTACTAGCAAAGCACACAGTGCTTAAGTGACACTGAGCTGGCAGAACAGTGGCAGGATCAGGAACACACAGCACAGGCAGCTTGTAGCAGGAGAGTAGCTGAAAGCAGGTGTGGTTGCTGGAGTTTAAACTGCAGTTGCTGGTGTGGATTAGCAGGAAGTGGAGCAAACAAGAAGAGCAACATAGAGCCAGAAATTCAAACTGAGTACCGTACTCGAGCAGGGCTAGACTGATGGACTAAAGTTTATAAAGGAAGGGAAGGAGGATCACATGAACAGGAGCAAAGCGGCAGACACTATCTTGGAAAAGGGCTAGGATGCACAAAAAGGTCAATAGAAGATCTAGAGTCCTGACAGATGCATAGAGATGAGCAAAAATATTCAATAAAATTAGTTCTGTGTCCATGTTGGTACTCCATGATACTTGGACCTGGGCCGTATGTACCTCTTGGCCAGCTCTTGAATGCTGACATCCTGTATATTTTTGGTGTTTACAAGGACACCATGATGTGTGTTGCACTACAAACGTCTTGTCATTGCAGAAGCCTTGTAATCACCAGAGACGCCTAGGAAGCCTGCATTCAAGTGGCAGCTCAGACAATTTGTGGGATTATGGTGCAGCTGCCATGGAGTACCAATATAGATACTGGACCAGACACCTGACAGGTTTTTTTTAATTCAAATCTAATGATTCATTCAGGTGAAATGTAAAAGGGTTCAGTAGTTTTGACATGCATGCAGTATGTGTACTAGGGTACATTGTTAAAGAAGTATACTGGCATTTTTAATGTTTTTATTAAAGGGTAATTCACAACTGTAAAACTTATAGAAAGTACATTTTCTGATTTTTTTGTTTTTAGCAGGAACTTAAATTATCTGCAGATGGGTGAGTGTTGGGGGCCTCATATCCCCAAGAAGCACGTAGCCAATCAGACAAGAGTGCACACACAGACCGGGGGATGGATCAATAGATAGTCAGACTGCAATCTATTCTAGGGCCTGCAAAATGGAAAAATCAGAAAGTTTAATTTTTTAACCTCAGTGGGCATAGCTGGTAAAAAAAATGTAAAAAAAATCATATGAAAACCCCAATACTGTCCTGTGCCGCTTCTTGGCATTTGGTATGTGTTCCTCTCTAGTTTCCTGGCATCAACATCTATCAGTTCCTCACGTGAATCGTTCACATTCTGTCCAAACAGGAAGAGAGCGAACAGGAAGACACATCTCTCTTCCTGCAAGGAAGCCTCGACCTTAGGCCCATTAAGTTCTGAAGCAATGGCTAACCCTTTAACTAGTGTACATTTGTGTGGCACTTTTGAAATAAATTCTGCAAATTGAAATTTGTGCCCTTATGGTGCTGTTTATGCTTAACTGCAGAGAATCCTGAAGGATGACACCTCACCGTCTCTGCATGTATGTGGAGACTATACATTGTGGAGGGTTTTGACGCTTGTTCAGTTGCTTTCATTCTAAGAGCCATGGAGAAATCCGGTTATATACATCAATGAGCCATAGCACACTTGTTGCTGCTCCTGTTGTTCTCCAATATTAGGACACATGGATTGGCCATGTAGTAAGGCCAGTGCCACATCAGAAAGGATGATTCCCTTACTCACCATAACAATTTGTAATGTAACTTTAGTCAGTCAGTCAATTCAAGCAATCTCGAAGATGTTAGTAAGTTTGGAGGTAGTTATGAAAAAATGAATATAGCGCAGGCACATACATCCTATTCTGGATCTTCTGCTGGATATGTATACAGTGTCACTATCTAGGCTGTTACTGATTGTATTAAATTAGTGGTTACAGAACTCCTCTGATATTATAATGCCACATCAGCATTTATTTAACTGCAATTCAGAAAGTAATGTGCCTCTCCTGATATTAATTTGGCTTCATTTTTTTCATATTTAGGTTTGGCTTGGTATTGAGACAAAATTTCTTTTTTATTAATCCAAGGGCAATGTGTTATGGAAAACACTGATTTATATTTTGGGGGAACTGAATCAAACAAACTTGTGTGTAATTCAAAACAGTTGCATGTAAAAAAGCCATGTGTTCACCATTCCTCATAGGAGCCATCGCAACATGCAAATCTAATCTTCAGTTAGGAGCGGCCTGGCAATCTGCTGTTGGTCGCAGGCCAGTTCTGAGACTCCTTATTGGCCATATTTCTTCTGCAGGAGCTGCTCAAGCAAAATGTAGATTTCTTTTTTACATGCCGGCCATTCAACTAAATGGCTGTCTGGGCACCACATTTGTTAATATGGTAGGATGATATCACAGGTGCTAAATTATTATATTTTATTTTTCCTAGGCCAAAGGCGTCTTTGGGAGGCAGTAAAGAGACGGAAAGCAATGTGTAAACGTAAGTCCTGGATGAGTAAGGTAAGCCAATATTGACCATAAAATAATCTCTTATGTGTATTTTTCAGTGGAAGCAATGCTAAAGATTGACAGCAGATTCACCAGGCTAACCCGTGTTAGTGTCTGCAGACTCCAGTACAGTGGATGTCACGGCAGTTTTTCAATCTGTGTTGCAAAAATCACTGACCGTATAAACGGCAACCCAGGTTGCTATTGTAATCAATTGGAGTCATTTATTGGCTGGTTTACAAATGAATTTTCTCTAAAAGTTGAAGAAAATAATGACAGTGTGAATGTACCCTTATGGCTTTTTCAAATGTTGATTTTGGTCTGTTTTTTTCGTTCAGGAAAAAACAGTGTTTCCTCGTACACACTCTGTGTAGTTGGTCCGTTTTGGTGCAGAAGATTCTGCACCATATATGCATCTTTTTTGCTGAGAAAAAAAAACGCATCAAAAACTTTTCTCGTTTTTGATGCGTTCTTGATCTGTTTTTTTGTGGGGTTTTTTTCAGTTGCAGATTTTGGAATGAAGTCAATGACTGGAGGGCTGAAAACCGCTGTAAAAAACAGATCAGTAATTGACATGCTGCAGATATTTCTGCTTCTGTAATCTGCACCAAATACGCTCAGTAAAAAAAACGCATAGTAGCCACAGCACTTGTGAACTCTCATAGACTTTGCTGGCTTCAGGATATGATGTGCAAATATGGACCAACTACACAGTGTGGGCATAGGGCCTTACAGTAACCGCAAATTTTAAATTAGATTTAATTTCTAAAATCTCTTTCAAACCATGTGGGTTTTTTACCTGTGGTGCTTTTAAGGTGTGCAGCAGGGAAACTCTAAACACAAATCCTAAAATCGTACCCAGAAATGGGTTGGTGAGAAAGCCCCACTGTAGTCCAGAATAAATGATAAAATATCAATTTTATTATATATTTTTTAAAACATAATGAGACATGCTGATACATATGGGTAGGTATACACAGAGAGAAACATGGTACTGATAGGAAAAGTAAACGCATACAAAATTAACAGGAATCGATTAGACATGGAGTGCTATTTATAAAGTACAATAATTACCAGGTACAATATTGTTCAGATTATAAAATGCACTTTTGTTCCCCCAAATTTTGGGGGAAAGTGGGGGTGCATTTTATAATTGGAAACTTTACTTTCTGTACTGTAGGGAGGGTGGGGTAGTTCTGGAGCAGTGTCCGGGGGCTGGCTGCGGGCTGCAGAGGCTGTGGGAGGTCACATGCTCCCGCTCATTAACCTCATGTAATATGCACTGCACCCACTGTCCATCACCTCGGTGCTGAAACTGCGCCGAGATATGGACAGGGGAGCGGGCATATTACATTGCCTGCAGTCACCCCCATCCTGGATATGGTCCCCATCACTTTGTATGGCCCCCCATGCTGCTGCCCACACTAAAATAAAAAAAAGCTTTGAACTTACCTCTCCGACGCTGTCCTCCGTGGCACCCCGCTTGCCGCAATTCCTGAGTCTCGGGAAACCCGGTCATGTGATCGGCACAGCAGAGTGACATCATCACTACGCGCACCAACCACATGACTGGATTCCCCAGGGATGCAGGAGGATTCAAGAAGTGTGCCATCACAGGGGGGCTATTTGTGCCGGCACAGGATCATGTGTCCCAGTACAGGGGCACATGTGCCATCACAGGGGAACTGTGTGCCATCACAGGGGGGCTGTGTGCCATCACAGGGGGGCTGTGTGCCATCACAGGGGGGCTGTGTGCATCACAGGGGGGCTGTGTGCCATCACAGAGGAGCTATATGTGCTGGCACAAGGGGAGTATATGTCCTGCACAGGGGGGCTATATCCAATATAAGGGGACCATATCGAGGATGGGTGGGGGCTATATCCTAGCATGGGGGACCATGTACCAAGTTGAGGGTTGCTATGTACCAGGATGAGGGTTATATATATACCAGCATAAGGAACATATATATGTTTTGTAAGACGGACATGGGCATTATAAGACGAACCCCATTGAAAATTATTTTTTTTTTTCTCGTTTCCTTCACCAAATTTGGGGGCATGTCTTATAATCCAGTGCGTTTTATAAAGCGAAAAATACGGTGTATCCAGTATGTAGTAAGTACACAGCAGGGGTATTTAATGAGATCTCAGCTGTTAGTACAATATAACCCCTATTATATAGGGGTCACAGTTTGGCTTAACCTATTATAGTCTATTTTTGAGTGTGAAGAAGCCCAATGATACGGCGAGAACATACAAACACCTTGCAGATATAGTCCTGGATCGAAACAGCACCCAGGACTTCCTTCTCTTCTTGTTAGAAGTATAGCATCAAGCTCAACCACTAATTAGGGGCTCAAGGGAAGAGAGTCAAACAGTATAAAGATTTAGCCCTGGCACACATTGTGTGAAAAAAGAAAGACAAAAATGGTAGTTGCTTTTCAGGTTTTTAATTTTCACTGCAAAGTGTGTAGTTTCCAAAAAAAACGCCGTTTCGACACAGGCACGAGCCTTCGTCAGGAAGACAATTGGAAGGCAGTATGAAGAGGGATGAGATTCAATAATGGTATAGGATGAATCCTGTCGCTTTGGTGCTGTAGTAATCACAGCCACTTCATTAGGTTTGGAAACAGATTCTAAGATATACTATTGCCTTGTTAGACAGATTGCCAGATTGACTTTAAGGGGATGAGACCTATTTTTCATATGTAGCTGCAACTGTTACACTGGGGTTGCCAGGCGCAAGGAAGAAAAGGAAATCCTGTTCAGGCTAGAACATGAGGATTGCCTGGTAGCCAGGTAGTTTTGTTATCGCTGGCCTGTGGCTCTCTCCTGTGTCCGTCTGTGTGGGGTATCTGTATGGAGGCCGGAAGCCCTTCTCTTCTAGGGCGCCAAAGCTGTGCAGGAATAACCTCAGAGCAGGGAGATGTAGGTCTGGAAGGAGAGCACTTAAAGTGTAACCACCGTTGAAATTTGTATTTAATAATATTGTAGAGCAAGTGATTATAATAAGCTTTCAAATACACTTTTTTAATGAAATCTGGTTGAAAACCATTCATAAACCTTCCACAAGATGTCCCCACTACACTGAGTGTGAAGCAGACATATGTTCTTTATCAGTCAGATCCATCTTCACACTAAATACGGGCATGTAACCATATAAGTGAAAGGGGCGTGACCTGGACTACTCACTGTAGCTTGTGAGGAAACAATGTATCAGATTAGCTTAGCCTACAACATAGTTGCTAAGTAATGTCAGGATCAGTGTAAACTCCTCTTTCCTTGGCACAGGCTTCTGATCTATCATCTGACTCCACTCAGCTCAGTTACGATCTCTGCTAACCTCTTCTCTGCTGGCACATCAAACTGCTTCCTATCGGCCTGCTCTCTGAAGCTGTGGAAATGCACACACAGCCATTAAATGCAGTTTTTGAAAGAGAACAGAAAAATGTGAAAAAATAAGTCATATGGCACAAAAAAGCATTATCTTAGCTGCTATGTGACCCATCATTAGCAACAAATGCAGGATTTTTTTGTCTTTTGAAATGACATTTACACTTTAAGTATAGCCTGTTACCACATCTGTGGGACGACATACTGCAACCGTCCACCCTACATTTACCTTTATCTAGTCTGCTAATAAAAACCTGAACCTTTAAAGCAGCACATAAGCCTTTTTATTCATCATCCTCTATGTTCGCAGTCAGCAGTGTGTGGAGAGTGTAGTGCCGTACTTACTGCCATCTTTTCTAGTTTCCAGCTTCTTTCCTCTCTGGCATCACATGACTGCGTAGGTGACCGACTGGCTCACACAGCATCTTCTAATGAGGTTGTGTGAGCACGCAAGCACGAATGCGGTTACGAGACACCGTAGCAGCATTATAGATGGCAGAAAATGGCAGTTTGTAAGTACTGTATGATCATGTGCAAACATTGTGTGGTTTTGGTGCAGTTTATACACAAATCTGTATGCCTATCCTTAAGCCAGCAAAGTCAATAAGAATTGTGAAGTGTTGTGCACATGTTGCTAATTTGTTCCTTGCAGATTTGATGCAGAAAGTATCTGCAGCATGCCAATTGTTGTGGCATTTTGCAGCATTTTTTATCTATTAACCTCAATGTAAACATGAAAAAAATGCAGGTGTGTTCACACAGTGCGTTTTTGGTGCAGATTTAGTGCATTTTTCCACAAAACCGCATGCTTTATGAAATGTTCTGTCTACCAGCAGGTCTCGCTCTCGCCAAAATTGCATGCTGATGCACACGATAAACGCACATAACATGCATTGTGGTCTGCCAGGAGATGGTGATTTGGTGCAGATAATGTCTGCAACCAAATACTCAACGTGCCGCACAAAGCTTAACACAGTGTCTACACACATTACTGATTGTGAACAATGAGGACAGTAAAAAGAACACAGCGTTGGCGTGCTCTTATATGGATGGGAGCCATATTGATGTAGTTAGTGAATGGACAACGGCCACACATAGTGTGTAAATATTAGTCTATAAGTTGCATGTTTAACACTAGTACAGGTTAGAAAGCTCATTGTGCTTTCACTTTTCCGTATACAGCTGACTTATTAACTAATACTATATTACGGGTAGGGGTGGAGTTGCAGCTCATTGTTTAAAGTGATATGATATGTCTTCATATGTTTTACACTATGGGAATATTACTGACAATTTGAAATACTTTTTTTCTGTTTGTAAATTGGTGGAATAAAATCTTTTCTGTATGTGAAAATTAATACATTTTAAGAGTAAAAAAGTGATACTCTGTGGAAGTGCTTCAGTTTGTCATTTCCAGCTTCTTCTTTCTAAACATTGACGTACCTACTTTCTGCTGTTGGCATGTGCTATATAGACAAAGCTTATGGAGGCATATTGTTCCTTAAAATAAATCATGTGAAGTGAAGAATTGAATGAGTTAATATTGTTGTGCGACACTTCACTGTTCTGTCCTCTGTCTACAGTGTTAGCATTTTTGGGTCTGGGGTTACTCTGAAAATAGAACCCACCCACTCAGTATCGCGTGTCCCTCTATGCTCAGTGCTGGGCCATGACTGATGACACACTGTACAAGTGTCAGCAGTTGTCCCAGGATTTCCTTTCTTGAGTCAGTCAAAGAATAGAGGATGGATTGATCCAGCTGCAGGGCTATCTAGCAGCGGAAGCTGGTAATCCCAGATGAGAGATTGGCTGTAGTTTTCCTGGAACCACAGCACAATATTAGAATTCAGTTTCTGCAAATCATCAATGATACTTGTGCAATGCAGCTTGCAATCTTCTGACTATTTGAGTGACCCTACAAATATATATGTGTATGTATATATATATATGTGTGTGTATATATATGTATATATATATATATAATATATATATATATATACATATATATATGTGTGTGTGTATATAATATATATATATAATATATATATATAACATATATATACACACACATATATATATGTATATATATGTGTGTATATATATATATATATATATATATATATATATAAAATCAAAACCCTGTAAATATATTATTCCAATCACTTTACGCTTATGTAAACATATATAATAAGTGTGGGTGTAGTTTATAACGTATAAATTAAATTAATCCAATCTTAGACAGGATAGGGTATGCCATAAACAACTGATATATGCAGGACTTGTTTTGGAACATCAACCTTTTTCCAGTTAAAAAATCCCCAACCACCTTCTGACAGAGGCTGCGAATGAAGGGTTGGCCTATCGGTCGCTGTAGATCTGAGAGGTGGAAGTCTCGCGCCTCCGAAATTTATAGTAAATCCTGGTGATATGCTATATATATGTCTTAAAGAGTAATCATTAGATATATTAGTTGTACAGACTAGCAAGATAATCATGTGTTCTTCTTTTCCAGGTTTTCAGTGGAAAGCGCCCAGATTCCGAATTTTCTCCTCTACCCCAAAGTACTTTTTGCAAACCTCCCAGCCCACCACCTCCTGAAGGTCAGCAGGCTTTGACGTGTCTCATCAGTGAAAAGGACATTTCTCTCTTCGAGAAACTTGGTGATGGTTCTTTTGGCGTGGTTAGGAGAGGGGAGTGGAACACACCAAATGGCAAACTGGTATGTACATTTAGTTATTAAATAAAAATTCCTGCATAAATGAACAATATACCAAATTATTCAAACTATAAGACACGGTTTCCCACTTCCCCATTTTGGAGGAAAGGGAGGAGGGTGTTTTACAGCTTGGAATGTATGTGGCTAAAAGGGTCACAGGAGGGGGATTCGGTACTTGAGTGAACATGTGTGCTCATTATTAAAATAAAGTAATATTCACTGCTATCCGTACCCATAATCCCACTCACCTCGCAGCACTAAACCCAGTGAATAGTTATTCTATTTAATGGCAGCATATGTGATCACCCAGCAACCAGCTTACTACAGCTGCTGGGCAATCATCTGTGCCCGCTATTTAAAACCATGAATATTCACTGCTCCTCATGCCCATAATACCGGGTGTGGGGTTGGGGGACATATATACCAGGATGGGCTCAGGATGAGGGCCATATATACCAGGATGGGGCTATATATACAGATAGCAGGATGAGGCCATTACCATGATGGGCCAGGATGAGGGCCATATATACCAAGATGGGCCCATCTTGGTATATATCAGAATAAGGGCCATATATACCAGAATAAGTATTATATATACCAGGTTGGGACAAGGATGGGGAACATCTATACCAGGATGGAGGACATATACACCAGGATGAGGGACATTAGTACAGAATTGTGGGACATTACCCCTAATTACAATTTCCCAACTTGTTCAACGCTGACAAAGCTATGAGAAAGCATAAACACAACATTCCTCCCAGAATCAAATGTGCTTGGGCCATCTTGAACACAATATTTATGCCAAAAAGACCTCTTGAACTAGATTTTATAAATCAGGCAATTTTTTTGTTGCCCTTTTGAAAATCATAGCCTGTTACTGCCTCTGGGGACCCACTCCACAGCTTCCACCTGCCCCCTCCCCCACCTTCACATCTACGGCCAGACATCCGCACCATACAGATATAAAATGCATGTCACACTTTCCCTTCAAGTTTTGGGGAAAAAAGTGTGTCTTATAGTCCGAAAAATACATGTATATTTCCCATACTAAAGATCTTGCAGATAATATACACATCAGGACTGGCTGCTATGCGGCACAAATAATATATAATTGGCTAAAAGGATGTAACTAAAAAAGCAGGAACACTCAAGAAAAGACTGGAATCAGTAGGCAACAGTAATCCCAGAATGCAGGATTTAAAGGGAAACTGTCAGGCCAAAAATCCATATGTAACTGCTATCATTTTCTAATTCCTTTCTCTAAGCTCTCTCTATTCATGTATTTCTATTATTTATGCTTCACTTCTATTCTCTGTAAACTTCAAAATAAAAGATTAATTCCATCTGTCAATCACAGTGAGTTCTCTGCTGCCCACTCCCCCCTAAAAATGAATATTCATGCATCACTGCACTGCCCTGTGATATGTCTGTTGTGGGACTCGTTCACTGCAGACAGAGAAGGGAGGGTGGAGGAGGAGTGATCTTTGCTTCAGCTATGAGCCATTCATGTCCTGCATTGTGTGCAGTCTGAGATATTTCTATGTGATTATAAGAACATTTGATGATTTGCACAGAAGATACACACATTATATGCAGGGCCGGCTCCAGGTTTCTGTGGGCCCCGGGCGAAAAAGTCTCAGTGGGCCCCCTTCAGTACATATCGCGGACTATAATTATATATATATATCTATAGCCGCACACTTACCGCAAGCCCCATAGACAATGCATGGGGCTTGCCGCAAATGTGAAGCAAGTGCAGCCGCTAGATAGAAAATACGGCAGATGCGGGTTTTTTTTTAACCGCAACTGCCACATTTTTAAAAAACCGCCTATTTGAAGGCAGCCTTACAGGAACAGTGACTGCTGAAACCAGCAAGAGCTGTTTCTGACAGTGAGTATATTACACGTTGTTAGGAGCGGGCTAAAATGCGTTTGCATTCCCTTGGCTTTTTAAAAATACCCTTCAAATGCAAAATGTTGCATTTTGTGCGTCTGAGGATGCTTGGTATATACCAAGCATCCTCAAGCGCACAAATAATGCAAGCAGCTCAATGGAGCCGCACTGCCATATGGGTGGCACCGCAGCTTAGCGGAGTGTCTGGCCGTCTGGATCTCTCTTTCTCCTCACCTTTCTTCTTGCCGCTTCGGTCTCCTCCGGTCGCTCTGCACATATCAGCACAGTGATGACTACATCGTGCCCCTCCATGCTGAGCTGCAGAAAGCAGACAGCGGCAGAAGAGACTATGGAAAAGAATGCTGCTGGCAAAGGTGGCTGAGACTATAGGAGCGGAATCCGCGGGGGGCTACCACTGGTACACAACTCGTACACACGCGTCTGCTCCAACACTCGTACGCACGCGGCTCCGCTCCATACACCTCATACACATGCGGTTCTGCTCCATACACCTCGTACACAGCGGCTCTGCTCCGTACACCTCATACACACGCGGTTCTGCTCCATACACCTCATACACACGCGGCTTTGCTCCATACACCTCGTACGCACGCGCTCGCTCCATACACCTCGTACACACTCAGCTCTGTTCCATACACCTCGTACGCACGCGGCTCTGCTCCATACACCTCGTACACACTCAGCTCTGCTCCATACACCTCGTACACACAGCTCTGCTCCATACACCTTGTACGCACTCGCTTTGCTCCATACACCTCGTACGCACTCAGCTCTGCTCCATACACCTCGTACGCACTCAGCTGTGCTCCATACACCTCGTACGCACTCGATTTGCTCCATACACTTGAGCACTCGCTCTCCATACACCTCGTACGCACGCGGCTCTGCTCCATACACCTCGTACACACTCAGCTCTGCTCCATACACCTCGTACACACTCAGCTCTGCTCCATACACCTCGTACGCACTCAGCTCTGCTCCATACACCTTGTACGCACTCAGCTTGCTCCATACACCTCGTACGCACTCAGCTCTGCTCCATACACCTCGTACGCACTCAGCTCTGCTCCATACACCTCGTACGCACTCGTTTGCCCATACACCTGTACGCACTCGCCTGCTCCATACACCTCGTACGCACGCGGCTCTGCTCCATACACCTCGTACGCACGCGGCTCTGCTCCATACACCGCTCCATACACCTCGTACGCACGCGGCTCCGCTCCATACACCTAGTACCACTCGGCTCCATTCCATACACCTAGTACACACTCGCCTCTGCTACATTCACACTGTAAATTCCTCCTGACCCACACAAACTTCACCTAATTGCCATACACCTAGTACACACTCGCCTCTGCTACATTCACAGTGTAAACCCCTCCTGACCCCACACAAACTTCACCTAATTGAGTCTCATTATGGGCAGCACAGCAGAGTTCTGCATACTCGGAGATGCTGTTCATGTAATCCCTGACTCCTCCCCTCCATGTGACATCATCACAGGTCCTGTAAGCACAGAGTGTGCTGCTCTGTCGGCTCCCATGGAGGGGGGAGGAGGGAGACCTCCGGTGCTGCAGGAGGCTGAAAATGACCCCCCAGCTGCCCCCTGGATATGGCCCTGGCTGTGGGGGCAGTGTGCTCAGGGGCCCCTGAGGCTAGGGTCACACTTGCATTGTGTCCCTAGCCTGAGGCAAGTATTTTCGGCTGCAGCACATAGCGTTTAATGCTATGCGCTGGAGCCCATAGAAACCCGATGTTTACCTTGACAACCACTGGTTGTCAATGTAAACATCGGGTTTCTATGGGGTCCGTTGCTGGCAGCGCATAGCATTAAACGCTCTGCGCTGCAGCAGACAATACTTGCCTCAGGCTAGGGTCACAATGCAAGTGTGACCCTAGCCCTCAGGGGCCCGGTGGGCCCCCTCCAAGCAGTCGGGCCCCGGCACTTGCCCGGGTGCGCCGGGTGCTGACGCCGGGCCTGATTATATGTATGCAGGAAAACCAAAGTTCATATATAAACATACAAATCTTACAGACTGCACAGGCTGCAGCACAAAACACCTCCTCCCAGCACAGAGAATAGAGATTGGAGCGAATGAACATAAGCTTGGATGGGGGTGGATATTTAATAACACTTGTACAGCAGCCGGACTATTCTATTCCTGGTTTCTTATAATGGAGAGGACCAATCCAGCAGCTCCCTGCAGGGTCTGACAATGTTGATAACATGGAAACTACAAAGTGTACAATAATGATTTTACATGTTTTTAAAAGGTCTTCCCTGGCCCTATTCAAGGGTGATATTAAATATCATACTAAAAAATGACCTGACAGTGTCCCTTTAAATTGTGACACATAATCCAAGCTAAACAATGCAGTATGTGTGCTAAACTGTACTTTAATACTCCTTTAACATGGACAGAATTGGTCATTTAAACCTTTTTGGCCTACGGTTCGAAGGAATACATCTGGAAGTTTCTTTTACTGATTGTACAATACTCATTATTGCCCTCTATTTTATGTACCATAAGGCAAAGATGCACAGCTTTCTCTTATAGAAATGTGGTAAAATATGAAAATTTCCACCAAAGCAGCAAGTAAAAAAAAAAACAAATGAAAATGCAAGAGATTTATGCCATTTTATACACGTTTTGAAGGAAAAAAAAAGTGTTCTTGAATTAGCCCTAAAAGGTGAATCAAATGTTAAGACTATTTTAGTTTAGATGCTGTAGAGATTTACACTTTCAGATAGGCATTTGGTAGTATTCACACATGCAATGTGCTTTGGTCCAAATGTGCAATTTATTGATTTCATAAAACTCCAAGGGATTTGAAAACCAGAACAGCCTCTTCTGGTTACAAAAGGTGTAACATTTTGAGATTCACCGAAATAGGACATAAAATCAGAGAAAAAAACTTACCAAAAATTTGCCCGGTAAATACCCATTGTACCTAGCAGCAGGCTGATAGCTCCTCTGAGAGGCAACACAGGTGTCTGTATACCGGTGCTCAATCACCTACAACCCACAGATGGGGGCGGTTGTGGCACCAGCGTCCGGCCATGCTGTCAGGGAGGTGACTGGTGGCATTTATAGACACAAGGTTATCATAGGGCTCTGCCACTCAGGTGCATGTGAAGCATAGTGTTAGAGCAGCCTATTGGTTACGCACTGCTATTGGATCAGGCGGGCTGCTCCGCACTATGCCTCACAAATGACACCCCCCAGAGGGTCCACCCTCAAACTGCAGATAAAAAAAGTGCAACAAAACACTAGAGATGAAAATGTGAGGTGTTATAGATATTTTGGGCCAAAATATGTAAGCTCGTAACCCACCGGCAAGGGCCTTCACGCTTACGAGTCCTCACCATATGTTAGCTGCCATATGTTTAACATTTTGAGATTCACCGAAATAGGACATAAAATCTGAGAAAAAAACAACCGCCCCCATCCGTGGTGTTAGGTGATTGAACACCGGTATACAGACACATGTGTTGCCTCTCAGAGGAACTATCAGCCTGCTGCTAGGTGCAATGGGTATTTACTGGGCAAATTTTTGGTGAGTTTTTTTCTTTGATTTTATGTCCTATTTCGGTGAATCTCAAAATGTTAAACAAACATATGGCCGCAAACATATGGTTAGGACTCATAAGAGAGAGGGCCCTTGATGATGGGTAACAAGCTTATATATTTTGGGCCAAAATATCTACTAACACCTCACATTTTCATCTCTAGTGTTTTGTTGCACCTTTTTTTTATCTGCAGTTTGAGGCTGGGCCCTCTGGGGGGCGTCTGTCATTTGTGAGGCATATAATCAGTGCGGAGCTGCCTGCCTGATCTAATAGCAGGGCGTGACCAATAGGCTGCTCTGACACTATGCTTCACATGCACCTGAGTGGCAGAGCCCTATGGTTACCTTGTGTCTATAGGTGCCACCACTCACCTCTCTGACAGCATGGTCGGACGCTGGTGCCACAACCGCCCCCATCTGTGGGTTGTAAGTGATTGAGCACCGGTATACAGACACCTGTGTTGCCTCTCAGAGGAGCTGGCAGCCTGCTGCTAGGTGCAATGGATATTTTCCGGGCTAATTTTTGGTGAGTTTTTTACAAACCGTATAACAGCAAATAAACTGTGTATTCAGCATGCGCCAATACTGTATGTCAGTATGGGCTCACCTAAACATACTACAGTCTGGTTTCCTGGAGCAAGCTTTACATAAATAAGGGCTACAGTCTTACCAGTCTGTGTGTGTCCCCTTTAGCCTGATGGTGGGTTTACACGTCCCGATATCGGCGTCCAACTCCGACCCAACTCCGACAAAAAGTCACGTGGGTCGCGAGTTGGAGCCGATATCGGGTGCGCGTTGTACTGTTTGACAGTACAACGCGATGCTGGAACGATGCCAAAACGATATCGGAGTTGAATAGCAAAGCTATTCAACTCGCCGATATCGCAAGGCCGTTGTACCAGCATCGCTGCGTGTGACAGCCCAACTCCGATGCCTACTCGCACCTCACCCATTAACTCCCATGTTAAATGGTCGTTACTGGGTTGGTGGGCGTAGACATCGGAGGGACGTTGTTTCCCGATATCGCAGCGTGTAAACCGGCGATGCGATATCGGGAAAAGGGCTGAAAAAATGCGCGCTCCCGCGGCGTTGTATGCGATATCGTCCCGATATCGGGACGTGTAACCCCACCATGAGATCCAAGTGAATACATGCCCTGGTCCTCATGTAATCAAGAACTGCAGTGCAAGGATTTAACTCAGTACTCCCTTGCTTTGCTATAATACTTTGTATTGTAATATTTGTTAAAAATACAATATTATTAGCATGCTATTTTAATGCTCATTCACCAAGGGCGTTTCCATCAAGTTAATATATATACGTGCGGATGCAAAATATGTATTAGTAAAACACGTATACTGATTAGATTGAATGAGTTACCTTAATATTATGCAATTTATACTACATAGTTTACAAATTGTAATTTGTTTCAGTTCAATGTCGCTGTGAAGTGCTTGAAGACGGATGTACTTACACAGCCAGATGCCTTGGATGATTTTATTAGAGAGGTCAATGCCATGCATTCTCTTGACCATGTTAATCTCATCAGGCTTTATGGAGTGGTCCTTACACATCCTATGAAAATGGTATGATGTTTTTTACATATATTTACATTGCAACATGCTTATGTATTCCATTAATCACTTATATGCGGCACATTGTTTGATTTTAAACTATTTGCTGGTTCTCTAGATGAAAGTGATTGTCCACTAATGTACAATCCCTTCTTAATTGCTTAAGTGCATCACATGAAATTAAGTGCAGGGCCTGAGCTGTGATTCCCAGTGGGTCGTTGTTTTATCACATAACTGCTGCAACCAATCAGTGGCCGTTGATCGGCTGCAGCTCTTAAAGCATTTCATCAGAGCTAACCTCTGCACTGATAGAATAGTGAAATCAGCAGTGGTCACGGTACATAGGTTTCCCATGACTGCTCGGAATCGTAGCCCTGACTGCACAGGAGCTGCCCTGGTCCCAGTGGTATGTATACATTTTTTATTTGAGGCTCTTTAACCCCTTCACCCCGGGCCTATTTTGACCTTAATGACCAGGCCATTTTTGTCAATTCTGACCAGTGTCCCTTTATGAGGTAATATCTCTGGAACGCTTCAACGGATCCTAGCGATTCTGAGATTGTTTTTTCGTGACATATTGGGCTTCATGTTAGTATTAAATTTAGGTTGATAATTTTTGCGATTATTTGTGAAAAAAATTAAAAATTTGGCAAAATTTTTGAAAATTTAGCAATTCTGCTAAACCAGAGACACAATGTGATATTGTGTCACAATGTGACACAAAATAGTTAATAAATAACATTTCCCACATGTCTACTTTACATCAGCACAATTTTGGGAAAAAAAATTTTTTGTTCGGACGTTATAAGGGTTCAAAGTTCATCAGCAATTTTTCATTTTTCCAGCAAAATTTACAAAGCCATTTTTTTTAGTGACCACATCACATTTGAAGTCCCTTTGAGGGGTGTACATGACGGAAAACACCCAAAAGTGACACCATTCCAAAAACTGCACCCCTCAAGCTACTCAAAACTACCTTCAAGAAGATTATTAACCCTTCAGGTGCTTCACGGGAACTAAAGCAAAGTGGAAGGAAAAAATGGTCATTTTAATTTTTCCAACAAAAATGTTCTTTTAGCCTCAATTCTTTCATTTTCACATGGGGAACAGGATAAAATGGATCCTAAAAATTGTTGGGCAATTTCTCCTGAGTACATCGATATCTCATATGTGGTCATAAACCACTCTTTGGGCGCACGGCAGGGCTCAGAAGGGAAGGAGCGCAATTTGACTTTTGGAGCTAATTTTCCATTCAAAAAGTCAAATGGCGCTCCTTCCCTTCTGAGCCCTGCCGTGCGCCCAAAGAGTGGTTTATGACCACATATGAGATATCGATGTACTCAGGAGAAATTGCCCAACAATTTTTAGGATTCATTTTATCCTGTTCCCCATGTGAAAATGAAAAAATTTAGGCTAAAAGAAAATTTTTGTAGAAAAAAAAGTACTTTTTCATTTTTACGGATGAATTTTTGAAGCACCTGGGGGTTCAAAATGCTCACCAGCCATCTAGATAAATTCCGTGGGGGGTCTAGTTTCCAAAATGGGCTCACTTATGGGGGAGCTCCAATGTGTAGGCACACAGGGACTCTCCAAACGCGACATGGTGTCCGCTAACAATTTGAGCTGATTTTTCAGTCAAATTGTTAGCGGACACCATGTTGCATTTGGAGAGCCCCTGTGTGCCTAAACATTGGAGCTCCCCCACAAGTGACCCCATTTTGGAAACTAGACCCCCAGGGAACTTATCTAGATGGGTGGTGAGCATTTTGAACACCCCAGTGCTTCACAAATTAATCTGTAAAAATGAAGAAAGAAACTTTTTATGGAAATAAAAAGTACTTTTTCATTTTTACGGATGAATTTTTGAAGCACCTGGGGTTGAAAATGCTCACCCCATCTAGATAAGTTCCCTGGGGGTCTAGTTTCCAAAATGGGGTCCCGTGTGGGGGAGCTCCAATGTGTAGGCTCACAGGGGCTCTCCAAACGCGACATGGTGTCCGCTAACAATTTGAGCTGATTTTTCAGTCAAATTGTTAGCGGACACCATGTTGCGCTTGGAGAGCCCCTGTGTGCCTAAACATTGGAGCTCCCCCACAAGTCACCCCATTTTGGAAACTAGACCCCCAGGAAACTTATCTAGATGGGTGGTGAGCATTTTGAATGCCCCAGTGCTTCACAAATTAATCTGTAAAAATGAAAAAAGAAAATTTTTATGGAAAAAAAAGTGTTTTTTTTCATTTTTACGGATGAATTTGTCAAGCATCTGGGGGTTCAACATGCTCACTACCTATCTAATAAGTTCCCTGGGGGCTCTAGTTTCCAAAATGGGGTCACTTGTGGGGGAGCTCCAATGTTTAGGCACACAGGGGCTCTCCATACGCGACATGGTGTCCGCTAACCATTGGAATCATTAGCGGACACCATGTCGTGTATGGAGAGCCCCTGTGTGCCTAAACATTGGAGCTCCCCCACAAGTGACCCCATTTTGGAAACTAGACCCCCAAGGAATGCATCTAGATGCATAGTGAGCACTTTGAACCCCCAGGTGCTTCACAAATTGATCCGTAAGAAGGAAAAAGTACATTTGTTTTCACACAAATTTTCTTTTTTCATTATTACGGATCAATTTGTGAAGCACCTGGGGGTTCAAAGTGCTCACTATGCATCTAGATATGTTCCTTGGGGGGTCTAGTTTCCAAAATGGGGTCACTTGTGGGGGAGCTCCAATGTTTAGGCACACAGGGGCTCTCCATACGCGACATGGTGTCCGCTAACTATTGGAATCGTTAGCGGACACCATGTCGTGTATGGAGAGCCCCTGTGTGCCTAAACATTGGAGCTCCCCCACAAGTGACCCCATTTTGGAAACTAGACCCCCCAACTAATGCATCTAGATGCATAGTGAGAACTTTGAACCCCAAGGTGCTTCACAAATTGATTTGTAATAAGGAAAAAGTACATTTGTTTTCACACAAATTTTCTTTTTTCATTTTTACGGATCAATTTGTGAAGCACCTGGGGGTTCAAAGTGTTCACTATGCATCTAAATACAGCGAAGCCCATTTTAATTTTTTTTCTAGGACTAATTCTAGAAAAAAAATGGTGTAGGGCTCCGCCATATTTTTGGTCCAGCCAGGTACAACTTGGCAGCTACAGACTGCCACCAACCCCTAGCTGCCTCGTTGTACCTGGCTAGCCACCAAAAATACAGCAAAGCCCATTTTTTTTCTTCTAGAACTAATTCTAGAAAAAAAAATGACATGGGGCTCCGCCATATTTTTGGCCCAGCCAGGTACAACTAGGCAGCTGGGGGCTGGAATCCGCAGCATGGAGAGGCCCAAGCGTTCTGGGCCCCCCATGCTGCGAATTGCAGCCCGCAGCCGCCCCAGAAAATGGCGCATTCATTGAAGCGCCATTTTCTGGCGCTGTACCCATGCTCTTCCAGTTGCCCTGGTGGCGGTGGCAAATTGGGTAATAAAGGGGTTAATGGCAGCTTTTTATTGGCAGCTGGCACTAAGCCCGAGATTCATAATATAGGGCCAATGTTAGACCCGCCATTAGGAATCTCTGGTAAATAGTCAGAAAATACACACAGAGAAAAATCTTTTTATTTGAAAAAAATAACACAAACAAAATTCGGACTCCATCTTTATTATAAAGATCCGACGTAGTCCACAACGAAGGTCCCACGATGCTCGATCGCCTCTGACGTAGTCCACAATGAAGGTCCCACGACGCTCGATCACCTCTGGTCAATCCAGAGACTGCAGCAAGGGATGAAGTGTCCTCTTCCTACAGTCTCTGGGGTCAGAGTTATGGTGCACTGTATGACAATGACCTGTCATACAGTGCACCATGACTATGATCCCAGAGACTACAACAAGAGGACACTTGATCCCTTGTTGCACCCATCCATCCACCTATGCACCCATCATCCACGCACGCACACAACCACGCACCCACATCCCCGCACTCACATCCACGCACACATCCACGCACGCACACATCCACGCACGCACGCTGACATCCACGCACGCACATTCACATCCACGCACATCCACACACACATCCACGCACGCACGCTGACATTCAAGCACGCTGACATCCACGCACGCACACATCCACACACGCACACTGACATTCACGCACGCTGACATCCACGCACGCTGACATCCACGCACGCTGACATTCACGCACGCTAACAATCACGCACGCACGCTGACATTCAAGCACGCTGACATCCACGCACGCTGACATTCAAGCACGCTGACATCCACGCACACATCCACGCACGCTGACATCCATGCATGCGCACATCCACGCACGCTGACATCCTTGCATGCTGACATCCACGCGCGCTGGCATCCACGCATGCACGCTGACATTCAAGCACGCACACTGACATCCACACATGCACACATCCACGCACGCACGCTGACATCCACGCACGCATGCTGACATCCACGCATGCACACATTCACACACGCACGCTGACATCCACACACATCCACACGCGTACGCTGACATCCACGCACATCCATGCACACGTCCACGCACGCACACGTCTATGCACACACACGTACGCACACGTCCACACACGTGTCCACACACGCACACGTCTACGCACACACACACGTCTACGCACACTCACGTCCACGCACACTCATGTATGCTCACGTCCACGCACGCACACGTCCACGCATGAACCCCCCATCCATCTATCCATTCACCCATCCATCCATCACCCATCCATCAATTCATTCATTCATTCATACATACATACATACATACATAGATACATACATAGATACATACATACATAGATACATACATACATATATACATACTTACCTCCCTCGTTCCACCGATGAGCAGGAGGAGGCCGGGAGAGGAGGCGGGGCCACAGACCGGCCGGCAGAGGAGGCTAGCAGCAGCAGCGGCGGTGGCAGGGCGGCCGCAGCGGCGGGTGCACCGAAGTGTGAAGCCCTCCGCAGGAGGTGAGGGGGGGGACCAGGCACAGGGCCCGGAGGTGGGGGCAGCCTGGAGGGGACCACAACTGCAGGGGACTGGACAGTGTTGCCGGCGGGCGCACGCGGGTGCAGCCCGCCGGCATATACCTAATTATAGAGGGGGGTGGGCGGTTTAGGAGGACGGGGGGGGGGCCCCTGTGAGTCATGGAGCTGGAGGGGGCTGAGGAGGGGTGGGCACTTGCCGATCTGCCCCTCCAGATCTGATTGGAGAGCTCCAATCAGATCTGGAGGGGTGAATCCCTATGATTTCCTCCAATCGGCAGTTTCACTTTTAAACTGCCGATCGGAGGGGTCCTGGGCATAGGGGGGTTAATCCACCCCCTGTGGGGTCATCTACAGGTTGTCACAGAGCAGCAGCATCTGTGACACCTGAGCGACCCCACTCACAGGAGCTGCAGCAGCTCAAATCTGCCAGGACGTTGTGCAACGTCCAGGGTCGGGAACGGGCAGAAACACAGGACGTTGCACAACGTCCTATGTCGTTAAGGGGTTAAGCACTTCATAAGTGATTATCTACTAGTGGACAATCTCTTTAACTCCTTAACAACCTATGACATACATTTTTGTTATAGGTCACGAAGGGCGGCTTCACACTGTGGTCAGATCCGGTCCAGGGCTGTCAGGGATGAACCTGACAGCTCTGGACTGGATCAACACACAGAACTGGAGGGCTAATTTGCCCTCCGGTCCGGTGTGCAGCCGCACGCAGCTGCCGCCGCTGATAGGTCAGGACCTCGGCTAGCTCGTGAGAAGGTATGAAGTTTGCTGAGCTGAGTCTACCAGGCAAACACTGTCTGTTTTACAGAGCCGAAATTGCTTGTACCTGATTTGAACAAAGCTATTTCTAGTAGCTTGTTTACACAATGAAATGCTACTATCAGTCTTTGACAACAGAATTTAAATGTAGTCTTGGTGAGTGTGCGCACACCATTGGCATTTTGCAACATAATCACTGGAAACTAATGGAATACCTAAGCAGCCGTGGATCTGTTTGAGGCTACCCTTAACTGCCATCTTTGTTCTCCTTTGAAGCTGATTCCAGAGAAACACAAGCTCATATACTGCAATATTGTGGTAATGTAAATTTATCCATTCAACCTTCCTTCAATTACTTCAAGTTTACTCTAGTGCCATATGCTGAAAAACAGACCCACACCATGATGTTCCCACCTCCAAACGTCAGTGATTGTACGCTGTTTTGCGGTGACATGCAGTGCCTTTTGGCTTACAAACATGGTGTGTTATAGCATCCAAAGAGTTCAATTGTGGTCTCATCTGACTATGTTCTCCAGTATTTCACAGGCTTGTCTGAATGCTGTTGAGAACATTTTAAATGCTCTTGAACATTCTTTTTGTTAATCAATTGGTGAGCGTGCATACAGGCCATGGAGCTTGGGTGCATTACTTATTGTTTTCTTTCAAACTATGGTACCTACCAATTCTAGGTCTTTCTGTAACTCTCCATAGGTGGTCCTTAGCTCTTGGACAATTCCTCTGATAATTCTTTTGACTCCTCTGTCTGAAACATTGTGGAAAGCACCTAGTCATGACTGGTTTATCGTAAAATTATGTTCTTTCCACCTCTGTATTATGGCCTCAACATTGCTCACTGCAACATTCAGCAGTTTAGAATTCTGTAATCAATGCCAACAGTATGGTTTGCAAAAATACAAGGTTGCAAATGTTGAGACAGCTACCTGGTTTTACCCATCATGAGATTTTGTTGGTATTATTTTTTACTAATTGTCAGGATTGCTTTCTAATTACGGTACTGATAGATTTCAGCTGGTGTCTTTACTCTTCATGGCTTTTTGCACTTCTTTCTGTGTTCAATACTTTTTTTTTTCATCTCTTATTATTGCACATAACTTCTAAATTTATGGACATTGATGGTTTGATTTCTTTGCCTGTATGGATTGGATATGTTGTTGCCAACTTCTGGTAAGAAATTGTCAATAACACTATTAGTAATATGTTTACTTAGAAAATTAGTGATGTGCCCAATACTTATATCACCCTTGGTACATATATATGTTAAGTGTGTGATGACATGATTATATTTGGAGTAAATGTTGCTTTTTTGTTTAATAATAAATGTGGATTGTTGTTCATAAAAAAAAAACATAATACATTATTGAGGAAAAATCTTTATTTTTGGAAAAGCTTGGTAGATTCCCCTGACATTGAAGTGTATCTGAACCTATGAATTCTTGTTGAGGGAGAATACAGTGTTTTTCATGTTTTATGTTTGAATTAAATAGCTTCCTTCTTTTTCAGGTTACAGAACTTGCTCCTTTGGGCTCTCTGTTGGACCGCTTACGTAAGAACCTGAGTCACTTCCTTATCTCCACACTCTGTCACTATGCAATACAGATTGCTAATGGCATGGCCTACCTGGAATCCAGGCGTTTTATACACCGGGATCTTGCCGCCAGAAATATTTTGCTTTCTTCAAATGATCTGGTAAAAATTGGAGACTTTGGCCTCATGAGAGCGCTACCCAAAAATGATGATCACTATGTCATGCAAGAGCATCGCAAAGTACCCTTTGCATGGTGAGTATTATAAAAGGAAGAACTGTTATGTTGCTGCACAAGAAGTCCAGAGAATATTGCATTATGTTGTATATTTTGTAATGCTGATGCTGTCTAAGGCCCCTTTCACATCAGCGGTAATCGCTGGTCGCGGTGAAAAAAAACACAACTGCCGCGGTTACCGCATAAAGACCGCACTTGCGGTTCACCTGCGGCAAGCCCCATGCAATGTCTATGGGGCTTGCGGTAAGTGTGCAGCAGGTGTGGCAAGTGCGGCTGCAAAAAAAACGCGGCTGACCGCAAGCCCCATAGACATTGCATTGGGGCTTGCCGCAGGTGAACCGCAAGTGCGGTCGTTATGCGGTAACCGCGGCAGTTGCGTTTTTTTTCACTGCAACTGCCTCGATCAGCGATTACCACTGATGTGAAAGGGCCCTAAGTGTTATTTCTTTCGGCCTTCCACACCCCTGTAGATTCTGCCTTGGTCTTATATCTCTGTATACACTGATGCTGGGCACATTTTTTCCTCTCAAGCTATTGTTCTACTTTGTATATACTCCTCTGTATTTGTTGATATCACTAAGGCCGGTTTCACATTTGTATTCGCAACGCAGCGTTTGCGAATGCAGCCAAACTGATGCGTACTGCGTTCCTATGTTTAACATGGGAATGTATGGTACTTGCGTTTGGCTGCGTTTGCATGCGTTTTTTCAAAGTACCCTCTGAACGCAACTTGTTGCATTTTTTGTGCGTCTGAGGATGCTTGCTTCCTACTCAAGCATCCTGAAGCGCACAAACAATGCATGCAGGTCAATGGAGCCGCACTGCCATCTTCGTGTCACCACAGCCAAACGCAGCGGTTTTTCTTTTTTTGTTTCTCTCTCTCTGCCGCACATTATTATGTTCTATGGCGACCCACTTTACAATGCATTCCTATGGTGATTTCACTGGCAACGCATGCTAATAATCAACGTTGTGTTGACATCAGGATGCATGCGTTTCGCTATGCGTTTGTGTCTGTGGACCAGACGCACGTGTCCCGAATGCAAATGTGAAACCAACCTAACACTGTACTACTTTGATATGGGGATTGACCTCAGTCCAAAGCTGGAGCTAGAATTTTTTTTGCTGTCAGTATCTATGCTGGAGGCAACAGAATAATCAGCTGTATGAAGGAGTTTCATTATCTCTACAGCAACATAAAAGGACTTTTTTTTTTTTTTTTAATTTTATTTTATTAAAGGGTACCTGTCACCAGGTTTTTGCCATCCCATCTGAGAGCAGCATAATGTGGAAATGGAGACCCTGATTCCAGTGATGTGTCATTCACTGCTTGCTGTCATTTTGATAAAATTAGTGTTTTGTTGTTGCAGATTTAGCAGTCTGTGAATATGACAGACTCCCTGGCAGTAGGCCAAGTAGACTGCTAATGATAATCTCCAGCTGATTAAACAGTGATTTTATCAAAACTACACTGAGCAGCCCAGTAAGTGACACATAGCTGGAATCAGGATCTCGGGTCCTATATTATGCTATTCTCAGATTAGGATGCAAAAACCTGGTGACAGGTTCCCTTTAAAGACTTTTTGGGAAGTCACCTAATTTTGGATTTATGAAGAAAATAACAAAAAAGTGTACAGATGAACATAGTCTAATACTTAGCACATCACTTATAAAGGGATTTTCCAATAAAAAAAGTAAATTTTAAATTTAATTTTAAACAATAGATCTTGAAATAATAATAATAACTTCCACAATTGAATGTCTTTAAAAAAATGTTCCTGTGTTGAGATAATCTTATATATGTGCCCCTGCTATGTACCATATTTTTCAGACTATAAGTCGCACTTCTTTCCCAAAAATTTGTGTTGGAAGTGTATGTGTGTCTTATAGATCGATTGTACAGTACCTTGCTGTGGAGCAGGTCAGCAGAGGCAGGAGCAGACTGCAGCAGTGCCTGCCAGTGACCATGTGTACTTGCTCTTTAAGGAAATGTAATATGCACTGCTACTCCGCCCATCACCTCTCAGTACTGAAGCCAGTGTCGAGAGGCCCCTGGTAGCGGTGAATATCCCGGAAGTCGGCAGCGGATGGATGATTATACCCAATGTACATTGCTCCACTGCAGCGTGATGTCCTCTTCTCATGCCAACAACTGATGGTGTGGGTGAGCGCAGCTCATGACAGTGATTTCTTTGCTGCACGCTTATATGCTATTCAGCTGCCGGCATGAGTAGAGGATGTCATGCTGCAATGGGGCAGATGTATGGTGAGTATAATCATTTATTTTTTATGTTCTCTGTGATTGGGTCATATAGACCAAAATGGGAGCCATATAAACCAAAATGGGGGCCATGTAGACCAGGATGGGAGCCATATAGACCAGAATGTGGGCCATATAGACCAGGATGGGGGCCATATATAAAAGGATGGGGGACATGTACCAGGATTGGGGTCATTAACCAGAATGGGGACCATATACCGGGATGAGGGACATATATTCCAAGATGGGGGCCATACTACCAGGATGAGGGACATATACCAGGATGGGAGCTATATACCATGAGGAGGGACATATACCAGGATGGGAGCTTTATACCATGATGAGGGACATATACCAGGATGGAAGCTTTATACCATGATGAGGAGCATATACCAGGATGGAAACTATATACCATGATGAGGGACATATACCAGAATGGGAGCTATATACCATGATGAGGGATATATACCAAGATGGGAGCTATATACCATGATGAGGGTCATATACCAGGATAGGAGCTATATACCATGATGAGGAACATATTCCAGGATGGGAGCTATATACCATGATGAGGGACATATACCAGGATGGAAGCTTTATACCATGGTGAGGAGCATATACCAAGATGGGAGCTATATACCATGATGAGGGACATATGGCAAGATGGGGGCTACATACCATAATGAGCGACATATACCAGAATGGGGGAATCATATATACCAGGATGGGGGATCATATATACCAGAATGGGGAAATCATATATACCTGGATGGGGGATCATATATACCAGAATGGGGGATCATATATACCAGGACTGGAGATCCTATATATCAGGATGGGTGGTTTATAGATACCAGGATGGGGAGTCGTATATACCAGGATGGGGGATCATATATACCAGGATGGGGGCCATATTCTAGGATGCTCAGACCACTTACCTGTATGGTTAGACACATCCATTACACAGCATGTAGCAGGGCACATAATTAGATTATCTCAGCACAGGGACATTTTTTAAATGTCTAATTGTGGAAATTATTATCCCAAAATCTATTGACTAAAATGTATGGTACTTTTTTAGTGGGAAAATCCCTTTAAAGTAGGTCTGACTGTCACAATACTATGTTCTTCTGTTTAAGGGTGCCGTTACACACAACGATGTTCCAGCGATCCTGACAACGACCAGGACCACTGGAACATTGCTGTGTGGTCGCTGGTGAGCTGTCAAACAGGTAGATCTCCTCAGCGACCAGGGACAAGCGAGCCGACCTCCAACATCGCTGGGTAAGCGAGAGAAGGCTGGTAACAAAGGTACACATCGGGTAACTAAGCACAGCGCTGTCCTAGTTACCCGCTGTGTACCTTGGTTACCAGCCTTCTCCCACTTACAGGCTGGTAACCAAGGTACACAGCAGGTAACTAGGACAGTGCTGTGCTTAGTTACCCGATGTGTACCCTGGTTACACATCGGGCACGCAGTGAACCCGGCCGCGCAGTGCACTCTGGGACATGTAGACCTATGACTACATGTCCCAGCGTGCACTGCGCGGCCGGATGCACGCCGCTGCTGCTGGTCGCGGTGCCGCTGCCTGCACCAGCTCCCTGCATTCTTGGGATCGACGCTCGCCGATGCGTGCTGCACAGCAGGAGACCAACGAGCAAAAAATGGTCCTGATTCTTGTGTAACAATCAGCGACCTCGCAGCAGGGGCCCCGTCTCTGCTGCTTTTCACACACAGCGATATCGCTGGCGAGGTTGCTGATTTCAGCAATATCGCTAGCGATATCACTGTGTGACATACCCCTAACAGTATCATAGTATCTACCTCAGCATTTCAGGGTGTAGATAACTTTTAGATAACAAAGCCTTTAGAGATAAAATGTGCGTATTCCTTTTTTGGATATCTTATTTTTCCGTTAAATGGTCTATATGGTATATTTCGTTTCAGCCCCGTCGTTTTCCTTTGGCATTGTTTGTGATATTAAGAAGGATGTATGTACTGATGATATTCCGTAGCTTTTTGAATTGGGATGTGAATAGTGATGTGGGTTTCATGGATGAATGTGTGCCTCTGTATGAGTTTAGATTAGAATTTGACATACTGGCATAGGGGTTTCCTAATCTACATTCATTATGTGAATCAGGGCTGTGGAGTGGGTAAACCAAACCTCTGAGTCCTCCATTTCACTGACTCAGACTCCCAACTCCCTCATGCAGGGCTCATGTTTAAGTGATAAAGTGTAAACATCAGGCTTTTAATCATTATCATGATACAATAATCAAGCTATTTAGATTGAATACAATAATAATTCATAATAGTAATCAGTACATACTGCATTAAACTACTGTACCCAATTTATTAAATATTTTAGGAGTCGGTCCATATTATTCTGACTGACTCCACCAAAATGGACTCCTACCATGACTCCGACTTCACAGCCCTGATGTGAAGTCTTCCAGGTATTCATTTTTAAAGTAAATAATGTTGAATAATATTGAATAATTAAGGAGAACCAAGAGTCGTAAAGGTTATGATAAAATACCAATATATCTTAAACATTATTTAAAAAAGAGTTTATACAAATGTAATTTTCCTCAAAGTCAATAATCCCAGTGAAAAGAATTGATAACTGCAAGGTCACCATATCATTTGAAATATTCTAGGAAAATACAGTGTAAACTATGTATTGTCCCTTTATACATATACAGTTAATAAAGTGCTAATGCATTAACCATACACATATATAATTATGTCATATATCAACTAGCTGCGTTTTTTTGACCTGCCGCAAGTGCCGCATGGCGGCAAAAACTGCATTTGCCGCACCTGCCGCAAGTCTCATAGAGAATGAATGGGGGCTTGCTGCAAGTGCAGCCGTTACGCGGCAGATGCGGTAAATCTGCCGCAAATCAGTAAAAACGCTGTTGTGAAAGGGGCCTTTGGTGAGTACAGGGACAGTACACATGTTTTCTATCTCCCGGAGTACCCCTTTAAGTAAGCATACTCATGAGCTAGCTACCAGCTGTGTATTCCCCACTTCACAGTAAATATACACTCTTGATTTAGCAATTAAATATTTCTGGTAGCCTTATTAAAATAATGAAGAAAAGAGTATTCTGCCAATGTAAGGGATTGTCTGAGCTTATGATGTTGACCATGTAAATGCCACATGGTTTAGGTCCACCACTGATCAGTATAATGACCTGAGCAACATAGCTCCATACATACTCCATAGTGACTGTTTCCTAGAAATACAGCTCCAATCTTGTTGAATAGCTGAAGGGTTAGGGCTGGGCATCTTAAGCTGGACAATGCTTTTTTCAGACAGCTTATTTTAATTTGTCCACTTTTATATATTTTTTTTGTTGTTGCTATTGCTATTCTATCAGGTGTGCCCCAGAGAGCCTGAAGACTCGTACATTTTCTCATGCAAGTGACACATGGATGTTTGGGGTGACATTATGGGAGATGTTCACTTATGGGCAGGAGCCCTGGATCGGCCTAAATGGCAGTCAGGTAATAATATATATATTTCCTACTAGTCTGTTGATGGTAGGTTGTGGATGGATTGTAAAATGACTGTAAAGTGTAAATATTGTGAATAAGAAATAAATTAAGATTCTCCCTTTTTTCTGACCTGGAGCTAGTTTTCCTTTATAAAAGTTACTTAGATGTGAGATTTACCAAAAAAAAGTATCTACTTATTTACATGTTGACTTTGAAATGTCTTCAACCCCTTCCTAACCAAAGACTAAAATGCACTAGCTAATTCCATACATTTTCACCATGGAGCCAATCTACCTTCTCGTTTAACCTCTTTAGCTTTTGGCCATTTTAGTGGTCTCAGCAACTTATCACCAGGATTGGTGAAGTTAAAGACCAAAGTGGGAAGACCAAGGCATCAACTTCAAGTCCAGTAGGGATATTCTGAAGAATTTTCCACCATCCCTATGGCCTCTCAGACGTTGCACACTTCTACTTTCCAATTAACCCCTTAAAGACCATTGATGTACATTGCAGGTCATGGCTGGGTGTCAGTTCCCTCAGCATAACATACAATGTACGTCATACCTTTGAACTGTCACTGCGTGTAAAGCTCACATTTGACAGCTCACAGCTGAGTGGCAGGGGAAGAGGTGCAGGGACTCATGCCAGCGGTCCCCGCACTCAGAGTAATGTGATCGGTCAGTCAATCTGGTCTCGGTGCAGAAACTGTGCACACCCGGATCAGGGGAAAATGGGAAGAACTGGGAGCACCCGCAAGTGCCTGCGGCCTCAGTGAAAGTTAATAGGCCTGAAAAAGGATACGGGTGCATCTAAATTAAGCTTAAATCAAACGGATTCGAATAAAATGGCTGTGTGAAATCACTCTGTTATAACATCGTCTATAGCTACCAGAGTGCAGCTTTCAGCTTTGAAGCTGCTGAGGTAAAGTGAAAGCTGAGCTCTGATTGGTGTCTATGGACAACTAGACCCTTATCAAGCATAACCAATCACCTACAATATAATGCTGAACGCTACCTTCTGTTTAAAGCCAGGATAGTCGGTGCTTGTGCAGTGCTATGTCCATGTTGTTGTTGAATTCTTCATTAAAATGGTCTCAGAGTCTGGGTACCTTTACATGCCGCTACTGGCGGGTGGCTACAACCAGCTACTTCACGTGCACGAGCACGCACAAACGGTTGCAAACGGTACCCGCACCACATTTACACGCCGCAACAAGGTGCGCTACAGTAGGTTACATCTATCTCTAGATATACCGCCGGGTGTCTCAAGTTACCTTCTGCCGAGCACCTTACCTCATTTACACACCGCTACAACAAGCTAATATGGGCGGACCTGGTGCAGCAGGGACAACACATAGGCGTGCCACAATTGTGGATTACGAGACTTCCGTACGCTGATAGGACAAAGCAATAACATCATGATTGGCCAGGCATCGCAGGAGGCTGATTAATACATGACGCTCGAGCAAGTGTGTAGTGTGACTGGTCAGCTCCTTAAATATGCCTCCCTATGCAGCGACTACCAATCGTAATGCAGGAGCTTCCTCCAATGATTGCTGATGGGGCGCGGTAACCCGGAGCCTGTGTCACGCCCCAGCTACAGACCAGGTACATAGCCTGGTGTCCAGACATCCCTTCTGTTGCTTCTTTACACGCCGATACAGGTCGCTACAATCGCCTGGGTAGACACCTGTTTCAGGGCAGTGCTCTGAAACAGGTGCCGCTACTGCCAGGTGGCTACAACCGTCTTTACACGCCGCTACCACGGGGTGAATTTCCGGTGCAAGATACATTTCTCGCATGTATCCGGTTGTAGCCACCAGCCAGTAGCGGCGTGTAAAGGTACCCTCTGAGTGTGCACATACCGCGCACTTCGGTGCCATTTTATTAAAGACATTGTCTCTACGAGTATCACCAATTTGTTTCAGATGTCGCAGAGACTTTATCTTAAAGAAAATGGCGCTGGAGATCACAGTATGCGCTCTCACTAACTCTGGTGACATTTTATTCAAGTATTCATCCATTATGTGAACATAGCACTGTGCACATGCCAGCCTTGGGGATAATGACAGCCGCCGCATTGCAAAATTTAAATAAAGGGGAGGAATAGATAAGAACATGTCCTTCTTTCCGAAGCCAGGATGGACGGTATCTAATCACATCTCAGCTTACATTTTCTGGTCGTCACAATGGGAGACCCAGACAATGGGGTTTAGGGCTCTGCCCTCCGGAGGTCACACTAGGTACTACAAGTTTGTAGACACCGCCTCCTCCGCTTATAAACCCCCACCGTAGGAGACATCCTCAGTTTTAAACTTAGTGTGCTCGGAGGATCACGCTTTGCTTGCACTTCACTGCATTCTCACAGCTTACGTGATGGCGTATGAAGACAAGGTAAAATGGTCCCGCTCGGGACCCCCGACAGCCTCCCCGCTCACCCTCTGCGGAACACGCTGGTGGAGGTACCGGAGGGCTTTTAGCCTGGACACTTCAGTGTTCTCCCGGTACGCTGTCGCGCTCCTTTCCTTTCCATCCCTCCATGGAGGCTCTGGTAAGGGGGAGCCTGGAGCCTTGCACAGCTCCGCTCCGTCCGAGGCCTCCCTAAATGGTGCTTACAGACCGGACGGAGCCAGCACAGTCCGAGGCCTCCCTAAATGGTGCTTACACTCCGGACTGGTGCTGTACCCCCGTCCGAGGCCTCCCTAAAGGTGCTTACAGACCGGACCGGCACTGAGGCACCTGGTGTGTCTCCTGTGTGCCTGGGGGTAGTGTCTGTCACTGTGGTGTCATGACACTCAGACCGCGCGGTTACCCTCGGGTCCGCGGTTCTGGCGGTGACCCTGTGCTGGGGTCTCCCTGGCTGACCGCCCTGTGTATCACAGGGGCTGAGGCTGTAGACTGCGGGTGTTTTTATGTGTACATGCAGTCTGAGAGTGTGTGTGGTGATATTCACACTCTTTTCCCGCGCTGCGGGCTCC
Source organism: Allobates femoralis (assembly GCA_033576535.1). Lineage (NCBI taxonomy): Eukaryota > Metazoa > Chordata > Amphibia > Anura > Aromobatidae > Allobates > Allobates femoralis. The sequence goes on from JARQOC010000001.1 coordinate 199,389,056, forward strand.
GGCACCTCCATTGCTGAGGCAGTCTGGAGGAGGAGGAGGCAGCCCTTATGGTGACATCACCGCTGGGCGTGTTGTGTGTTCTTCCCGCGTGTTCCTGGCTCCGCCCACATCTTCACTGTCGGCGGCCATCTTCTCCCTCACTTCCCGGCTGGGATCTGGCTGCAGCGCGTGTCTGCACTTGCAAGGGAGACCGGAACTCGCGGAGGTCACACACACACACCGCTTCCTCCTACCGCTTTACTGCGGTCGGTAAGCCACCGGGATTCCCGGTTTGTTTGTGAACTTTGGCTTATATTCCCTTCACTGTGGAGATGTCCTCAGTTGGGAAGCATGCTGCTAAGGCGGCGGTGGTCTCCATTGCCTGTGTTACATGCAACGGGACACTGGTGGAGGGGTCCTGCAATAACTGCGGACGCCCAGAGGCCCGGTCTGCTACTACTGAGTCTGCAAATCCGGGATTATACCCTGAGGTTCAGGTGATCCCAGGGCCATGGGAAACGCAGAATAAGATCAATGAATCTCTGCTGTCCCAGATGTCCTCCATGTCGCAAACCCTGGAGGCACTTAATAGGAGACTGGAGAACCCAGCTACTCCTCCTAGTTACCCCCGGGTGTCTCTTACTTCTGCTGTAAGACCCCCTAAGCGAGCCCGTGAGGCTTCTCCTGAGCTCCAGACTCTCTCTGAGGAGGAGCGTTCCTCTGATGGTGAGGAAGATGATGGGGGTTCTACTCTTGGGTCTATGTCTGAACCTCCAGATGGGGTGGAGGATCTGGTGTCCTCCATCAATGAGACATTGCGTCTTGTCACTCCTCCTGAGGAGGTGACTGTACACCCCAAGGAGATATACCAATGGCTGCGGCCAGAGGCTAGACCAAGTGGCTCCTTCATGGACCACACTAATTTCGGAAGGGTGATTAAAGCTCCCAGGTTGCATCCTGGGCGGCGTTATGTCCGTAAAACTAAGGACAATCGCTTTCCCTTTCCCCAGGAGGCGCTCCAGGAATGGTCGCAGTCTCCCAAGGTGGATGCTTCCATGACTAGGATTGCTGCGCGCTCCTTGTTTTCTGCCTCTGATAGCTCCTCGTTGAAGGATGCTACTGATAGACAGGTCGAGCAACTCGCCAAGTCTTCCTATGAGGCTGTGGGGTCTTCGTTTGCCCCTAATTTTGCCGCGGTCTGGACCCTACAAGCGATTACTATCTGTTTGGATGGTATCACTGATCTAGCTAGGTCCAGTCCAGAGGTCCTGGCTCTCACTGAGAGAGCAAGGGCCTATGCGGACTATGCCAGGACGGCATCTTTGGAAACTGCCACTCGCTCTGCTGTGGCCTCGGCCAATGCAATTGCGATCCGCAGGCTGTTGTGGCTGCGTCTTTGGGACTCAGATGCCACATCTAAGAAGATTTTACAAAATCTTCCGTTCGCTGGTGACAGGCTTTTTGGCACCGAACTGGACAAATTGATAAAGGATTCTGCTGAGTCTAAGATCCCGCAGAATAAGCCTAAGCCACGGTACACCGTGAAAAGGAACCCTAAGCAGTGGTCCTTTCGCTCCGGTTCACAGTCATCAACGGCGTCCACTCGCTCAGACCGAGGGGGCAAGCCTGCTACTCAGTGGCGTTCCAAGAGTCGTCAGAAGAAGCCGGCGGGGGCAGCGGCTGCCACCCCCAAGCCCGCCTCGACATGACTCGCTCTCTCATCCTGCCTCCCCACAGGTGGGGGGCCGCCTGTCCCGCTTTCAGGACAAGTGGCTTCTTCACATTCAAGATCAGTGGGTTCGAGACGTAGTCTCAAGAGGTTACAGGATAGAGCTGACGTCACAACCAATACCCCGATTCCATCGGTCGGTTCCATCTCCAGAAAAGGCTCAGGCTTTTCACCTGGTGTTGGAGGGACTCCGCAGAGACGGAGTGGTGGTCCCTGTGCCCACGGAAGAGAGGTTCAGGGGTTTTTACTCCAACCTCTTTATTGTCCCAAAGAAGGACGGCTCTTTTCGCCCGGTGTTGGACCTCAAGTTGTTCAACCGTCACGTGTTGGTTCGGAAGTTCCGCATGGAATCCCTGCGCTCAGTGATCGCGGCTGTGTCACAGGGAGACTTCCTAGCGTCCATCGATATCAGGGACGCTTACCTTCACGTCCCCATTGCACCAGCTCATCAGCGCTGGTTGAGATTCGCAGTGGGGGAAGAGCACTTCCAATTTGTGGCACTGCCATTCGGGCTAGCCTCAGCGCCACGGGTGTTCACAAAGGTGATGGCCTCCATGATGGCTCTCCTGCATGCGCAGGGACACGCCGTCATACCCTATTTGGACGACCTGTTGGTCAGGGCGCCATCGGAAGACCTTTGTCGGGTGAGCCTGGAGGTGACCATGAAGTCCCTGGAACGGTTCGGGTGGCTTATCAACATTCAAAAGTCGACCCTGGTTCCGACCCAGTCATTGACATATCTGGGCATGGACTTCCACACGGACTCGGCCCTGGTGTCCCTACCTCAAGCCAAGCAGCTTGCGATCCAATCAGGAGTGCAGAATGTCCTCCTGTCTCCACAGTCATCCCTACGGGTATTGATGAGACTGGTGGGTCGCATGGTGGCAGCGATAGAGGCGGTGCCGTTCGCACAGTTTCGCCTCCGTACTCTCCAGCTGGAGATTCTTCGCAGATGGGACAAGAGGACGATCTCTCTGAATCGGCTGGTGACACTGTCACAACCAACCAGGGACTCTCTACAGTGGTGGCTCCAGCCACATCACCTGTCACGGGGCCGGTCCTTCCTAAAACCGTCATGGTTAGTGGTGACCACCGACGCCAGTCTGAAGGGCTGGGGGGCGGTGTTCTTGCACCACAGGGCTCAAGGCCTCTGGACTCAGTCGGAGTCGGCGTTGCAGATCAACGTGCTGGAGATCAAGGCGGTCTATCTGGCGCTACTGGCGTTTCAGAAATTCCTGTCAGGACAGCCCATTCGGGTACAGTCCGACAATGCGACGGCCGTCGCCTATATAAATCATCAGGGAGGGACCAGAAGTGCTCAGGCCCTCGCCGAAGTCCACCGCATTCTACTCTGGGTGGAGGAAAACGGCTGCCTGATCTCCGCAGTTCACATCCCAGGGGTCGAGAACTGGGAGGCCGACTATCTGAGCCGACAGGGGATGGACGCCGGAGAGTGGTCCCTACATCCAGACGTCTTCCGGGACATCTGCGGCAGGTGGGGCACTCCGGACGTGGATCTGATGGCCTCACGGCTGAACCATCAGGTGCCCCAATACATGGCGAGATCTTGGGATCCCCAGTCTCTGGGGGCGGACGCCCTGATCCTGAGCTGGACCAGCTTTCAGCTGCCATATGTGTTTCCGCCTCTGGCTCTGATTCCCAGGGTCCTGTGGAAGATCAGGACAGAATGCAGAGTGGCCATTCTAGTGGCTCCAGATTGGCCCAGGAGGTCTTGGTACCCGGACCTGTGGCAACTGTCAGGCGGACACAGGTGGGCTCTTCCAGAACGCGCAGATCTACTCGCGCAAGGCCCATTCTTCCACCTCAATTCCAGGGCCCTCAGATTGACTGCATGGCTCTTGAGGCCTGGCTGCTGACATCCAGAGGTTTCTCTCCTACAGTGGTTGCCACTATGAATCGGGCAAGGAAACCGGTTTCCAGGAAGATATACCACAGAACGTGGAAAATCTTTTTTACCTGGTGTGCCTCTGGTGGCCGCTCTCCGTGGCCTTTGTCTATCCCGACATTGTTGGCCTTCCTACAGTCGGGGTTGGAGTTGGGATTATCCCTTGGCTCTCTGAAAGGTCAAGTATCAGCACTTTCAGTGTTGTTTGACAGGCGCTTGGCGCTCCTCCCGAAGGTACGTCAATTTCTGCAGGGGGTGTCTCGGGTGGTCCCGCCCTATAGACGACCTCTGGACCCTTGGGACCTAAACATGGTCCTGGCGGCACTGCAGAAACCACCGTTTGAGCCACTGAGAGACGTCTCTCTCTCTCGTCTGTCCCAGAAGGTGGTCTTTCTGGTGGCGATTACGTCTCTGAGACGGGTCTCAGAATTGGCTGCACTTTCGTGCAAGTCTCCCTTTCTGGTGGTTCACCAAGACAAGGTGGTGTTGCGCCCACGGCCTGAATTTCTGCCGAAGGTGGTTTCAACGTTTCACCTAAACCAGGAGATTGTTCTTCCATCATTTTGCCCCGCTCCCGTTCATCAGGTTGAGCGCGACCTCCATACTCTGGATCTCGTGAGAGCTGTACGCATTTATGTGTCCAGGACCGCCTCCTTTAGGAGTTCGGATTCCTTATTTGTCCTCACGATGGGTCGCTGTAAGGGGGCCGCGGCTTCGAAGTCGACCTTGGCCAGATGGATCAAGGCTCCCATTCAGGAGGCGTACCGGTCTTCTGGTTTACCTCTCCCGGTGGGTTTGAAGGCACACTCTACGAGAGCTGTAGGTGCCTCCTGGGCCTTGCGACATCGAGCTTCTGCTCTACAGGTGTGTCAGGCGGCCACTTGGTCCAGCCTGCACACTTTCTCTAAGCACTATATGGTGCATGCCCATGCCTCTGCGGATGCGAGTTTGGGCAGGCGGGTTCTCCAGGCGGCGGTTGCCCACCTTTAAAGGGAACCATGTGTTATCCGTCTTGTTGAGGAACTCTTCCCGCCCTGGGGTATTGCTTTAGGACATCCCCATTGTCTGGGTCTCCCATTGTGACGACCAGAAAAAAGAGAATTTTGTTTACGTACCGTAAATTCTTTTTTCTTTAGTCATCAATGGGAGACCCAGCACCCACCCAGTTGTTCCGTTGCATATTTTGCACTTGTTCTGTTCTCTGTTGAGACAGTGTTTGCCGGGTTGTTGAACCGTCTGTGCACGGCATTCTTCCCGATGTTTCGGGTGTGGTTTAATTTCTCCTCGCAGCTTATGGACTAAACTGAGGATGTCTCCTACGGTGGGGGTTTATAAGCGGAGGAGGCAGTGTCTACAAACTTGTAGTACCTAGTGTGACCTCCGGAGGGCAGAGCCCTAAACCCCATTGTCTGGGTCTCCCATTGATGACTAAAGAAAAAAGAATTTACGGTACGTAAACAAAATTCTCTTTTTTCCTAAAGGCCCTATCACACATAAAGAGATCGCTAACGAGATCGCTGTTGCGTCACGGATTTTGTGACGCAACAGCGATCCCAATAGCGATGTCGTTCTGTGTGACACGCACCAACGATCTCGTCCCTACTGTGAGATCGTTGATCATTACACACTGCTCTGAGTCATTCCTGCGTCGTTGTGCTCCCGCTGGGAACGCTACATCATTGTGTTTGATAGAGATAACGAGCAACGATCTCACTGCTACGCTATGGAGAGAATATTTACAACGACCTCAGTATAATTCTGGATCGCTAGTGCGTCGTTTTTACATCGCTGGTAAGATGCCTGTTTGACATCTTACCAGCGATGTGTAAATGACGCACCAACGATCTCTGCACATCGGGATTGGGATCGCTGATGTGTCGTAATGTGAGACTGGGCCTTAAGGGTCAGTTGAAAATGCAAACACATCCGATTGGCAGGTTGGACACCATTGGTTGCCAAGTCAACTGTTCTACTTTCTCTATGCTCTTATTTACATATAAGTGAGCACTTACAAGTAACCAATCATATCTCAGCTTACAGTTTTATAAGGTACAGTTAAAACCCCAAACAGAGGTCTGATTGCTTGATTGTAGGTTGACACAGTGACTCCATGGTTAGCCTTTTGCAGTCTTGCAGCTTTGTGGTCCTGGGTTCAAATCTTAGAACTACACAGTTTGTCTGTTCTCCGTGTGTTTGGTGATTTCCTATGGGTTCTGCACTTTCCTCCCACACTCCAAAGACATACTGACAGGGAATTTAGATTGTGAGTCCCAATGGGGACAGTGATGATGTATGTGAAGTGCTGTAGAATTATTGAATGCTAGGGCAACATATGGTAAATTAAATTTTTTTGATTGGCCAAAGGGACTATTTTTTATTATTTTTTTAAAGGTATACCGACAGAGTTATTATATCAAAACGATATTCATTCCCTAACAATGCCGTTGAAACAACAGCAATTACCTCTCTGAGGAGGATCTCAGGCAAAAAAAGCAAGAAGGGCTAAAGCTCAAAGTCTTCGTAGAAAAAGAGGGTTACTGACCAGCAGCTTCAACTGCACTGTAAAGTCAATGTACTTATAGAGTACAGTATATCACAAAAAAACAATCTCTGAATTATTGGAATCCCCTGAAGCTTTACAGAGTTATAACCTCAAAGTGACACTGATCAGATTTTAAAAAATGAGGCTCAGTCCTTAAGAGGTTAATCACTTATTGGGCATCTATTGGAATTCAGCAAAATTTTCAGGGTTGTTTTGCCAGTGCTCTTCATTATTTTCTTTTGCTCTGACACTTCAAAGCATCTACCAACATAAGTAGCTCCTGAAATTGATTCGAGGCCCTACCATTTGCCACCCCAGTGATAACAGATTATGTATTATTTACGAGAGATATCTCAATAAATGTGCTTCACTTAAGCGGCCGTCACACGCTACGATATCTTGAAAGATATCGCTTGAACGCGCCTGATTAAACATCGCGTGAACGATGTCTCTGCGTGTGACGGCAAGATACGACGAGCGAGAATTGTTCAAATCGCAAGATCGAGATCTGAGCTCCGGACCTCACATCTTGCGATGAACGATTTTACAAACAGCTTCATCGTGGTGTATAACACCACGATGAACGATCTCCCAGCGGCAGAGCCTATGCTAGGAGATGGTAACTATGGTACACGTCGGGTTACTAAGCGATGTGCGGCGCCTAGTAATCCGATGTGTACCATAGTTACCAGCGATCTCGCTGGTCCACTCCTGTGATCTGTCTGGTGACATCTCACCAGCGATGTGAGCGATATTGTAAGCATCGCGCGTGCACGTGATCGCTTACAATAATCGCTAGCGATGTTGCCATGTGTGACGGACCTTCTGTTGGAGCGTTCATGTAAAAATAAATGTCAGAAAATAGATTTCAGAAGTGTGATTCAATTAATTCCTGTAAGGAAATGTGAAGGGGAAAATTTTCACTACACATCATTACTTTTAAGGCTACATTCAGACTGTGTTTTGAGCTGAGTTTCTGTTGAATTCTGCAGAAAAAATGGATCTGTTGTTTTTTTTGAATAGTAAAAAAAAATGATTTTTGGATCCATTTTTTGATCTGATTTTGACTGCTGCATTTTTTCCCTCATTTTGAATGTCTCCTATGGAAAAAACACAGGAGAAAAACGCCACAGAAATTGACATGCACTTTTCTAAAAGAGCCTCCTAAAGTGAAAAAACATCACTTTAAAAGAGCACAGTCTGAATGGAAAATATGAAAACCCATGGACTTTTATTGGATGTCATTTGAGTGATCCGTTTTCTGGAGTGCTGTGGAAAAAATGGATAAATAAATACACAGTGTGAATTTAGCCTAACTATGCTTTGCTGTGCCCTCACAAGAAAAGCTGTTATAACTGGTCATATCACAGGGAGTGATGGGGCTGAAGAGGAAAAATAAATTATAGAGCCCTGACTGCTTTATCAAAAATGATAGAGCAGTGTTTACCTCCACTTGATAATATACTGCCTTTCAACTCCGTATTTTATTTTTCACTTATTTTTTAGCTTTAATTTGAGACCAGATTGTGGCAGTGAGTGCTAGTGTGGGTGTTAGTGAGTGTCATTTTGTGTCAGTGTGTGTATCAGTTTGTGTATCACTTTTGTGTGTGTGTTAGTGTGTGTCAGTGACTGCCAGTGTGGGTGTTTAGTGAGTGTCATTTTTTGTGTTCAGTGAATGTCAGTGAGTGTGTATCAGTTTGTGTGTGTGTCAGTGAGTGCCAGTGTGAGTGTTAGTGAGTGTCATTTTGTGTCAGTGTGTGTGTTCGTGTGTCTCAGTGAGTGCCAGTGTGGGTGTTAGTGAGTTTCAGTGTCTGTGTGTCAGTGTGTATAACGGCAAAACGTAATGGTGACCACTCTCTGCTTATTCTTCTTGATCTCTCTGCAGCCTTTGACACTGTTGACCACCATCTCCTACTCTCTATGCTGCACTCCATTGGCATTAAGGACACCGTTCTCTCCTTGTTCTTTTCCTTCTTTCCAACTGCTCTTTCAGTGTATCATTTGTTTGCTCACTTCTTCTCTTCTTCCTTTCACTTTTGGGGTCTCTCAGGGTTCAGTCCTTGGCCTCTTCTCTTCACTCTCTATATGGCCCCTATTGGACAGACCATCAGCAGATTTGGCTTCCAGTACCACCTTTATGCTGATGACACACAACTATACACTGCATCCCCTGACCTGACCCCCGCTGTATTACAGAATCCCAATGACTGTCTAACCGCAGTCCCCAATATCTTGTCCACTCTATACCTGAAACTCAACCTTTCCAAAACTTAACTTCTTATGATCCCGTCATCGATTAATCTCCCTAAATCTGACATCTCCCTCTCGGTGTGCGGCACCACAATAACATCTAGGCAGCAGGCTCGCTGTCTGGGTGTTACGTTTGATGCTGATCTTTCATTCACTTCCTGTATACAATCTCTCGCCTGCTCTTGTCACCTGCAGCTGAAGAACATCTCTAGAATTTGCCTCTTCCTCTCCATGGAAACAACTAAAACTCTCACAGTGGCCCTGATTCACTTCCGCCTTTATTATTGCAACTCTCTATTAATTGCACTTCCCCCCCCACTAGTCTTTCCCCTCTCCAGTCCATCCTTAATGCAGCAGCCAGGATCATCTATCTGGCTAACCGTTACTCGGACGCTTCCGCTCTGTGCCAGTCATTGCACTGGCTGCCTATACACTATAGGATCCAGTTCGAACTGCTTGTTCTCACCCACAAAGCTCTTCACAGTGCAGCACCTTTCTACCTTTCTACCCTCATCTCTGTCTATCACCACCCACCCGTTCTCTTCGCTCTGGGAGTGACTTTAGATTAACATATCATGCTCAGTACACTAAAACCGGATCCGGGAAACAATCCTGTTTTTCCCAGATCTGGGTTCTATAGTACTCATGTTATTTGCCGTGCCCAAATCGGATCTGTGGCTATCCGTTTTACAACGGATAGCCACGGATCCCCAAAAAATGTTATGTGATGGGGCCTAAGTTCACATATCCAGTAATCATCAATATGAAAAGATCTAAAAAGTAAAAAAAAAAAGTGTCGTTTTAATATGGAAGAAATACATATTGCTGTTTCACTTTTTTCTTCATGCTAAGATAACTGATTACTGTTGGATTACTTGATATATGACCTTATACTCGGCTGTGTCCAGTAAGCAGATTAGGAATCATTGGGGTATTTCTGAGCACAAAAAACAGGGAAGTACAATTTCTTTCCTTTGTTTTATGATAAAGAAATCTATCATATCATAAAACTGACATATTTGTGAAAAAAAAGCAGAAATGTTATATTTCAAAGTATTTATTGAGCCATTATACAGGGTGGGCCATCTATTAAACTGCAATGGTTGGTGATATCAACTTCCTGTTTGTGGCACATTAGTATATGGGAGCTGGAAACTTTTCCAGATGGGTGGTGACCATGGCGGCCATTTTAAAGTTGGCCATTTTGGATCCAACTTTATTTTTTCAATGGGAAGAGGGTCATGTGACACATCAAACATATTGAGAGTTTCATAAGAAAAACAATGGTGTGCTTGGTTTTAACATAACTTTGTTCTTTCATGAGTTATTTCAACTTGATATCACCATTCCCATTTTATTTAGGTGTATCCATATAAATGTCCCACCTGGGCAATTGTCTATGCTGTGAAGATACGAGATGTGCAGCATCTGAAACAATGGATACTGGAAGCCTGTGCTAGCATTTCTTCTGCGGTGTTGCTATCAGTGTGTCAAGAGTGGGAGAAGAGGGTTGTATTGACAAACCAACACAATGGACATTTTATAAGTGGTCATAAACTTGTAAATAACTCATGAAAGAATAAAGTTACGTTAAAACCAAGCACACCATTGTTTTTCTTATGAAATTCTGAATAAGTTTAATGTGTCACATGACCCTCTTCCCTTTGAAAGAAATAAAGTTGGATCCAAAATGACCGACTTTAAAATGGCCGCCATGTTCACCACACATTTGGAACAGTTTTCCCCCCTCCCATATACTAATGTGCCACAAACAGAAAGTTGACATCACCAACCATTCCCATTTTATTTAGGTGTATCTACATAGATGGCCCACTCTGCACAATGAACATAAAAAAGCAAATTAAATGAGGACATAAGACCTTAATGCAAAATAATCAATAAAAGGTTAGATAGGGGTAAGGGGTGCAAACAAAAAGAAATGTTTTTGCATTTTTATTTGCTGTTGTAATATTACCATTATATTATTGTGAAATAAGTCTATGGCCCTGAATTGTGACTTTATGTTGATTAGAATATGAGTATTTAACTATAATTTACAATTATTTATTTATAACATATGATATGGTGAGACCAAGAACTTGCCATCCAAAAATCACTTACTTAATATGATCCAAGGCCACATGCACACATTGAGTATTTGGTGATTTATTTTACCGCAGTATTTGTAGCCAAAACCAAAATCAGAGGTAAAGTATAATAACATGTCACCACTTCTTCATTTATCACCCACTTCTTGTTTTGGCTACAAATACTGAGGTAAAAGATTCACCAAATACTCAACATGTGCACGTAGTCTAAGGGATAACGTTTCTGCTTGTGGAGAATGACCCACCTGACATGCCAGTATAAGGAGACTTATAGGCCATGCTATGCGCCTCTGGGAAAATACATTTGCAAATTAACCTGTAATGGTGCCGTCACACCTGCCGACGTCGCTAGCGACATCGCCGAAAAAGTGACGTATCAGCGATGTCGCTAGCAACGTCGCGCTGTGTAAACGAGCGGCGCAACCGCGTTTTATCGCTGGTTGCAGGTTGACAGGTTTACGGGAAGAACCGTAAACCTGTCAACCTGCGACCTGTGATAAGGCTGGATCGCGCCGTGTGACATCGCCAGAGCGATGTCGGCGGCGATCCAGCCTATACCGCAGCGTTGCTGCAGATCGCTCGCTGGGCTGAGCCCAGCCCAGCGAGCGATGTCACCTCCCGCATCGCTGCGGTGTCGCCGGCCGCAGCGATGCTGTGTGACAGCTGGCCAGCGATGTCGGAACCGAGCGGGCACCCGCGCATCGCTTCCGACATCGCTGGCCAGATCGTGCTGTGTGACGGCACCATTAGAGGGAGAGGACAAAAACTTCAGTACCCCTTACTATGTGAAGTAGCAATCCTAAAAGTCAATATTGACTCTTTAATTAGCATTGGGACATGACTAATACAAGAAGAGACTTTACCCCAAACCCAGTCAGAAATCGATCATAAAACCAATTCAAATCCCTTACTTTGCATTTAGAAGGTGCAACACCCAAAAATATGTCTGCAAATAGAGATTCTGGTTTGGCTATTTTTCTGATGTCTTGTGGCAAGGCTCTTTAAAGGGAACCTGTCAGGTGGTTAATGCCCTCCCAGCTATCACTGCCTGTACCTGAAGCTTCATAGTACTATTCTAATCATCCCTCTCTGAGCTCATAGTGTAATGTGAAAGGTGAATATAAAGCATTTATACACTTACATTTCCTTATGTAATGAAGCAGTCAGTTTCCATCTTGAAGGAGGTAGATTGGCAGGATAATAGTTAACATTTCAGCCGAGTGTCAAAACATGTTGCAAGACCTGATGTGATGTCACAGTCATGTGACTACAATAGGCGGAGCTAAGTCCCCATAGCACAGTATGAGTTTGCTCGCTTAGCTCCGCCCACTATGGTCACATGATCGGGACATCACGCTGGTCCTTTAGACATGCAAGTTAATGGTGAGTTAACTATTAACCTGCCAAACAGGTTACCTCCTCCAAGATGTAGACTGACTGCCTCATTTACATAAGAAAATCTAAGTGTATAAATGCTTTTTTTCACCTTTATCATTACACTATGAGCTCAGACAGGGATGATGAGAATAGTACTATGAAGCTACAGGTACAGATTGTGAAAGCTGGGGAGGCATAAACTAGCTGACAGGTTCCCTTTAAAAGCGTGATATTGAATTTTAGGATTACTACTTCCAATAGATGGCACTAGAGATCAAGTCCTCTTCCTCTCTAAAGAGGCAATTTGGATATTATTCAGTATGATCACTTCCTATACCCTGCTGCTCTTCCACAAATTGGAACATAGAAAGTCACCGAGTAACAATTAAACTGAAAGAAGAGGAGAGTGAAAGAAAAGAAAAGAAAAAAGAGGAACAGACTGCCATACTAGCAAGAGTGTTAATTTTAGACTCCGAATACCTCTAATCTCCACCTCCACAAAGAAATCACTTGTCTCTTAGGCTACGTTTACATGTAGCGTTTTTTTTTTGCTGCATTTTGCTTCCGTGCTATTTAGCGCCGTAAAAAAACACGGTGCATTCACACACAGCGTTTTTTTACGCCCACACTTCTCCCCCAAAACCACAGGGGGAAGTGATGTCACACAGGGGAGGAAGAATCCTGTGTTCCTCTCCTGTGTGACAGCTAATTAGAGTTTCGCAGTATTTTGATATACACTGCGAAACCTAAATAAAAATAGTCAAAATGTATTAAAAGTAATAAATATTGAATACTTACCTATCCGCTTGCTGTTCAGGTTACCGGGAGCCGAGACAACCACATCTACTGTGCTTGCAGGACCTGGCAAGATCTGTGATTGGCCGCTCGCGATCATGTGATATGTGATGTGCATATCACATGATCGCGAGCGGCCAATCACAGATCACAGGTATTGGCAGCTCAGCAGAAGTGGATGTCTCGGCTCCTGGAACACCCAGCGGATGGGTAAGTATTCAATTTTTATTATTTTTAATACATTTGTATTACACTGCAAAACCTAAATAAAAGTATGTTAATACACTGCGAAACCCAAAAAGGGCTGTCACACGTCACACAGGGGAGGAACACAGGATTCTTCCTCCCCTGTGTGACATCACATCCTGCAGCGCCGACATTATACGCGCTGGAATTACAAATCACCTGAACGGCGTAATTCCAGGTGTTATAATGGATCCTATGGGAGATTCTTTTTACGCACGCGCTTTTTCCCATGCAAGTGCAGCATATATTTACGCGGCGTCTGCACAGCAAAAGGGAAAGTCCATTCACTTTTTCCGGCAGACATAGACGCATGTGCGCTTTTGTTGAGAAGTGCGCAAAAAAGCGCAATGTCTGAACATAGTCTTAAGCCCTTAGTTTGCAATAGCAAGCATCTCATTTCCTCCAAATATTTGGATCCAAGGTAGTCAAATCTTAAATGGTCTAACCTTACCTAAAGGCCGCTTTACACGCAAGGATATCTTGAAAGATATCCTTGAAATGTCACAGATATGTGATCGTTCAAAAAATATCGTTCGGGCTGAAAACATCGTTGGATCGTTCATCCAAGATTTGAGATCCTGACCTCAAATCTATCGTTTGTCGTCCAATTAACGTTCAATTAACCAGGTACATCGTGTAGTGTGACGGCAAGGAGAACGATATAGTTCAAAAGTCTCCTATTCCTGCTGTTGTCATGTACCGAAAGTGCATTAAGATACATTATAGGGCCGTGATTTCACATGTAAAGCCGCTCCTGCAGGTCTGTGCTACATGTCGGCACAGAGCTGCAGGAGCGGGTTATATAAAGCCGGTGTTTAATGGTTAATGTTAGTGTGCCACATGGCCCCAGGGAGTGCCCACACTCCCCTGGAGCCATGTAGCTAACAATATTTGCAGCACTCAGGTTATGTCATGTACTTTGCAGAAGCCGCACACTGTCGGCTCTGCTATATCCATTGATAAAAAGCCGCCGGCTCCTGTCATTTGACAGTGGACGTGAACTATTGCTAAACAGCGCCTTGAATAGGGAGCTGTACCAGGTACTAATGCTAAATGCGTAATGTAGATGCCGCTATGCAGGGTGCTGAACGGTTATACAGCACTCCTATGGTGGTGTGGTGCCCATAGAACTGCTGTATAAAAGCCGTTCAGCACCCTGGATAGCGGCATCTACATTACGCATTTAGCGTTAGTACCTGGTACAGCTCCCGCAATTGTTCACGCCGCACTGTCAAATGACAGGAGCCGGCGGCTTTTTATGAATGGATATAGCAGAGCCGACAGTGTGCGGCTATTTAAGAACAATATCAAGTCTTTTAGGCAAGGAATGAACAAGTTTGCGACATTACAACAGCTGTCCTTTTTCATTCCTCAAGAACAACCTCTTTTAGAGCGGGATGCTGGATGCAGAGTGATGCTGAACTTGTCTCTTCAGAATTAGGTGTTCAATTATGTTCAGGTCAGGAATCACTTGGCCACTGAATCACTTTCATCTTGTTCTTCAGAAATGCAACCAATATATGTTTTATATTATTATTTTGAAAAAGTGCCTGACTACCAAAGGCACAGAGTGATGGGTAGCATCTTCTCCTTTAATGTAGAGCAGCACATCTGTGAATTCATATAATCACATATCGTCAATAAAATGTGGTCCCCGTCATCAGCAGCTCCACATAAGGACTCTGTCACCACCACATTTCACTGTAGGTACCATGCATTTTTTTTTAAAGAGCTACATTTTATTGATTATATCATGAGTTCACGATCTACTGCTCTATATTGAGAAGAGAAGATGCTACCATCATGCTCTGCCATTGGTAACATGGAATTATACAACATGACAATGATCCAAATACACATTTGTTGTGATTTTGAAGAACCGAGGTGAAAGTGATTCAGTGGCCAAGCTGCAAAATTCTAGATGTAGTTGTCTTCGATGTTGGGTTTATTCATGTTTCCATCATGGTTAAAGCTGAAAATTATGTAATGAAATTTCTATTATTGACCTTACTTTCATGATATTGGTTAAAAAATGTTCTGTCAAACTCAGTCTTGGCCAAATTTTTTAAACTGTTTTTGTACTCAGTGAGATATTGATTAAAATCTGATTATTTAACCCCTTTACGATCAAGAATGTATGGATACGTTCTTTATTGCCTCCCTCCCTCATGCGCTGAGCTCACATCATTCCCTGTGCATCAGATGATCTGATCAGCCAACACGTGCAGCTAAGGGCCCTTTCACATCAGCGTTTTACGCTGATCGCGGCAGTTGCTGTGAAAAAGAACGCAACTGCCGTGATTTACCGCATAACGGCCGAACTTGCGGTTCACTTGCGATACAGTTGCGGTTTCGGCACTTGCGGCCGCAAAAAAAATGCGGTCAGCTGCGGTTTTCCTGCGGCCGCATCTGCCGCAAGTGCCGAAGCTGCACTTGCCGCACCTACCGCACACTTACTGCAAGCCCCATAGACATTGCATGGGGCTTGCCGCAAGTGCGCGGGCCCTTATGTGGTAATCGCGACAGTTGTGTTCTTTTCACCTCATCTGCCGCAATCAGCGTAAAACGTGATATGAAAGGGCCCTAACAGATACCGCTGTTAACTCTATAGATTGTGCTGTCAAATACTGACAGTGCGATCTAAAGTGCTGCAGTGGGGATCACGCTATTCTCCTGCCATCGGCGACCCTACGATTCGATCAGGGGGTGTTAAAGTTTTGCCATGTCAGCCGCTCTGGTCGGTCTCTAGTGATTTTTGACCTGCTGGCAGCTCCAGTGTCTTATGGAGCGTGCCAGAATTCACAACTCAATACATCTCTGTGAAAGCCTTGTTCTGGCTCTTATTGGGTTGCTTTGGGAGCTTGTGACATAATTTCTGACTTCCAGCCAGTCAGCAGTTTGTCATGAGATGGCGCCGCGGAGCGACTCCAAATAAAGATGAAGACACTAGAGAGTGAGTATAAGATGAGGAACAATGGACTTAAGTTATAACACCACTCCATCGGTTAGAGGGAAAAAAAACGCTGGGGAGAAGTGCTTTAACAAATGTGAATGAACTAAAAAGAAATCTAAATCACATCAATATTTGGTGTGACCATTATCAAATCAGCTGAAATATTCACAAATTCTAGATTCTGAAATCAGGCTGAGTCCGTAAGGTGTTAGTGAACATAATTTCTAAAACGTGTAAAAGAAGACACATGATGCTTTATTCAGATAAGTCTGCAGCGCCCTCTGCAGGATGAACTATCCAGGTAAAGTAAGCGAGACGAGCCCTGTTGAAATCTGTCTTTTTACTAAGGATTTCATAGTATCTTTTGATGTTTAGTGTACCTGTCATGTCAGTATGACTTATAATTGGAATCACCCTTAAAGTCTCATTTACAGATTTTCTACAAACATGCTTTCCTTGTATCTTACTAAAGGTTTTACTAACCAAGCAGGTCTGTATGTTTCATTTTTCTTTGTAGATCCTACATAAGATTGATAAAGAGGGTGAGCGTCTGGCACGACCAGAAGACAGTCCACAGGACATTTATAATGTGATGCTGCAATGTTGGGCTCACAAACCTGAAGACAGGCCAACTTTTGTTGCCCTGAGAGACTTCTTGATAGAGGTATGGATGCGTCACATGCCTTGGCTTTCTAGTTACATATACCATTATTAAAAGCTGCATGATTTGCTGCTAATATGTGTATGCACCACTGTTTATTTGCATTGTAACAGTGGTTAGTATCAAAGCATTGTAGCTTTTGGAGTGATGTCACTAATCACTCATTTGTTTTCCTGAAAAAGATTGTAGCAATGTAGTATCCTAAAGCAACATTCTGTATTCTGCAGTCCTAACTGTAACAGCATGGTGACACAGCTATTAGTAGTTCTACATGAAGAAGAATCAATAACTCCATGGCGTTTATCATACAATTGCTTGT
This sequence comes from Allobates femoralis, assembly GCA_033576535.1. Taxonomy (NCBI): domain Eukaryota; kingdom Metazoa; phylum Chordata; class Amphibia; order Anura; family Aromobatidae; genus Allobates; species Allobates femoralis. The sequence goes on from JARQOC010000001.1 coordinate 199,405,921, forward strand.
AAATTGTTCTACATAGAATCAGAACATCTTACATTGAAGATGACAATGAATTATTCTTTGTATCGCAGGCTCAACCCACAGATATGAGAGCCCTACAGGATTTCCAAGAGCCAGACAAGCTGAATATCCAGATGAATGATGTCATAACTGTCATCGAGGGCAGGTACCAGTTCCCTCCCACCTGGGAACTTACAATGTATAAAAGCATCTTGTAATGTGTGGGATAAGGTTACATTTACATTAGGAGCATTGCTGTCGGGCATTACTACGTTATTGTGTCCTGCCAGCATTAAGGCCTAGCAGGGTCTAAATTTTCATGTTGGGACTCCTTTTTCCGCATTGCAGTGAATGGATATGAGAGGGGATGTTTCATAACATCATTTTTGCATATGTAAATATATAGCTCCTTAATGGATTGCTCCGCATACAGCATTTTCCTATTGTGATTGTTTCCCATCTTCTAAAACGTAAATGTTGGCTGTTTAATCATACAATTCAACATCTCGTACACAGAACTCTTGTTCACCAGTGAATCTACTCTCTTGCCGCTGAATACATAAGTTTGTAGAAATCACGCCCTCTTTCTTTGTATCTCTACACTCCTTGTCCTGCGCCCTGTTGTTTTACATCCAGAATTGGCTACTAGATCTTTGTTTTACATCAACTCATCAACCATGGTCCCTAATTAGTAATCGCTTGAGATCTTTATGTTGGGAACCTTAAGTCCCAGTCACACATAACGATATTGTTAGAGAAATCGTTGTAACTGTGACATTGCAAAGATCTCTCCAGCGATGTCGTTCTGTGTGACACTTTGCAGCGATCTGGCCCCTGCTGTGAGATCGCTGCAAAGTGCTGCGGGTCATTTTTTGATCGTTGGTTTCCCACTGGTCAGCACACATCTCTGCGTGTGACCGCGAGAAACCAGTGATCTGTGACCTCACAGGGCTGGTTACTATGGTAAACACCGGGTATCTAGGCAGCGTGGTAACCGGTGTTTACCATGGTTACCAGCGTCCTCCCTGCTTAGCACTGCCTGTAAGCAGGGAGAACGCTGGTAACTATGATAAACACTGGGTATCCAGGCAGCGTGCGCTGACTAGATACCCGCTGTTTATCATAGTTACCAACGTTCTCCCTGCTTAGCGCAGCCTTACAGGCAGCGCTAAGCAGGGAGGACATTGACATCGCTTTCAGCGATGTGGAAGGTAGCTCCCATGGCCTGATCGCTGAGGAGATCTGCCTGTTTGACAGCTCCCCAGCGTTCAGGTAACGACGCTCCAGCGATCCCGGCAGGTCGTTATCGCTGTCGGGATCGCTGGAATGATCGTTCAGTGTGACAGGGCCTTAACAGTAGTAAGATAATACTGAATCTCTAATTGTATCACCCATATACTCCCTGGATATCACCTAGCTAGGTCTAGTGATTCCGAATATGACTTGCAGATGACGACAATCACCTTAGGCTCATGGGAGATATGAGCAAAATGAAAGTTTGCCTTAGGCGGCCGTCAGACGGTTCAATATTGCGAACGATATCGTTTAAGCGATCTGCTTTTTGATCGCTTAAGCGATATAGTTTGTGCATCGCTGCGTGCAATCAAGCGATTTTACAATGTAATATCGCTTGATCGCTAGATCGCAGATTGGTGATCAGGAGCTCATATCAAGCGATAAACGCTTGAACAATCTGCTTCATCGTGGTGTATGACACCACGATGAACGGTCTCCCAGCGACAGAGCCTATGCTGGGAGATGGTATCTATGGTAAACGTCGGGTTACTAAGCGCCGCGCGGCGCCTAGTAACCCGATGTGTACCATAGTTACCAGCGATCTCGCTGCTCCACATCGCTGGTGAATCTGTCTGTGTGACATCTCACCAGCGATGTGAGCGATATTGTTAGCGATCGCACGTGCACGTGATCGCTTACAATATCGCTCACGATATAGATACGTGTGACGGCCGCCTTAATCAGTTTTGGTAAATGATTCTCAATTACCTTTAGATGTTGTTGATAAATTTTAATGCACCTTCAAAGATATGGAAATTTGCCTCGAATAACCATTTCTCAATCACTGCATTTCCCCCAAGTGAGAAAAAAACATTTAAGGCTATGTTCACACACGGCGTAATAGCCGCATATTCCTGCTTTTACGCAGTGCTTTTGAGCGCCGTGTAAAAGCAGTGCAAAACAAAGATGGTTACGCCTTCCAGCAAAAGCTATGGCTTTTGCTTAAAGGCGTGCAGATGCCGCGTTTTGCCGCATATTTTTGCGCGAGCGCTTTCACTGCAGAAGCGTCCACGCAAAAAGTATTGGCATGCCAAATCTTGGTGTTTTTTTCGGAGCACTTTCCCCATAGGCTGCATGTTAACATGGCCTTGAGGAAAGTTTGCCAAGAAAAGTGCAATGTCGGCATGCAGTAGCGCAAAAAGCACCCCTGCCGAATACGTGGCCAAAAGTTCCGCGTGTGAACGTAGCCTAACTCACCTTTAGTGCCAGACAAATGAAACTTTCGGAGGAAGAGAGAGCACAGCCGCAGCTCTTTAGATGAAAATTACATGTGATGGAGCAGACAGGGTGGCCATTGATTGGCTGCAGGGGTCAGGCATGACATAACAATGTTGTGTGATCCCTGGTAGAGATACTGCTGCAACTGTGCTGGCGCCAGAAGTGATATAGGTGTTGATGTTTTACTTAGGGCCACGTCACACACACAGATATCTGTGCAGATATTGTTCGCAGATCTCTGGTTGCAGTGAAATCATGGACACATTGTACCATTTGTACACGGCCACATAGTGGACCAATGTGTCCATGATTTCACTGCAACCAGAGATCTGCGAACAATCTCTGCACAGATATCTGTCTGTGTGACGTGGCCCATAGGGACATATAGAGATTGAGAAAGGGTTGTCTAGTGTGGACAACTCCTTTAAATGAAGAAGTAAAGTTTTGATGTGTTTGGTATAGTAGATACTGAAGAAAATCTAAAATATATCAATATTCCTAGACTGAAACCTGGAGCAATGTATTGTCTGTAATAACTAGTCAGGTCTAATACGCGAGGGCACCTATTGCAGTCTTGGTAGATGGTCTGAGCAGTCCATTGATCTGAGAAGTTCAGAACCAGACCTGGACATTCATGTTCTGCTGTGGGCTTGATTCGCTTTGCCTAATGCAGTTGGCTGGTGCCTATAAATTGCACTGCTTTTTCCCACTAAGGGTAATTTCACACTAGCGTTTTTTTTAAATCGCGGCAGATGCGGTGAAAAAAACGCATCTGCCGCGATTACTGCATAACCGCTGCACTTGCGGCACAGTTGCGGCAAGCCCCATACAATGTATATGCGGGCTTGCGGCAGGTGCGGCAAGTGCGGTTTTGGCGCTTGCGGCAGGTGCGGCCGCGAAAAAAAACACGTTTTTTTCGCGGCCACACCTGCCGCAAGTGCCAAAACCGCACTTGCCGCACCTGCCGCAAGCCCGCATATACATTGTATGGGGCTTGCCGCAACTGTGCCGCAAGTGCAGCCGGTATGCGGTAATCGCAGCAGATGCGTTTTTTTCACCGCATCTGCCGCAATTTTAAAAAAATGCTGATGTGAAAGTACCCTTAGATAGTATTCATTTTTGGAGTCTGAAACAGCTCTGTAACCCATGTCAGAAACTTATGTCACTATATATTATGTCAGGAATTAACGATTAACTTGTTAGTCTGCTAACACATTGGAAAATTAGGGGTTACACAGTGAGTATGCCACTGACTCACCCTGTGGGTAGGTTATCAGGTCTGGGTGGAGAGCTAAAAGTGAGTCATGGGGGAGCGCCCATCACAACCACACCTCGTAATTGTGCCCAGGCGTCAGAAACAGGCTGAGTAGATTGATAGCTCCACTGGGCCAGAGAGGAGGATTCATGTCTTTAACCCGTTCAGTAACATGGTTGTACTGTGACTGCTTAGTTCAGGTGTTCAGTGATGTGTAGTGTAGGTAGGGTGTGTAATCATATTTCTAAAGTCATTCTTGTGAAGGCTCTCTTTTTAAGGTAGATCTTGGAGATTCATTCTAAAGATAAATGTATTCAGGGGTTTAGGTATTTTTGGATGACAAGAATAGTTATGTTTATATCACTCTTTGGGCTGTCTAGAATACGAGACTCCAACAGAAACTCTGTGAACAGAGCAGTCATAAATATTATGACTCGCTAGAGGAAGTGCCATCATTCCTTCTCCAAAACAGTTGTCAAAGTTAGTTCTTCCTTTAGTGTTTAGATGTAATTCTGACTATAATAATCTAACAGTAATAGATTCCACAGGACCGAAATGTACAAGATCTCCCCTTTTTTGGATATAATCCTGGTGCTAAAAACCACTTCAGAACACGAGCAGAATGAACTGGATCTGATGGTGTGAGTCAGTAAGCCAAACCCCCGACCCTGACTACGACTCCACAACTGACTCGCTCATACATTTATTGTAGTATAATGTGAACATTAGGCTTTTATCATTATTATGATACAATAATCAAGCTATTGGGATAGAACATAATAATTCATAATAATATTTGGCACATACCATATTGAACTATTGTACACAATTTATTACATATTTTAGGAGTCGCTCTATGTTAACGCTACTCCGACTCCACAGCCCTGCTATGTAGTCGTGTAGGTGAAATCAAAGCTATTGAGTAATAACACTAACTGTTCACTCTATGGATGGATCTGAAGCAGAACAAGAAGTCAATGGATCCCCATGTTGTGTAGGCAAAGTTGTATTGTAGCTCTGCCTTCATCATCAGCTGAGAAACGTACATATGGGGTAATGCAGATCCTCAGTACATACTTCAATACTATTGTCCGAATAAATCCAGCAAGAAACAAGCCATTTGCCACAAAATGGGAAGGGGTTTGATATGATAAAACCGCACATTTGGACTTTTGTTCCATTTTGGGTTTGTATGTCAAATAGTTAAGTCATGGCTCATGGCACATGAATGGTGGATGGTGAGTATTCAGCCGTGTCACTGCCATTCATTGCATGTTGTAAGAACTTTGTGAGCAGAACTTGTCACCTAAGATTAGGTGTCATTACAACTATGCAGCTCATTTTCTGCCAGGATTTTTCTGCTAGTAATGAAGAATTCTTGTGACAAAAGCAAAGTCTCTGCCAAAGAATGGGTTAATAGCAGTACAAGGAACTTAAATGCACTCATTTCCTTTGACCCTGCCTGTGTACCAATGGCGTGCTGCAGCTTAGATACACTCTTCCACACCCACACACTGCTCCCATTCCTTCTGGCAGTGACACAGTGGGGGCAGGTGAGCTGATCTTCACAGAAGGGATGGGTTACAAGGGAAGGGGGAAGGGGAAAGAGGTGTAAGAGGAGCAAGGACAGAAGTCCTGTCAGGATAGGGGACAGAGTTTAGACTTGTCTCTCTTGGGCTCCGTAAGTAACCTTAATCCTGATGTACTGTAGGATTTCGTCTGGGAAAATGCTGAAACATGTCACTGTCAGATTGTGAAATGTACTGAAAAGAAAACTCAATGGTACAGAGTGTGCATAATGGTGATTGCTCAGATATGCTTCATTATTGTTATTTTTTCTGATATCTAGCATCGTTATGAGCCTCCACATTGTACCTTGGTTGTCACACTGTCGTTCAGATTTGTGTAATCCGGCAGTGTCACTCCTCACCTCCACTCTGCTTTTCACCATGCCTGTTTCTTCCCCCAATCTTGTCCGGTCACATTTTTTACATAATTCAGAACCTAATCAGTAAATGCAATGATTTTGCTTAACTCTTTGACCGTCATCTCACTGAAAACTGAGCACCTATTAATTCCTGTCACTAAGTAATAAGATATTGCGTGCAACTTAGTGATCAACAAGATGTGTAGGAGGGAAACTAGTGGCGGACGCTTTAATGTAGATTGGGGGCTTCATTTCCGTTTCTCTACAAAGCCTTGACTTGGTTGGAGGTTGGATACCTGTCATGTCTTGTCCATTTCTGGAGTTTTTGGCTAGATGATTAGTAAGGGATGTAAGGAATTCCATAGGAGTGCTTGTGACAGATCTGCCTGTGCGTGTCTCCAGGGATGACAGGAAGAAGGGCTGACTCATTCTTTACTATGCATGTACCCATGTGTTAATTAGGCAGACTGAACACGTAGCACTCCAGAAGTGAGTGTGCACCTGTATTCCAGGAGGTTTGGAGCAGCTGCTGGTAAGTCTCAACAATGGTTTTTCATACACTTGTTTAGCACTCAGAATGCAAAAAGCTGAGCACGTAAGCTGTGTGTTACTGTGGGATTCAGGGCCTCACTTGGGTGTATAATACTTTTGCAGAGTTTAGCCTACTCATCGAGGTCTGATATCTCATTTATCTTTCCCACAGGGCTGAAAATTACTGGTGGAGAGGTCAGAACAAACGAACATTGAAAGTTGGTCAGTTTCCACGTAACACAGTGACATCTGTAGCTGGACTGTCTGCTCATGATATCAGTCGCCCTCTAAAGAACAGCTTTATCCATACAGGTCATGGAGACACTGTGCCTGCTCATTGCTGGGGCTTCCCTGACAGGATTGACGAGTAAGAAATCAAAATCACTTGTAACATGCAGATTGACGTTCATTTTACTTTCAGCCAATTTGTTTATATTTGTATGCAATATGTTAAACATTACAATTTAGTAACAAATTAGCAGAAAGGAGGAATGACTTGGGGCCGCATTACACACACCAACTTCTGTGTCCAACATCTGAACAGATCTCTGGTTGCAGTGAAAATCATGGACACATTGCTTCCATTTTGTGGCCGTGTACAAATGGAGCAATGTATCCATGATTTCACTACAACCAGAGATCTGTTCAGAAGTTGGACACAGAAGTTGGTGTGTGTAAAGCGGCCCTGACACTTGCCAATGCCATACAATTAATTTTGGCATTATTCACCGAGCTTATATTGCGTGAGATTGTTTTCAGATGTAGCTTATTTCCGGCAGTAATATGGAGATGAATCTCCATTATACAAATATGACTGTTACATGGTTCCAAATAATATAGCATTATTAACAAATGTAGTAAATGTCTGTATTTTATGGAAGAGCCAGAACAGCTAATTGTGTTGTAAAGTCATCGTAAGTAAATGGGACAGAGATGGTCATGTCTTCATTCCAGTCATATTTTGTAGTAAAAATACATACACAATCTGATGCCAAGACATTAGTGATTATCACATCACCTATGTATAGGATCACGTTTTATAGCATATGCTGTAGTGTCACCCGCTGTTCTCAGCACATATCGCTCTATATGTTAATTATATAACTTTGTATATTGATTTAAAAGAAAGAAGAATAACGATGCCTTATTGTAATTACACGTATAATGAGACTAAGTATTTTGTGCCAGTATTCTGAGTAAAAAGTGAAAATGTGCATAATTTTGGCACAACTACCAGCTGCGCTAATATTCTGCGCCTTTTGGCGTTCTAATGCTATTTCAACCAACTCTGACAATGTTGGTGGAGATGGAGCGAGAAGTGAGTGTAGTAACTACCACTCATCAAATTCATTCACTACACTACAAATCTTACTCCAGCAGGACTGGAATAGGATTTGTGGTGAGAGGCATATGTTCATGAATCCGGAGCATCTGACTCCAGTCTATCTCCTCATCAATGTCAGCGAGAGGACAATGCTGGTCTTGATTTACCGAGCACTAAGTGTTTACACCTTTAAAAACTGTCAGTTTTAATTAACTTTTGTTTTGCTACTAATTAAAAAAAAAATCAGAGTAACAGGCCAAAACCGACACACTGATACAGTGTTGGCCAAAAGTATTGACACCCCTGCAATTCTGTCAGATAATACTCAGTTTTTCCTGAAAATGATTGCAATCACAAATTCTTTGGTATTATTATCTTCATTTAATTTGTCTTAAATGAAAAAACACAAAAGAGAATGAACAAAAAGCAAAACATTGATGATTTCATACAAAACTCCAAAAATGGGCCAGACAAAAGTATTGGCACCCTCAGCCTAATACTTGGTTGCACAACTTTTAGCCAAAATAACTGCGATCAACCGCTTCCGGTAACCATCAATAAGTTTCTTACAATGCTCTGCTGGAATTTTAGACCATTCTTCTTTGGCAAACTGCTCCAGGTCCCTGATATTTGAAGGGTGCCTTCTCCAAATTGCCATTTTTAGATCTCTCCACAGGTGTTCTGTGGGATCCAGGTCTGGACTCATTGCTGGCCACCTTAGAAGTCTACAGTGCTTTCTCTCAAACCATTTTCTAGTGCTTTTTGAAGTGTGTTTTGAGTCATTGTCCTGCTGGAAGACCCATGACCTCTGAGGGAGACCCAGCTTTCTCACACTGGGCCCTACATTATGCTGCAAAATTTGTTGGTAGTCTTCAGACTTCATAATGCCATGCACACGATCAAGCAGTCCAGTGCCAGAGGCAGCAAAGCAACCCCAAAAGATCAGGGAACCTCTGCCATGTTTGACTGTAGGGACCGTGTTCTTTTCTTTGAATGCCTCTTTTTTTCTCCTGTAAACTCTGTTGATGCCTTTTCACAAAAAGCTCTACTGTTGTCTCATCTGACCAGAGAACATTCTCCCAAAACGTTTTAGGCTTTCTCAGGTAAGTTTTGGCAAACTCCGGCCTGGCTTTTTTATGTCTTGGGGTAAGAAGTGGGGTCTTCCTGGGTATCCTACAATACAGTCCTTTTTCATTCAGACGCCGACGGATAGTACGGGTTGACACTGTTGTACCCTCGGACTGCAGGGCAGTTTCAACTTGTTTGGATGTTAGTCGAGGTTCTTTATCCACCATCCGCACAATCTTGCGTTGAAATCTCTTGTCAATTTTTCTTTTCCGTCCACATCTAAGGGGGTTAGTCAAAGTGCCATGGGCTTAAAACGTCTTGATGACACTGCGCACGGTAGACACAGGAACATTCAGGTCTTTGGAGATGGACTTGTAGCCTTGAGATTGCTCATGCTTCCTCACAATTTGGTTTTGCAAGTCCTCAGACAGTTCTTTGGTCTTCTTTCTTTTCTCCATGCTCAATGTGGTACACACAAGGACACAGGACAGAGGTTGAGTCAACTCTAATCTATGTCAACTTGCTGCAAGTGTGATTTAGTTATTGCCAACACCTATTAGTTGCCACAGGTAAGTTACAGATGCTGTTAATTACACAAATTAGTGAAGCATCACATGATTTTTCTAACAGTGCCAATACTTTTGTCCACCCCTTTTTTATGTTTGGTGTGGAACTATATCCGATTTGGCTTTAGGACAATTCTTTTTGTGTTTTTGTTTTTTTCATTGAAGACAAATTAAAGGGAACCTGTCACCTAATTTTAAGCCCCTACACTATCTCTTGCTGTCCCTACACCTTCCTAGCAGCTCCCTATCTCTCCCTTTCTTATCTAAAGTCTCCTATGAAAGAAGTGTAAAATAAGATAAAACTTACTGCAGTCCCCGTGGTTAGGGGACTGGGTAGGCGTGGCCACGCTTCCACAGCACTCCTCCATGCTGTAATGCACGCCCCGCTGGGCGGCATTATTCAGGGCCCTCTCTGCCCCCATGTATTTGTAATCTGCCGCCATGTTTGTAGTTCTAAGCACCGGCCGGACGTCACTTCCGGCGCGGTGCATTATGGGGTCGGTCACGTGATCGGCCCTAGTGCATTATGGGGCCGATCACGTGACCGGACCGGCTTCAGTAAGCGCATTGCGCATGCGCGGAGCCGGGCCAATCACGTGATCGGCCCCATAATGCACTAGGGCCGATCACGTGACCGGCCCCATAATGCACTGCGCCGGAAGTGACGTCCGGCCAGTGCTTAGAACTACAAACATAGCGGCAGATTACAAATACATGGGGGCAGAGAGGGCCCTGAATAATGCCGCCCAGCGGGGCGTGCATTACAGCATGGAGGAGTGCTGTGGAAGCGTGGCCACGCCTACCCAGTCCCCTAACTACGGGGACTGCAGTAAGTTTTATCTTATTTTACACTTCTTTCATAGGGAGACTTTAGATAAGAAAGGGAGAGATAGGGAGCTGCTAGGAAGGTGTAGGGACAGCTAGAGCTAGTGTAGGGGCTTAAAATTAGGTGACAGGTTCCCTTTAAATGAAGATAATAATACCAAAGAATTTGTGATTGCAATCATTTTCAGGAAGAAACTGAGTATTATCTGACAGAATTGCAAGGGTGTCAATACTTTTGGCCAACACTGTATTTTGGTTTCACATTTTGCCTGTGACCTGCTAGAGTGCTACCATTGAAGAGTTTTGATATGGCGAAAACACAACCAAATCTTAGGTCGCCATTGGGTAGCAATCTCATGCGACTTACATTGCGGACTAAGATGACAAAGTTGTTTGTATCTTAAAACATAAAGCCCAACTAGTCTGAATATGCTATGTCATAATATCATCACAGTCAGAATGAAGCTTTAGGGTAAGTGCACACTACCCGGCGTGTTTGCCTCGGCGGCTGGGCGGGACCCGCCAGGAAGCTCCGGCGCCGTGCACCGGCTTCCTGGCGGTTATGAGCTGCGGGAGCCGGGCGGTAACCGGCGGCTGCCCAGCGGGTTCTCGGCGGCGATTCTGCAGCGGCTGGAAGCAGCACATGTTTCTGCTTGCAGCCGCTGCAGAACCGCCGGTTTTTACAACATGTTCATTCTTTGCTAACCCGCTGGGAAACCTGCGGGTTAGCAACGGATGACGCTGGGGAACCGCCGGTATGTGCACAGCCTTGGGCGGGCTACATTAGTTTTAATGTTAATCCAAACGCCGGTTTGGATTAACATAAATTAACATAAAACTAATGTATGCAAAACGGCGGTTTACACAGGTAAACCGCCGAAAACCCGCCCAGTGTGCACATACCCTTAACCTATAGTTTTGGCAAAATAGAGGGTCACCTCATCTGGCTATAGAAGTGCAATTTAATCCCCATTTATTATACATCACACTTCATCTCTATTGTGTTACTGCTATGCTGTCCATCACTAAGAACAATGGTGTTTGTGCAGACATATATGCTGCCTCTTGGAGGGGATATTATTGTGATACAGTATACTTCTTTTCTCATAAATTCAACCAGAATCTGTGACTATACTGTAAACCTTTGTGTATCCTGAGAATATAAGAGTCACATAAGAGCACAGTACAGACTTGAATATTTCCATGTATATTATATCACAGATCTGTACCACGCAGATCCATGATATAGTTATACACTTGATCTTTAAACTGTATGGTTCTTGGGCAGAAAGCTGCACTCTTTTAAAAATTTAGTGAAATGTGTAGATATCAATTTCCAAATAATTTGCAAGCAAAAAGATTTCCTTGACAGATGAATTTTGAAAATGTTAAATTGACCACAATTTTGCATCTCTGTTGCTTGGATATTACATGGATACAGGGAAAATAAGAACAGGGCTCCATAATGTCAGAAAAGCATGCTTTTCTGTGAGATGTAATGATACAGTCCTGCTGTGAACCCTGATCTTTTCACCTATTGTGTAGAGTATAGGCAAGCCGAGTGTGATTACAAACACATATAACTTTCATCTCACAGCAGAGAGTATGGGGGGAGGGGAAAAGCTCTGAGAGCAGAGCTGCAGTGGTGCTTGTAATGGCTCAAGTTCAGCTTTACTCTCCCTCCCCTCACACAGTTTCTATAATAAAACAGCTGTATGTTTGTAATCACACTCAGCTTGCTTTATAACACGTAAGTACGTCACACACAGATTTCTGGAACATTGCTAAACTCACTGTCAGTAAATCATGGACACATGTTACATTTGTAAACGGCACAATAGCATGTGCATGATTTCACGCAACCAGTGATGCAAGCAATGTCTCCAGAGATTCTCTGTGTAAGGTACCTAGGTATGTGTCACTATCCGTAGCACAGTGCTGACGTCATCCTGCTGAGGAAGCACCAGGAAACACATGTGAGCACAGCCGCCCTGTGCCCACGATCAGCGTATGATGCAGGGCGGGCTTTTCCCTGCATTCAACCGCTGGAGCTCGCTTTCCGACTCCACAGCAATAAACTAACATGCTGCAGAGATGCGGAAGCACGGCAATTCGCATCACAGCTGAAATGATGTTGCACTGGGGAGAAGCACATTGAGCATGGGATTTCTAGAAACCCCATTCACTGTGCTTGTACTGCACAACTCAGTGTTATGGACGCAGCGCAAACATGCTGCATCTGTAATGCTGCAAACCCTGATCGCGTGCACGCTGAAATCAGGGCTGGTATCATTAGATAAATGGCTATTTAATATTATTGGTCAACATCATGCAGGAAAGAAATACACCCCCAAAAAGGATACCCACTTAGTCTTAGCCTAAATCAGGGTTCTCAAACTCGACAGGGTAGGTGGGCCGCACATAAAAAATGTTTTTTAGGTGGACGGCTGCATTCCTTTAAAATTTAATTCAATACAATTCTCAGCAGTGTTTGCAGTAATGTAGGGACCACCCAAGTTCATGGCTCAGCTATGAACTCGATTGACTTCTGACTGCCACTGTCAGTCTTTATCCTGCTTGTCGCTCTGGACAGACGCTTGTCTGTTCAAGCGATGACGCAGAGCGGACATTGCTCTGCCTGTGGACTACGTCAGACTGAAAGCTTTTTTTCCCTAAATGTGTTTTTTGTTTTATTTGTAATAAAAAAAATATTTCTCTGTTTTTTTGTTTTTTAATGTTCAGTAGAAATTCATGGTGGCCAGGTTTAATTTGGCATGACGTCATAAATTTCAGGCTTAGTACCAGCTGAGAATACAAAGTTGGTATTATCCCTAATATTACACAGCGTGCCACCCCCCACCAGGGACTCTGGAAGAGCCGGGTAAAGCGGCTAGAAATGGCGCTACGATGAATGCGCCATTTTCAGCGGCGGCTGTGGGCTTCAGCATGGGGGACCAAAGAACGCTTGGACCTTACCATGCTGATAATCCCAGCCCTCAGCTGTCTGGTTTTACTTGGCGATCAAAACATGTAGAAAATTTTTTTATTTAATATAATAGAAAATTAATAAAAAAAACATGCTTCGCCATATTGGATCGCCAGCCAGGTAATCAGACAGCTGGACTGTGTTCAGCTGGAAGCTCAGCATTTGGGCCCACATGAAACGCTCACCTGGAAAGGCATTCATTGTAGCGCATTCAGTGCTTTACGCAGCTCTCAGGGCCCAGGTGAGTGATGCTGGTAATAATGGGGTAATACCAAATTTTTGTCTGCTGTACAAGCCCAAATTCATGTGGTGCAAAGTAACATGGCCACCAGATTTCTAGTAAACATAAAAAAAAAACACAGGACAAAATTTTATAAATAATAAACACATTAGACACAAAAAAACTTCCCGACTAGCCAAGCTACAGTGTCACTCATCATCGGTCTGAACAGCAGCGTCTGTACAAGCGACAAGCAGCTGAACTGTTTGTGAATTTTCCTGTTGCAGCACCATCATTGATCATCACACACACACACACCACACACAACACACACACACAGCACACACACACCATCATTATCATACACACACAGCCACCATCATCATCATCATGCACACAAAGCCACCACCCACCATCATCATCCACACACAGCCAACATCATCATGCACACACCACCACCATCATCATTATCATCATCATCATCCACACTCAGCCCGCCACCACCACCATTCACACACAGCTGCCACAACCGCCGCCACCACCATCATCCACACGCAGCCGCTGCCACCAATACCACACACAGCTGCCACCACCACCATCCACACACAGCCACCATCCACACACAGCCACCGCCGCCCCACCACCACCTCCATAATTATCCACACACACACATAGTCACAATCATCATCCACACACACATACATATAGCCACAATCATTATCATCATCATCCACACGCATATAGCCACAATCATCATCATCCACACACACACACACACACACAGCCACAATCATCATCCACACACACACACACACACACACAGCCACAATCATCATCCACACACACATACATATAGCCACAATCATTATCATCATCATCCACACGCATATAGCCACAATCATCATCATCCACACACACACACACATATATATATCCACAATCATCATCATACACACACACACACACACACACACACACATATATATATAGCCACAATCATCATCATCCACACACACACACACACACACACACACACACACACACACATAGCCACAATCATTATCATCCACACACACATACATATAGTCACAATCATCATCATTATCATCCACACACAGATAGCCATCATCATCCACATACATATATATAGCCACAATCATCATCATCATACACACACACATATAGCCACAATCATCATCATCATACACACACATGAAATACACACCACACACACAGGTTGCCACCTGCCCTGTCCTCTGTTCTCTCGGCTGATGTATCTGCTGGCAGTGCAGCTGACCTCAAGTCCCACTGAGCTCTGGTTGGACTCTTGCCTTCGATTGCTTCTCCCTTTTTTTTTTGCATTGCAGATGCTGCCACGGAGAAGCAATCAAAAGCGGCATCTGCAATGCAGAATTTTGGCCGGCGCCGGCTAGATGACAGGACACTGGTGGGTCTGCGGGCCTCATCAACCAGCCTCACGGGCCGAATGCAGCCCCAGGGCCGCGTGTTTGAGACCCTTGGCCTAAACCATGATGTATAACATGCTCAAAGTTATGAAAAGTTAAGAATACAAAACTATTGACTTATGACTGCCTAATACATAAAGAAATGTTATTTTTCCTGAGGAAAACGGTTGCTCTGAAATGCATAGAATAAGCCACGTTGTTTGAAGATTTCACTTTCATCTTTATTATAACAACAGCGCTTCATTAACTCATTCCACTCCAATCTTCTGTAATACAAAAAGAAAATATTCATCTCGGACCCTTGGGTTCATTCCTTTCTACCTCTTGCACTACAAATACTGTGTGATTTGGCCACAACTAGCCACACATTTGGACAATATTTATTACCCATGATGTCCAGTAATGCAATTATTGGAGATGTATTTTAACCAAGTTTTAAAGTTTATACTTCTTTTTTCCTGCACTGCCCTCTTCTGGATACAAAGTGTAATAACGTTATGATTCTTCACTAAAACTGCCAATGATAAAAATTAATTATAAAAAAAAATTACTGTTAACAGTAATATGTCTCTAGGCAGTCCCTAAGATCTGCATAGGACCAGTGTAAACAATACTGTCTAAAATATTTACTAATTATAAATATACATATATATATATATATATATATATATATATATATATATATATATATGTATGTATAATAAAATATACCGTATATACAATCTTTAATCGAAGCCATTGGCAAAGATTTTTTTTTTTTTTCATTTTTTTTTTCTCAGTATACTTCAGCTAATCAAAATGGTTGCATAAGTGCACATATGCTTTAACCCTTTCCTTCTGTGACCAATGTTTGCTTTTGTTCTTTGTTTTTCCTTCCCTTTCTTCTAAGAGCCGTGTTGTTTATTGTTGGACAAGTTGTAGTTTTGAATTTTGCTGTTTCATTGTAATTTATTCTTACAAATTCTACCTAATTTGTCCAGTGGCTGTAGTCATTCGTATGCAGCTGCGTCCACTTGTAGCAGACGGTGGATTGATTCCTGAGAACACACTAAATATTAAATCTCGAGACACAGGGACATTTTTATATGATACATAAGAGCAAATATTCAGTCCAATTTATTTTGAAGTCAGAAATTGAGACTCCTAGTCTTCTGGTAATTAAACACTAAAATGTTTTTTTACATCGCATTTTTTTTTTATCAGATATTTTTTATTAATCAATATAATCAATACATGTCCAACAATAACATCAAATATTTGTACATTTTACATGTTCCTGAAATTCCCCCTCCAAAAACCCTTCAAAGTCCCCTTATCCACCCCCCTTCCCCTCCCCCCCCATCTAGACGGCCGATACAGTCATTATATACCTATATAAAAGAAAGCAAATCAGACAATATGTTCAGTGCAAATTACCCCCATGTACATCATGCAACAGTTGTTTCATAGTTCACACTCAAGATCGGGCATCATAACTTATCCTACCCCATAGTTGTGCCAGGGTGACCATTTCTTGTCATAAAGATCCAACTTCCCTCTCTTGCGGTATATCCCCCCCTCCAGAAGTGAAATATAGTTAGCCTGCGTCACAAACTCCCCACTCGATGGCGGCTCTGTCCCAATCCAATGTTTTGCAATCAGCTTGCGTGCAATATATAACAGTTGCGCAATGGCTATTTTGGCTGCATCGTCCACCTATATCTCATCCACAAACCCCAGCAAACACACCACTAGATCTCGAGGTACACTGCACCCATACGCGCCTCCCACTCTAGCAAGCACCATGATCCAGAATGCTGACAACCGTGGGCATAGCCACAACATGTGGAGCAGGCCCGCTGGTTCCGTCCGACACCTTGCACATTCCGAGTTTGATCTTAGTTTAATTTTATGTAGAAATTCTGGCTTTCTATATACTCTGTGCAAGATGTAGAGCTGTGACAGCCTGCCAAGTTCGCTTAGTGACTGCCTCGGAATCCACTCCAAGATTGCTTCCCATTTGTCATCCTCCAGGACTCCCACCTCCATCTCCCACCGGCTCCTGGCCCTAATAGGATACTGAATCAAAAAGTGTGCAATATGTCCCGATACGTAGTCGCTATCGCCCCTCTCGTGGGTCCCCCCTTCGCAGACGTAGTCAAAAGCCAGGTCCCTCTGTATTGTCAGCTCACCACTCTCCGCCTGTGTCTGAAGTGAATGTTTCATCTGCAGGTACTGATAAGTCCCCCTCTCGTGTAGACCATATTCTTCCCTCAGCATAGAGAAGGGTTTGAGCCTCTGTCCTTCCAACACTTGTTGTGCCAACACAATTCCCTTCTCCCTCCACTCTACCAGGCACCCCATTTTGACAATCTCCGGAAGATTGGTGTTACACCACAAGGGTTTGTCAGTCCCCTCACTCCCCTAATCAACTTCAATTTTTCCCAGATATTCTGCATCAACAGCATAGTAGGACATTGCCTTCCCATCCTTCCCATCGACCCGTCTTCCACACTAAGTATCAATGGGCTCCTGTTGGTCACTCCTTCCATAACTTTCTGAATAGAGGGTCTTTCCGCCCTCTGTGCCCATCCCCTCACATGCTGACTCTGCGCCGCTATATAGTACAAATAAGGGTTAGGCAATGCCAGTCCACCCTCATCCTTGGGCCTCTGAAGAAGTTCCAGTCTCAGTCTGGCCTGTTTTTTACCTGGCCCGGGAAATGGATATTGGAGCGTTGTGAAAAACGTAGAGCAGTTTGGGCATCAGCACCATTTTAATTAAATTTATTCGGCCAATAACTGAGAGGTGTAACCTGTTCCATGCCTTCAACTTATCTTCAATAGTCTCCAAGACTGGCGTCAAATTCAAATCTAGAAAATTGGTAATGGGAGTCGATACCCAAATCCCAAGGTACTTAAATCCGTCTACCACCTTAAGGCCCCCACTCTCCACCACAGATGACATCCCCTCATCCAATGGGAATAATGTGGACTTGTGCCAATTTATTCTAAGTCTGGACATGTCTTCATATTGATCAATAAGTCTCATAGCTCTTGCCAGTGAGACTCCAGAGTCCTCAAGGAACAGCAGAACATCATCTGCATAGAGTGCCACCCTCTCTTCCATCCCACCATATCTAAACCCAGTCAGTTCCCTATCACTCCTCAATTTAGCAGCCAACGGTTCTATAACAAGTGCAAATAGAAGTGGAGAGAGGGGACACCCCTGCCTAGAACCCCTCTGCAAACTTATCGGCCCAAATAGTGCCCCATTAACCCGCACTCTAGCCACCGGCTGGGTGTGTAACAAACGTATCCATGATAGAAAGACAGGCCCAAAACTCAGGAACTCCAGTACCGCTCATAGAAATTGCCATCTTACACAGTCAAAGGCCTTATGAGCATCCAACGAGGCTATAACTCTCCTACCCACATTATCAGTTGGTAACTGCATATTAAGGAATAGTCTCCTTAGGTTCACTGCAGTGGACCTGCCAGGCATAAAACCTGACTGATCAGGGTGTATCAGAGTATTAACAACACCCGTCAGTCTATTAGCCAGGGCTTTAGCCAGTATCTTAATGTCTGCGGATAGTAAAGAAATAGGTCTATAGGATTCCGGATGTCCCAAGTCCCTGCCCTCGTTAGGTAGAACAACAATTGTCGCCTCTCTCATGGACGCAGGCAGCACCCCTTCCTCTCTTGACCATTCTAACACTTCCTGCAGCTTTGGCAACAATACCTCCTCCAAGCGTTTTATAGAGTTCTGCTGGTAGCCCGTCTGCCTCCGGCGCCTTATCATTGGCCATGGATGTCAAAGCTATACTTAGTTCTTCATATGTAATCGGGGCCTCCAAGTTAGATCTATCTGTTTCTGATAACCTAGGCAGCTTCAGGTCAGCTAAATATGCCCCAATACTATCCGTGCTGGCCTCCGCCCCCGAGGAATATAATCTCCCATAGAAATCCATGAAAATTTCCCCAATATCAGCGGAGTCTGTTCTCTTAGACCCATCAGGTCTATACATCGAGTAGACAAAGGGAGTCTTCCTCTGTGCCGAGGTCACCAACGACCGCAAATGTCCAACCTTCTCTCCCTCCTCATAAAAGGCCATACGTCTGAATTCATTTCTTTTAAGCGCCTTGTCCAGTTTGAACCCATCCAATTCCTCCTGTGCAGTCCGCAGTCTATTCGCTGCTCCTCCCCCGCCCCCCTGTATCAGAGCCTCCTCAGCCTGTCTTATCGCCTCCAATTTCTCACCTTCCTTCTGTCTTGTTATAGTTTTCCGTATGTTTATTTCTTTAATTAACAGTCCCCTTAAATATGCCTTCATCGCGTCCCAAATTATTGACGGACTAGCCGTTTGATCATTAAACATAAAAAATTCCTCAACCTCTTTTTGTATCTGAATCATATTTATTGACTGCATCCATGCCGGGTGTAGCTTCCAGCTCGCCTTACTGCCCCTCACCACTTCCCCAGATCGTACCATGACACATACAGGTTTATGATCAGAAATAACTCTGGGCAAATAATTGACCTTCAGTACCAATTCGTCCATACGACCATTCCCCAGAGCCATGTCTATATGTGAAAGCGTATTATGAGTAGTAGAATAACAGGAGAAGCATCTGACACCCGGATTCCTTTCCCTCCAGACATCTCGTAACCCTAATTCTTGAAGGAGTATCCCAAAGGGGGTAACATGTCCCTGAGTCCTAAGTGGATTATTCCTAAATTTGTCCCAATAATCGTCCTGGACATTATTCAGATCTCCCACTAAAAGCATAGGTATCTCACCCAAGTGCCCCATCCACTCCATAACTTCTTTGATCTTCCCACTCGAGTAGGGCGGCGGAATGTACATAGCCACGATGGCCATCAATCGTCCCTGTACTTTACACACCACTATAACATATTGTCCCTCTGTATCCACACAAGTTTCTATTGCTTCAAATTTAGTGGTCCTAGGGATCAACACAGACACCCCCCTCGAGTAGGAAGAGTACATAGAATGATAGGACTCCTGAATCCATCTTTTCTGCACAAGATCCAGCTTTTCCTTCACCAAGTGCGTTTCCATTAAACATATAATCATTGGTTTCTGGTCTAGAATATATTGGAACACATCCGCCCTCTTAGTGACATCAGACATCCCCCTCACGTTCCAGCCCAATACTTTAATGTCAGCCATCCCATGTAATCTGCGTTCTTATAACCGTTCTCTGCCGTCTAGATTCCTTCTTCCCTCTGTCCCCCGCCTCCCCCCCATCCTCCCCAACCCCCCGTTGTCTCCCCTCTACCCTAGTACATCCGCCACCTTCGGGCAGTTCAAGTCTCCAAATCCTAGCGATTGTCGTCTTCCACCTTCTCCTATCCAACGACGGCATATTCAACCTGTCCTCCTCCTGCCTAGTTGAACACCACTCAATACCTTATCAAGGTAGCAGCCCAACATTTTACATAAAACACATAGCTTACATTCCCCCTTCTCTGAATATTTTCCTCCACCCTCCAAACATTATACATCAAGAGGATACAACTTAGCACCTCATGCCCACTAGTCTCACATAAAGCAGAAAAATTAAAATCAGAAGACACATTGTGACCCCAGTTTTCTGAAAAAACCTGCACACACTCTGTTGAAGGCACCAGCATACGGCCGATCCAACAGCGCGACCGGAAAAACAGGAATAAAAAAAAAAAAGATACAAAAGGTCCGGATAAAAAACCCTATCACAAAAACAGTCCAGCAACAAGTTCTGGTAATTGTCAGTCATTCCCATTCCTTTCCCTGCGGAATGGTTGCAAGTGATCCAGCATCAGTCAAGCCATATACATCTCAGCCATCGCTCGCTCTGAGCCGTTTAGCATTTGAGTCCAGCCATTGAGACGCCTCCTCTGGCGAAACAAAAAATTGTACCTTCCCCAGCGCGGCCACTCTCAATCTAGCGGGAAAGAACATTGAATATTGCACTCCCAGCTCCCTCATTCTCTTTTTTTACACCAGTAAATTCTCTCCGTTGCCTTTGTACGATCGGTGAGTAATCTGGGTATATCACTATCTCTTGGCCGTTATATGTCATGTCCTCCGCATCCCTTGCCTTTCTCAGAATTATGTCTCGATCCCTAAAGTTCAAGATCCGGGCCAGGATCGTACGAGGCTCCAATCCCGGTGGTCGGGGCTGCATCGGAACCCTATGGGCTCTTTCCACGGCATAAACTTTAGTTAAGGATGACTCTCCAATTTTATCCTTCAACCATTGTTCAATGAAGGCAGTGGGGTCCCGTCCCTCCACCTTCTCAGGGAACCCCACTAGCCGGAGATTATTCCTCCGTGATCTATTCTCCAAGTCATCGTTTTTTGCCAGTACTTCAGCCAGCAGCTTATTATGTTTGTTGTCAGATTGCTGCAATTGCTGCACTTTATCCTATGTGACTCCAACCCTCTCCTCTACCTCCGACACTCGTATATCATATTTCTTTAAAGCCATGTTAATGCTGGCAATTTTTCCTTGTAGTCCCTGCACACTGGTTGCAACAGTATTTAGAGTCATTTTCATTGATGAAACGAAGGAAAACAAGTCTTTAAGAGTAGGTTCCTCTGGGACTTCCTGTCCCTGTTGCTGTCCCTCCATCCCCTCCTCCCTCTCTGCAGCCTCATTCCTCACCTCCATATCTCCCTCGGATCCGTTGCCATCCTCCTCCACCTGGCCTTCTCCTTCCTCCTCACCCACCTCCAATCCATCACTGTTGTGTGCAAATTTCTGCAGCTTCATAGCTGCCGCCATGCGTCTTTTGCAGGCCGCGTTCTCCCGCTCCGCTTCCAAGCGCGCGGCGGCGCCATCTTGGGAGCTCCCCCCTCCTCCAGCTCCCAGCTCCTGCTGTCTGCGGCGGGTCATACTCTCACTCCCACGCCTCCGGTATCAATCCTCCGCCTCTAGGCTACGCGTCCACCGTTGCAGAGGGCTTATGGGGAATATTACAAGGGCTGATGCAGGATAATAGTCCAGTGTTCAGGCGGGAGCTCTCCTCTGCACGTCCACTCACATGCTCTGCTAGGCCACGCCCCTTTACATTGCATTTTAAACTAATCCTTTTATTTTTACACTTCTGTCTGGTATATAGTGATGCAATTAGTTCCTTTTCTGCATATGCTTTATGTTATCTACTTTCCCTGTAGGCTGTACTTGGGAAATCCCATGGATCCACCTGACATTCTAGGACTAGATCAAGGAACTCCTAAACCAACTCAGCTTCCTGGGAGGGCAAAGAGTAAGTACGGTAGTCTGTTAAGTATATATAATACATTTTCCATATATTTATGTTTTCAGCATGCATGTGCAAAAGTCGATGTGTTAATTGTCAAACAGTCTGCTCCACACCTTTGCATTAAGGTGAAATTATCATTTCTTTAATATCTTCTTTTTGCAGCGTTGTTCAACTTGCAGGTGCAATTGTTGAGATTTTTGAAGCCCAATTTGCAGAAATAATTCAAAAATGAAGAGTGCATATTGTGCACCAAATATGTTATTAGTTTAAAGGAAATCTGTCACCAAGTTTTTGCAGTGCAATCTGAGGGTACCATAATATAGGGCTAGAGAACCTGATTCCAGTGATTTGTCCCTTACTGGACTATGTTTTAGTGTTTCAATACAATCATTGTTTTATTAGAAGGAGATTATAATCACAGGACAACTGGTATCGTACCTCCTTGTCCATCTACATCCTCAGCTCTTTGTCACTATACAATGTACACAGAAAGGTGTGGTGAGGGCGAGGTTATACGTAGCTCAACAACTGAGCGTTAGTAGTTCTGCAGCAGAGAAATCTGATTTAATTACATCTGCGGCACCCAGTAAACTAAGTGATAAATCACTACTGTGCCTACATTATACTGCTGTCAGATTACAATACATAAACCTGTTGACAGAATCTCTTTAAATATTTTTTGAATCACTTAGGACAGTTTGTGCAATGGTCCTGGAAGAGAGGTTTGGGTGAGGGTACGTGCACATGATCCGAAGGCACTGTGTTAGACATAGTGCCACCGGACCTGCGGGAAGCAGGAAGGGGGGTGAACGCAGCCACTCTGTACTGATGATCTGCGTTGTCCACCCGCTGAATATCTTTTCCGACTCCGCAGCATTAAATTAACATGCTGCGGAGGTCCAGCAACCCGCACTGCAGCTGAAAGCACACTGCGGTGGGGGAAGCACAGTGAGCATGGGATTTGTTGAACTGTACAACGCAGCGTTTTGGACACAGCAGCACTATGCTGCTTTCAAAATGCTGGTAATCCGGATCGTGTGCACGCAGCCTTAGAAAAGTCATAAAACACACCAAATCTGTGAAGTAATATTTAGATTTCTTTGCACAATATATGTGCTAAGTACACACCAACCATGAGGTGGCATAAGGAAAAGAACAAAATGCATCCAATATGTTAATGTGCCAAAGAGTTATCAAACCTTTTGTAATGATCATATTGACTAATCTACCCAATGAGTTCAAGTACTCTATTGTGTCCCGTAGGGGGAGTCACCGTCATGTCGTCAGTGAGTGATGCTGACGACATGCGCTGATTGCTGGTGAGCTGTCACACAGACAGACTCACAGCGATCAATGACCAGAGACATCATGGAAACGATTTAAATATCGTTTCCACGATGTCTGCTCCCGTGCCAGGCTGCTGGAAGCGGAGCAGCTGGTCTCCAAGTAACTGCGGGTATCTAGGCACGCCGCTGCCTAGATACCGACGTGACCTTAGTTACCAGCCTCCTCGCTCACCGTGTATTAAGGTACACACGGGTAACTAGGGACCCTAGTTACCCTGTGTACCTTAGATACCAGCCGTGAGCGGGGAGCTTGCAACTAAGGTACATCGGTATCTAGGCAGCGCGCGCTGCTAGATACCCCATTTACCTTGGATACCACTCCCAGCGCTTTGAGGCGCTGGAGCTGGAATATCGCTACCCGGTCACACGCAGCGATGCTGCGTGTCACCGGCGACAATCGCAGGTTTAGAGCAGGTTCTAAACCTGGCGATCATCACCAGCGATTTATCGCTGGTTGATTCAGTATGTCACACGCATCAATATCGCTGCAACGTCACTGCAGCGAGATCGTGCAGCGATATTGACGCGTGTGACTCCCCTTGTGACACATTCTGCTCTTAGTTCTGATGTCAGCAACATATGTTATAGAAGGATCCAAGTCATTTGCATACAGTAAATGCCATACAACTGCTAACAAGTGAATTGTAGATATTAAGCCGGCGTCACACACGTCAATGCGTCAGCGATCGATCGCTGGCGACATTGACAGCTCATCGCTGTGAGCTGTCACACAGGCAGACTCACAGCGATCAGTGAACCAGCGACATTGTGGAAATGATTTAAATATCGTTTCCACGATGTCTACAGGCTGGTATCCAGGGTAAACTGCGGGTAACTAGGCAGAGTGTGCTGCCTAAATACCCGATGTATACCTTGGTTACCAGCCTTCTCCGCTCACCGGCTGGTATCCAAGGTACACAGCGGGTAACTAGGGACCCTATAGTATGTATTATTATTGCCGAACTATTTTCAGAATAGCAGAAGAGTGAATGGAGAGAGCAGCTCTTGCATGTCCAGCTTCCATTTCCTCAGCAGCATGTCAAGCCTGTTTTAGGCTGGCTCACACTTGCGATGCATCTGCAGCGTTTTGCAGATGCATCTGCAAGTATCAGCATGCAGACCGGGCCGCTAGTTTATAATGGGGCGCACCGCGTCTGAAAGCACTCATTCATTCCTATTTGAACCGTCCGCAGCGGATGCCTGCTTACAGATCACACACCCGCCCGCACATGGACCGACATCTCGCGTCCATGTGCGGCAGGATGTGTGATCTGTAAGCAGGCATCCACCTGGACGTTCACAAGGAATGAATGAGTGCTTTCAGACCGCGTGCGCCCCATTATAAACATAGCGGCGCGTCTGCATGCTGATACTTGCAGATGCATCTGCAAAACGCTGCAGATGCATCTGCAAGTGTGAAGGCAGCCTTAGAGTTAGATGGGACCTGCATTTCTCCAACATTTATGGCTATCTTATCTTTTTAGCCAGACAAAGTAGTGTAGTATTTCATGCTGTGCATCCAGCTAAAACACAGACATTGCCAAAAGAAGGTCAACCTGGTCCAAAATTTCATATTTTAGAATCTGTTTGCCTCAACAAAGTCAATGGCTGACCATGGGAAAGGTGTGACTATTGCTTTTTGGGTATTCCAACTCAAGCCCACAATGATGTGATTAGTGGTGAGGCGAGTGTGCTGGAGCAACCGGCCTTGCAGCCAGGATCTGACAACATGGCATGCTTGTAAGCACAAAAATAGCGAACACAACATGTAAACCACCATCAACTGTTTTGAAAATACATTTTGATATTTTTTTAAATAGTTAGCCAAAAAACAAGTGAATTCAGTAGGATTGAGAAATATAAATGAATCTACTTTTAACTTCAGCTCCCAAATCTGCATAAACAAATGTAGTGGAGTTATAAAAAAAAATGCACATAAAGGCAAGTGACCCAACAAAGGACACAAAAAGACCATAGAGGTGTTTGTGAAGGTCACCTGAAGTTTGATTGAAACTTTTTTCTTTTTTTATTGTAAACCCATTTAAAAGAAAAAACTAAAATATAAGGAAAACCATGTAAAAATGGGATGTGGGACAGTGGGCCTAATATTAACCAATATTGAGACTCAATGGTCGAAATGCGTGGGATCCCTTTTCCCTCTCACTGGGTTACCCACTCTCTGCATTTGGATATTTTAATCGATGGAATTAAGTGAAAAGTTTTGTTTTTACCTACCCTGCCTGACTTCCCTGGAGATTACTTGCAGTTGTATATAATATTAACCAATATATCCCGTTTCTATGGTCATTATTTTTTCATAATGACTGCTTGCTGTTACTCTCCTTTGCCATAACTAATTTTTCTGTTGGATTTGTTCACATTTTAACATGTCTCTGGTATCAATGCAGCCTTCTGCTTTCACAAGTAATTTTAATTTGCATGATTGTGCTTCATCTAATTTAATCACTGAATAAGTTCCTCGCTTTTTTCCTATGCTTCATGGCCTTTCTTCTCTCAGGAGAGCCTCCGCCTCGCCCTCCTCAGCCTGCTGCCCTGGTTAAGAGTAAGTGTCATCCCTCCCTCTTCAGTGCACCTTGCTCCTGCCCTCTCTGTACTCTTGTACTTTCTCTCTCCCAAGGTACAGAGCGTACGATCAGTGGATTAATCCTATGCTGACATTCCCTAACACGTGTGCTGTGGAATTAGTCATTTGATACGTGTTAACATTTTAAATAAGTGTAATGAATGCAGAAGCATTGCATTATTAACTTTAAATGTGCAAAGGCTTAAATAAAGTTGTCTAATTTTCTGTTTACTGCCCTATTTATAGTTATTTAGGTGCTGCTCTTAAAGTAATGGTGACATCAGAAAATGACCAATTGTTTGAACCTGCTTTGTGTTAAATTAATATATTTTTGATCATTTTTGGTAGTGTTTTATTTCATATTAACTGTAATAAAATAAATCTTGCCGTTGTCACACTGACCACTGGGGCTATTTTAGTCCTTTTAGGAAGTCCACATGCAGATTACCAGAAATGAGCTTGTGCAAATGTTGTAGTGAAGGGCGGGGGAGCAGAGTTAGCTGTGACATCGCCTGCTATAGTTTGTGAATCTTGTGTTCTCTTTCATTATTGTTTTGTCTCTGATGATAATGAGCCTGCTGAGAACATTTCTTAAAAGAGCAAGAAGAGTGAATCTAAAATAGCCAGTGGCCAGTGTGAAAATGTGAAGATACACATTTTACAAGCTTGTCATATGGAAACAAACAAAAAACCCTATGTCATTTTCTGATTTAACATTATTTTTATTATATATTTATATAGCGCTATTAGGTTCCGTGGTGCTTTACAAGTGTAGGGGCAGACGAGGACAAGAACGTAAAATGATGGCAGTTGAATCATACAGGTAACAGTAGGGCAGAGATCCTGTCCATGAGGGCTCACAGTCTATAGGGGATGGGTGGGGAGACAGTAGGAAGGGGAGCAGTGAGGGTGAGATGGTGCAATAGATTAGGTCTCCGTGTGGGTTATAGACTTGAAGGAAGAGGTGGGTCTTCAGTTTTTTTTTTGAAGGTTCCCAGGGTAGGGGAGTGTCTGATGTGGTGGGGGAGAGACTTCCAAAGTATAGCGATGCACGAGAGAAATCTTGTATACGGTTATGTGAGGAGGAAATGCAAGGGGGAACCTTAAGAATATTTATACCATATGTAATACTAGGATATGCACAACACACCTGTTTTTTGATTATATGAAGCTTGTGTAATACAATCATGCATGATGACATGGAATAATGATGTGATGCTTGTTAAGAGACATATTTCTGTGTATTTGTCTGATATCATATAAAGCGCATTTTTTCTGTGAGCGGTTGACTCAGTTTCTTGCATCCTTTGTGCTAAGATTACAGTGCAACATTTTTCTTTAGAGGTTTTTCACACCAAAAAGAATGATGGACTTGTGTGACCCTGCATTGTCAGTATGGGCAATACTAAAGATGTATATTCAGGGATCACTCCAAAGTCAGCGCTATACATCACCATAAGGGAGGTGGGGAAAGTTATGTCAAGAGCGCACAGAAGCCCCTTAGTTACACATCTCATAAAACTTTTTATAAACAGCTTCATAAATAAAATCTACTGTAGAAGTCTGATTTTAATAGGGGATAAATACTGTATTTAAACATTTAAACAGTTCAGTTTCAGTTTTAGGGTGACAGACTCTCTATAAGTTAGGGGAAAAAAAGAGAATAATGTCTGGCTTTTTCTAAGATCTGAAATGTCCGCATGCGCTATTGTGATACATTTGTGACTGCCTGAACTAGGCTTCTTCTGTTCACCTGTTCGACATGATTACTAAATGGGAAGTATAGTCTTTTGATGTGTCGCTTTTTATTGACTTTTAATCTACCCATAGGGTATTTTCCCATGATCTGGGGACACTGCATTCTGGACACATTGCCTTCTCTCACGGAGGTCGCCTGAGAACTCCACGTGTGACTGCACCCACCCTTACCCACGGCCAGCATTCAGAGAATGGCAACTTTCCTGCATTCACGCACCGAGATCACCTCCGTCCCCGCTGCACAAATTGACATGCTGCAGACAAGCAGCACAGAAAGCATCTCTGCATGTCTGTTAATGCTGCAGAGAAAAGAAACACATTGGGCATGAGATCTCTATAAATCGTATCCACTTTGCTTGTACTTCACAATGCAGCGTTATGGACGCAGCGCAAACACTGGGAACACAGCCTTACAGGAAACCTTTAGGCCGGCTTCACACCATGATTTTGTGGTTTCAAGTTCTGTCCAGTTTGAACTGGACAGAACTTGATCCAGTTTTGGCTCCATGTGTCTCCATGGTGCTGGATTGGTCTTATTTGGCCTCCGGCTTTGTACTTTTTTGCCCAGATCCGGTTGTGTTAGTTTTTTGCACCGGACACAAAATTAGACTCTGCATCATTTTTTGTGTCCGGTGCAAAAAAAACGGAACAAAACCGGATCCTCCTGGATCCGGGGCAATCTGGTGCCCATAACATGGGAGTCTATGGGTGCGCCGGATCACCCGGATCCAGCAAAAATCGGATCGTTTCCCAAAAAGCCTTTTATAGAACAGCGTCGGCTCTGAAAATGCAGTCACGCTCATTCAGCACCATGGACAGCAGCAGCATTTCAGAGCCGGCACTAAAGTTCAGCACCATGGAGCGCTCCACTTTACCAGTGGCTGAAATTTCAGCACCGCGGGCAGCTCCCCTGTACACACGAGCTGAAATTTCAGCACCGCGGATAGCAGCAGCCACGAGCACAAACAAATCCTACAAAAAAACAGGATCGGAGGGCATATTTGCCCTCAGTTTGTGCTCGTGCAGTGCTGTCAGGTTCTGTCTGGTGTATCCTGCAAAACACCGAACAGAACCTGACAGACAAAAACCGTGGTGTGAAGCCAGCCTTAGATATGTTTTAGTTTAACAAACTAACGTAGTGGTATAACTGTATAGGTGCTTGTCTGCCAACAAAAACAACACCTCTTTTGTACAGATGCAAGATGCCAGTCATGCAACATCTGGTGTAGAAGTCATATGCAAATCAGTCTGGAAGTGCACTGGGGTGTGGCTATGAAGACATGCATTGGCAGTACACTTCCAGCCTAACTCAGCTTTGTCTACTGCACTTGATCCCTGAGGACTGGCAACTCAGATCTCTCATTGGGGGGGGGGGAAAGTACTATTCAGCCATAGCACCATATGTATGTGTATATGCATCCATATGTAAAAACATACGGAGAGGTTACCTTTAGTAAAAAAAAAAACTTTAAAAGTTGGTACAAAATGACATAAAGATATATTTTTACATCTTTATAAACCCAGCTTTTTACTCAGCCTTTTAGTGGAGTTTTTTTTTTTCTTTTTATCAAAATGCCTTGTGGCCAGATGCTTGCTCGTAGTAAAATAAACAAATGCATTGCATACTGTACGTTTTTAGCCCCTTCATGACCAAGAACATATATGTACGTCCTTGGTCTTGTCCCTCCCCTTAATCCAAGCTAACGCGCTGAGCATGCATCCTTCCCCCCACATCTCAGTTGATGTCAACAGCTGAAATGTGGAGTTAAAACCACCGATCAGATCAGCGGTTATGTTAACCCTTTGGATTGTGCTGTCCATAGCACTGCTGCGGGGATCACGCTGTTCCCCACCATGATCGGAGGCCCCGTGAAGCGATCACGGGACCCCTGTCTATTACCTTGACAGCCCGGGGTCCTATGATGACCCTGGAAGCTGTCTGGAATCACTTCATGTTGGGGATCTCCCAGTGAGGTCACCAGCAGAAAGTAATCACTTCCCATGTATTCTAATGCTGCATCAGCACATCGGAACATAAGAGAAACAATGAGACTGTGCAGCACTGAGGCCTGCTAGTGAGCAAAGGAAAATGAATAAAAAAAAAACTAAAAGTTCAACTCTTTGCCCTTTTGCCCCATTGACAATAAAACAATTAAAAATAACACATATTTGGTATCGCTGTATTCAGAAATGCCTGATCTATCAAAACAAAATATCAAGTTAATCAGATCTGTAAACTGCGTAACGGAAAAAAAAGTCTAAATGCCAAAATTATTTTTTTTTTTTGGTCGCCGCAACATTACAATAAAATGCAATAACAGGCAATCAAAACCCAAATATAGTATTATTAGAAACGTCAGCACAAGATGCCAAAATTAAGTTGTCATATAGCCCCAGAGCCCAAAAAATGAGAACGGTACGGGTCATGAAAAATGGCAGCAAAGTGCAATTTTTTTTCTTTAAAATCTTCTGAATTTTTTTGTCACCACTTAGAGAACAGTAAGAGTATTCATGTTTGATATCTACGAACTCGTACCGACCTGAGGTATCATACCGACATGTCAGTTTTATCATATAGTGAACATGATGAATAAAAAACAAACATGTAATTGCACTTTTTTTTTGCAATTTCACAACACTTGGAATTTTTTTGCCATTTTCTAGTATGCTATATGGTAAAATAAATGCTTTCATTCAAAACTACAACTCATCCCTCAAAAAACAAGCCCTCATATGCCTATACTGATGGAAAAATAAAAAAGTTGTAGTTCATGGAAGAAGGGGAGGAAAAACGGAAAATCACACGGGGGTGAAGAATTTTTTTCTCTTTTATACATTTGTGCCTTTAACCCCTTCATGACCTTGCCATTTTTTGCAATTCTGACCAGTGTCCCTTTATGAGGTTACAACTCGGGAACGCTTCAACGGATCCTAGCGATTCTGAGATTGTTTTTTCGTGAGATATTGGGCTTCATGTTAGTATTAAATTTAGGTCGATAATTTTTGCGTTTATTTGTGAAAAAATCAAAAATATGGCAAAAATTTAGAAAATTTTGCAATTTTCACATTTTGAATTTTTCTTCTGGTAAACCAGAGAGTTATGTGACACAAAATAGTTTTTGAAATAATATTTCCCACATGTCTACTTTACATCAGCACAATTTTGGAAAAAAAAAAAAATTTGTTAGGAAGTTATAAGGGTTCAAAGTTCATGAGCAATTTTTCATTTCTCCACCAAAATTTACAAAACCATTTTTTTTAGTGACCACATCCCATTTGAAGTCCCTTTGAGGGGTGTACATGACAGAAAACACCCAATAGTGACACCCATTCCAAAAACTTCACCTCTCAAGCTACTCAAAACTACATTCAAGAAGATTATTAACCCTTCAGGTGCTTCACAGGAACGAAGCAAATTGGAAACAAAAAAATGGATATTTTAATTTTTCTAACACAAATGTTCTTTTATCCTCAATTTTTTCATTTTCACATGGGCAAAAAGATAAAATGGATCCTAAAATTTGTTGGGCAATTTCTCCTGAGTATATCAATACCACATATGTGATCATAAACCACGGTTTGGGCGCACGGCAGGGCTCTGAAGGGAAAGAGAGCAATTTGACTTTTGGAGCTAATTTTCCATTCAAAAAGTGATATGGCGCTCCTTCACTTCTGAGCCCTGCCGCGCGTCAAAACAGTGGTTTATGACCACATATGAGGTATCGGTGTACTCAGGAGAAATTGCCCAACAAATTTTAGGATGAATTTTATCCTGTTACCCATGTGAAAATGAAAGAATTGAGGCTAAAAGAACATTTTTGTGAAAAAAAAAGTACTTTTTCCATATTCACAGATCAATTTGTAAAGCATGTGGGGGTTCAATATGCTCATCACCCATCTAGATATGTTCCCTGGGGGGTCTAGTTTCCAAAATGGGGTCACTTGTGGGGGAGCTCCAAAGTTTAGGCACACAGGGGCTCTCCAAACGCGACATGGTGTCCGCTAACAATTTGAATGGAAAATCACCTCAAATTGTTAGCGGACACCATATCGCATTTGGAGAGCCCCTGTGTGCCTAAACATTGGGGCTCCATCACAAGTGACCCCATTTTGGAAACTAGACCCCCAGGGAACATATCTAGATGCATAGTGAGCACTTTGAACCCCCAGGTGCTTCACAAATTGATCCGTACAAATTAAAAAAGAAAATTTGTGTGAAAAAAAAGTATTTTTTTACTTTATTATGGATCAGTTTGTGAAGCACCTGGGGATTCAAAGTGCTCACTATGCATCTAGATAAGTTCCTTGGGGGGGGTCTAGTTTCCAAAATGGGGTCACTTGTGGGGGAGCTCCAATGTTTAGGCACACAGGGGCTCTCCATACATAACCTGGTGTTTGCCAACAATTGGAATTGTTAGCGGACACCAGGTCGCGTATGGAGAGCCCCTGTGTGCCTAAACATTTGAGCTCCCCACAAGTGACCCCATTTTGGAAACTAGACCCCCCAGGGAACATATCTAGATGCACAGTGAGCACTTTGAACCCCCATGTGCTTCACAAATTGAGACGTAAAAATGAATAAAGAAACTTTTTGTGAAAAAACATACTAGTCTAGTAGTTACAATTCGCAGCATAGGGGACCCTATACATTTGGGTCTCTCCATGCTGAGGATTCCAGCCCCCTAGCTGCCAAGTTGTACCTGGCTGGCAACCAAAAATACGGCAAAGCTCCATGTCATTTTATTTGTAGAATTTAAAAAAAAATGACATGGGGCTCTGCCATATTTTTGGTCCAGCCAGGTACAACTTGGCAGCTACGGACTGCCACCAGCCCCCAGCTGCCTCATTGTACCTGGCTGGAACCAAAAATACAGCGAAGCCCTTTTTTAATTTCTAGAACTAATTCTAGAAAAAAAATTACGTGGGGCTCCGCCATATTTTTGGTCCAGCCAGGTACAACTAGGCAGCTGGGGGCTGGAATCCTCAGCATAGAGAGGCCCAAGCATTCTGGGCCCCCCATGCTGCGAATTGCAGCCCGCAGCCGCCCCAGAAAATGGCGCATTCATTGAAGTGCCATTTTCTGGCGCTGTACCCACGCTCTTCCAGTTGCCCTGGTGCCGGTGGCTAACTGGGTAATAAAGGGGTTAATGCCAGCTTTTTATTGGCAGCTGGCACTAAGCCCTAGATTCATAATATAGGGCCAATGTTAGACCCGCCATTAGGAATCTCTAGTACGGTAAATATTCAATAAATACACACAGAGAAAAATCTTTTTATTTGAAAAAAAAAAACACAGACACAATTCGGACTCCATCTTTATTATGAAAAGATCCGACGTAGTCCACAACGAAGGTCCCACGACGCTCGATCGCTCCAACGTAGTCCATAACGAAGGTCCCACGATCACTTCCTGCAGCTAGATCCTCAGGATCCAGCTGTAGAAAGTGATCTGACAGATTCAGCACAGTGATCACATAATGGTCACTGTGGATCACTGTGCTGGAGCTGTCAGATCATTTCCTGCAGCTAGATCCTCAGGTTCCAGCTGTAGAAAGTGATCTGACAGATCCAGCACAGTGATCCACAGTGATCACATAATGGTCACTGTGGATCACTATGCTGGAGCTGTCAGATCACTTTCTACAGCTGGATCCTCAGGATCTAGCTGTAGAAAGTGATCTGGCAGCTCCAGCACAGAGCTGTCAGATCCGGAGGCGGTGAAGAGGAGGAGGAGGAGCGGGACGCAGTGGAGACAGAGCGGCCGCCGGAGGGGTGAGTGGGAGAGGCGATCGCCGCTCCGGTGATCGGGAGGGGGGGCAGGAAAGGGGAAGAGGGGGGGTGACAGGAGAAGTAGAGGGGCACTTAGGAGGAAGCGGGGGCAGGCAGGAGGAAGTGGGCAGCAGGAAGAGGAAGCGGGCGGCAGGGACAGGAAGCAGGTGGCAGGAAAAGGAAGCGGGGGGGGTAAGAAAGATGAAGAGGGGGCAGGAAAGAGAGGTGGGGGACAGGGGGGCAGTTAGAGGATGACAGGGGAGAAGATTGGAGGGTAGGGATAGCAGCGGCAGGCAGGGAAGCATTACAGGCGCGGTGATTTTCACTTTCACTTTTGAGTGCCAATCACCGCGCCTGTAGCCGGGGGGGTGGGGGTGGGGGCAAATCGACCCCCCCTGGGGTGTTGTACAACTCCCCATGTACATGCAGGCCGAGTGACAGGTCAGTGACACCCTCACTCGACCTGCAGGAGCCTGATCACTCCATGGCCCAGGGGGTGGGCCAAGGGTCTGGAAGGGGTTAAAAAAAATGCCATTTTTTTAGACAATGTATGGTGATTTTCTTCGATACCTGTATTGTTTTTTTTCTGTGTGAAAAACATGTTCATGTACATTGCTTTATTGGCTGTGTTTTTTTTCTGTTGGACGTGTGATATTAGGCTTGGATAATATATTAGTTATGCGACTTCTGATGGTAGAAATGCACTAAAAAAATCACAACAAAACCCTTGGTACAAGAACACATTAAGGGAGTATACTAAAGTTCAATATGATGCCCTCACGCCAGAATATGGTAATACATTATTTGTGAAATGCAATAAATCATTTATTTGGAGGAACATTAACTGTTTGTGCCTTGGAAAAGCTGATCAATGCCTGCTATGAGCAGGAGTAGATTTGCGCATAATTTAACACCAGTTTTTTTTTATAAGTGGTGAAAAAAATCAAAACAACTATTGGTTTTCCAGGTGTCAATGATAACTTACCCAAAATGGAGTGGTGGTGACATATGTTAGGTCGGTGGAGGTCTGCTGTGCTGCACTTGGCTGCCCGTGACCCCCACAAAGAGTCTGAGTGGAGACAGGCATACGTGTTCCACTAAGGGTCAATTCAGACTAGTCTTTGCCATTGTCAGACTGTAAGGATAGATGGTAGATGAGGGAGGTTTTATTGATTAGTGGAAGGTCCAATGAAGAGACGATAAATGTTTTTGGTTTTCTTTGTTTGCTTTTTTAAAATACCAGTTTTCACTTAAATGACAATAAAATATGCTATATCAATATACTTTATTGTTTGGGCTATCGAAAGTATCTTACTATAAGATTAGATTTAGATAGCAGAAAATGGTAAAAAAAAAACAATTTAGTACTGGCTAAATCTTCTGTCAGTGTACAGAAGTGGAGGGGTCAATATCGCATATTAATTCTCTAGGGTAAGATGGGTTGATAATATATTTATTGTGTTTCTCTGCAGCATGTGTATTATACACGTATAAAAGCATACTCATATGTACACGCTTTGCATCATACATGTATAAGCAGAATTGCTGCATGCACTTTGTACATACACACAACTCTGCTACAAACAGAGCTCTGATACATCAGCACACACATACACACTCTATTTACTACCACATTCTGAAGTTCCTTCCAGGCTTGTGACTTGTGACTAATAACAAAAACTGAAAGGTCCTTCAGCTTACCATGATCTGCAGCATCTGAGCAGCCAGGTCCCAGTAGCTTTGTACTTACTTCAGCGCAGCTGGGCACCAGCGAGTCGACACAGAGCTTTCCTCTTTCTTCTCTCAGGGACACGCTGTGTTTCTCCTCACAGCTCTGCTGGATTTCCTGTCCCAGGGTGCACTTCCAGCTTAGCGATAGAGTTACACAGAACATTCATCCAGAGAATGGCAGCAACTCACCGGGCAGGTTTCAGCAGTGTTTCTTTATTGTTTACTCCATAAAAACAGACAGTTTTTCAG